>CM060967.1:17102283-17427283 GCA_030765045.1 Tenodera sinensis | reverse complement strand
CATGTTCACCACTGACTGGACTCCTTCAAAATGTTTACAATAAAAGTTCACAGCTTCTAACCACGTACCCCATCTTGTAAGTATAAAGGGACAAGTTGGAGATGATTTTTATAGCACTGAATTCTGTGCGCTGCTTTCACGAAGACCTTTTTTGTTGATGATATCAATTTATTCACACAGGGAAAATTACTTCTTGCTACTTCAGCAACACGTTGCAATGCATGGGCCAAGCAGGTACATTCGGGTAGAAAATCTTAAGGGCAGTAGCAGCTTTAATCATGTACGCTGCGGCATCTGAACCTTTTCCTCACACACACCCTCTGGCCACAGAATCTTCTTCGTATCATTTACGAGTCTTGCAATTGTAGAATGATTTGTTTGTTCCAACACCTTGCAGCAGATTAGAAGGACTTTCGGAATCTAGTTTTCCTACTGCTAAATTTGCTATGTACCGACCGACCCATGTCATCTGTAGTTTCATCGACGGCAAACCAAATACAGGAGTCTCCAATTTCATTCCGTATATGAGCAACTGCTTCTCCATAACACACGTGAAGATACTTTTTCCTCAGCGTAGATTCGTTAGGAATAACTTTCTCGCAATATTTTTTTATAAAGGAGAGAAATTGAGGAATTTCAAGTTAATGCCACTAAATATTAGCTGCAACGTCTTTAAATTAATCATTTCCGGACAGTTCCTGTTGCATTTGTGTCAACAGAACCTGCTTTCTAGAAGACTAGGTGTTTGTTACGTATGCGAAGAACACTTTTGATATGTTGTTCCAATTGAGATTTCATGGAACAGCGAATTCTTTTACCTCATGCTTGACAGACTATTACTTTTCCGTTTGTTGTAAAGTCGCTATCTAATTTCACCCATGAATTAAACTTGCAGGATAGCGAGGACGCAACTGGTGCCATTTTACTAAGAAACTAACTGCAGTATTATCGCCTCGCTATATTGATGGTTGTCCAGCGGCTCACTTTGTTTCCTCGCAGCTATTATATTACAAGATGCTGACTACTGCGACAATGGTAACAACCAATTTCTCCAGTCCTTGTAAATGCCCAAAGCGCTTCCAGAAACGTGACACTGGAGGTCAGCATTGTCGAGCGGCACCTGCTTTGATATAAACGGAGAACAATCAGAACGAGGCGAGGCGGTTACTATCGCATTCTTAATTTAACTTGCGTCCTATTTCGCAAATTGATCTTTGTTGCTTTCAGCAAAACTTGTGAAACCAGTAGTTTATAATGTGACTACAATATTCATTTTTAAAAAAAATAACAAAATTGTAACGAAACCCAGAAAATATGTACGTTTTATGTAACATCGTTAAAATATGTAGAAACGTGCAAAATATGTAAAAATATGTAATATAAAAATTTGTAAGGGAGTCCCAAATGACGTAATTAGCCAACATTTTTACTTCTCATTGAAATATTATGCAGGATTTAAAATATGTAATTACATAAAAATCCGGGCTCTACTAATCATTATTGCAGAATACTTCACTTGCAGTAAATTTTATGGCTATATTTTTAAAAAATAAGTGACTCAGGGTGCATTAAAAGGTCAAAAAGGTGTGACGTACTAAACCGCGTAAGAGTTAAATTCTTTTGTTTATATTTTTATTTAAGATAAGGGTCTCGATTTCACTTGTCATATACATCAAGGAATTATTGCATTCCACCCAAAATTCGATATCGAAATTTCTTCAGAAATTCACATTGCCGGCTCAGAAATGGAAAATGGTTACTCTGTTTCTTTCTTTCCTTTTCTGGCGCCATGTTTAAAGGTGGGCAAAGCTATCCCTGGCAGGTTGACACAGTATAATGCATCCACCCCTTGCCATGACGATGCAAAGCAGGGTGTACGTTCTCTACCCCTCCCCTTGCTTCGCTGACCATCCCCACTCTCGTTTCTGTGTGCGAGCGGGAAGGCAAGTTGAGTGAGGCACCGAGGCGGGGTGGTTCAGTGCCACCGTAGCTTTCGTCTGTTCAACCTACTGCAGCGTCACCTGGTTCAACATCTCTTCTGTGTTTGGGATAACAAAATAAGGGAATACCTTGCTCAGGTAAGGTTAAGTGCATATATTCGGAAGTGATTAAAGTGCTGGATTTCATAAGGGAGCATTATATCCACAACAAAAGGGTTCAGTTAGCTGTGGTTTGCAGACGCCGGTGCATTTAACAATGGTGTTGTTACTTAACCGTGAAACGTGTGGTTACTGCAGTTAAATCATATGTCGACCAGATGTTCGTTACCCGGCAACAGCTGCCTAAACATAAATAGTTGTCTTCTGTGCTCATTTGTGTAAATAATCGGCCACTTATTGACAGAGTACGTGCTGGAAATTGAAGGCAATGTAGCATTATTTCTTGTAAGCTGTTGATATCGCAAAAACTTGCTATTTATCAACATACCTGTGCCAAAATGATAAATGCTAATTGTTTCTAGGATAACCGGCATGCTTGTGATATTGCCATCATAACAGCGTGTCAACACAGTTTTAACGACTAACAGAGCATAGTAAAATGTTAATTTCTTTGGAGGATATGAATTTATAAGGTCAAAATTAATGGAGTATGATTTTATCATGTCTTATTCGAAACGTTGAACGGACCGAGTGAAGGGCATAGTTTCCTTAACTGTGGAAGCAAAAGAGGTACTTATATTTAGTATTAATGGAAGCTTTGTAGATATTACACTTATTTGTGGTATTTTAAGGACGAAAACTTCGGTTAGATACCAAGGATGCTACACGAAAATTCCCCAACCCAAACTGCCCAATATTATACGGAAAATCTTCGTTATTTATTTTGTCAAAAATGACTAACAATGTTTTATTGAAATAGCAGGTGTAGAAGATATTCACATGACAAATATAACGTGTATTTTGAATTTACTGAGAATGCCCACCGAATTCTCATCATTCTAAATCATCTTGAATATTTGTAAGTGTGCAAAATCGCTATTCTTTTTTTGTCACGTGATCATGCAAAAAGAACGGCATCTCAAGGCCCAATCCACGTACTACGTAAAAGATGTGACCGGCTCAAACGTATTTTATTTCCTTGTCGCCCTTGACAAGGAGATGTGTAATATAATCATTTCTGCAAATTTTGTAAGAATACTTTGTTGAAGAATAGGAAGAGAGAGTAATGTGAATGTAACATATAATCAGTGTATCTAGAAAGTATCCATATCCACTTTAAGTGTACAGGTTATGGTATTGTTCAGGATTTTTCGATGTGGCGTTTATAAAAAAAGTACACAGTATGCTTGGTAAAGGAAGTTTTCTCTGGATTAATTTGGCAGCTGAAAGTACACAGTTCTAACGGAATAGACGCAATCTTAACCTCGTTTATAAATTGAAGATTTGAATCACTTCAGCTATCTTAATAGTTGTAAAGAAAAACATTAAATAGCAATTATTCTATCAAAATGTTGTTGTTGTTTTCTAGCGCCTTGCATCTGGCAATGAAGCCATTAGCATTCGTGCTTTCCAATACTTTTGAACTGTAGTTTCTTCTGATCAAAATGTAAAATGTTGACATCTTCGACACATTTTCTGTTTTAATTACCACCAAGATTTTGAAGCTTTCTAAGTGTGAGCCGTCATACATAACCCTTCTTTATAAATCACAGCGATTTTGAAAGATATTTACGTCGGCAGCTGGCAAAATTCGTGTAACAGAGATAATCCAACAGGTTACTTATGTTTATGGAATAATTGTTATATTTTCCTGTTTCTAATTTGCAGATTATTTGCGTAAAATATTAGTAATATGGCGTTTAATGTGCTACAAGAGTTGGATTTCAAAACATACATTGGCAATGATAGCAATATATGAAATACTCTTTCAACTTTTTATGCCTCGTGTGTATTTTTTCAATAGGCTTTTGTTTTTATACTAACCAATGCATACTTCCGTTCAAGTGCTTGTTCTTTTTTGTTAATAAACATTACTCAAATACAAAATGTTGGATACGCACCAAAGTTCGTATTTAGATTATAGCAGAGTATTTTCACGAAATTCCGCTATACCAGACAATTCTATTTATGTAAGACTAGTGTAACTTTCTCACAAACTGTGCTAACGATTTTAATTTAAGGATCATTGAAACCTTGAACGACAAAATGTATATTCTAAAGTTTCTGTAAACAGACTTCATTTGATAGAAAACAATGAGTTGCAGACAAAGAACTTCGGGAAAATGCTGTTTTCGATATATTCTTCCTGTTGTCCAATATTTAGGTAAGTAACGTTTCTGAAACATTATAGATTTTCGACTTGCTTTCTAACAGCTGTATCTGTTTCCGTATCTGCCAAAATCAGTAACCTCACATTTTTTGTGAATATTTACCGGGTTTAAGCGAGTAAGTCTTTTAATGGCCCCAGAGACGATTCACATTTTACTTTATTTACTCATGTGTACTAAATAGAGGTGGGAATTATTTCATTTCAACTTGAGGCACCTTGAGTACAAAGGAATTTTAAAAATGAGTTGTTAGCGAGAGACAGAGAAGCATAAATAAAAAGCAAACGTTGGTTATATACCAAATTTATTAAGTTCAAGAATGCGACACCAAGATTTCCGAGAAAATCCCCCCACTCCAACTCCCTATCTTTTATAACGAGTAGTTTTCCTGCTTTTGTATTTCTATCCTGAAATTTCATCATTCTGAAAGACTTTTCACTAATAAACCTTAGAAGTTAAACTCCTACTACACAAAAAAGATCTCGTTAAAGCACATAATTTATGTTAAATGCAATTTTTTGGCGTTAATATTTTTCGAGATTTTTTTGTAATTGTATTTTCAAATACTAATGTTCGTTTCAAGTGGTAAGTCACCGTTGGTTTTTCTTCCCCTACTTTCTCGCTGTCAAATAATGAGTCCGTTTTTAAAGATCGCTTTAGCCCATTGTATCCTATCTATACCGGGAGAACAAAAACCTTCCGAACTGGCTGCGCGGTGTTTTGCCTCTACGCGTCCTCGGCGCACGTTGCCCGCTGCCGCTGTCTTAGAACAGCACGGATGAAATCATACAGCATTTTTAAAACTACTTTTAAAAGCTTTACTTACCAATTTTATTAAAGGAGGTGCTGAATCTTGCCACCGTCGTTATGCGTGCATTTTTGGCATCTCTTTAGGAAATTATCCATCACTCGACGTAAATTTTTGAGACTTAACACTTCCTGTGACCTGAAATTTACTGTAAAGTTCATGGATTGTTGTACGGCCTGGAACTTTTACACCTGGGAATCTTTCTGCAAATCGCACTTTCACTTGGCGAACTGACTAAATTAACACATAGGAATCATAGATGTTGTGCAGTAGAAAACAAATGCTGAGCCATAATACACTTTGTAACAAGTACAGGACAAAATAATAAAGCACACTTAATAACTCAAGCTCACGTTATTAGGTCAGCTCAGTACTGCACTTTCATAGCAGAGAATAACAACTCAAACACGTGACCTGTGTACAACAGCTGCGTTATCTTGTTTCGATGTGCTCAGTGGAAGAACACCGCGCAGTGGTTCTGATGTTTTTGGATCTCTGTGTACAAAGTATGTTACTAAAATATAAAATAAATGATTGTGGTGCCAGCCGGCGGGTCGGTGCACATCAAAGAGAGCCACGGCCAAACTATTCCACTCCACAGCTTGTAAATACGCGACACACAGAAATAATCGCGGCAAAACAAAGGTGTTTCGAGAATGTTCGCGAGATTCTGACTGCCGGCTTGTTTACGGCAAGTACGAGAAAAGGCGTATTATTCGAGAGAATTCACCGGGTTTTGCGTGAGCTATAAAAGCGAGAAAGAAGTGACAGTTTAGTTTGAGTATTGAAGTGAGTGAGAGAGAGAGAGAGTAGTAGTATGGCACAGCTGTTAGTAGAACACGTGTGTGTACAGCCGTCGCCATGAACGTCGGCAGACTTTTTGCCAAGGGGGGCCACATGTTGGAAGTTTGCAATCGGATAATATTAATTCATTATTTTATTGTCAAAATTTATATTTGTTACAGATAACCGCATTAATTTGTGCCAAATAAAAATGTTCTTTACATGAAAATTAAAATAATAGGTTAAGTCAGTAATTGATTGCACATTAAGTTCACCAACTTCCAAGCGGGACCGCGGTCGAGTTTTCACCGGAAATATATTTTGAGGACCCTTGAATAATAAAAAAAAAGCATTTCTAGAAAAAGGTGTGTGTGTGCGTGTGTGTGGGGGCAGCATAACTCAAAAACGAAAAGTCTGTCAAAAGCCAAAGTTGGTATTTAAGTTTAATGTCTTTCAAGGATGCGACACAAAGATTTTGAAGAAAATAGCCCCACCCTAAACTACCCTTTACAAGGAAAATTTTTCGAAAATTTTGATTTTCTTGAAAATGGCTAAAACGATTTTGATTAAAATGCCATATGTTTGAGATATTTTTATTAAAAATGAAATGTATATCTTGAATTTTCTGGCTGTAGCCCCTGTAGTCGTATTTACTCTGGATGACTTTTGCATAACTGGTAAATTGTGAGATAGACCAAATCTTACTATACCAAAATGTAGATCTCGCTAAAATACACAATTTATGTCCAAATAATTTTTTTGTTGTTGGGTGAACCATTTCGGAAATATTCCTTGTTATTTGTGAGTTTTGGAGAACTTGTACTTGTCAAATGGAACATTATTCGTTTTTTATATACTAATGGTGCAAAGAGAACGGGATCTCAAAGCTTTAAAAGATTTGACTATCGCTCAATGCCTACTGTATTCACATATTCCTCTTGTACCTACAAGGAAATAAGTAATAAGATAATTTGTACAAATGCTATCTCAACTAACACGAAGAAGGTATAGGAATAAGAGTTTGTAAGAATGGTTAGTACAAGAGTAGAGAAAGTTATGTGAGTGCAACACATCAGATTTTTGAAAATAAAATCGTTACCGCAGCTTGTAAGATATATACATATATATCCCATCCCTTAACATTTTTCTCCTATTTTTCTGCACCTCAAATTCTCCCGCCCCTCAAAAACTGGCGCACTGGGCAAATGCGCAGTTTACCCGATCGTAAATCGGTTTATGGCTGTGTGCACTTTTTGCTCAATTTCTTGTTGGTAAACATAATGAATAACCTGACACGGTTGGAAAAGTCACGTTTTACACATAAAGTACTGCATTAAATAAGTAATACTATTTATTTTGGTGTCTATTTTTATTTTACATTGCTTTAACATATCGCGACGAAGGTATACAGCTACCTTTTTGTGTTTTGTAGTGGGCATGTAAAGGGTATAAGTGCACCACATCAACATTTTATGGTTGTGTGCAGATATGCACATAGCGTGACAGTGTTTCGTGTGGATATGTAACTTTTTGCCGCTATTAGTGCAAGCTCTGATATCACTCGCTGGCTGTGCATGTGAGAAACGATTAAAACTGAGTTTGCTCTGCAAAGCTGTTGAGGTTAAGTTGGAATTAGGATGACCTTAATGTGAGAGTAGGAAACAGCGCTAAACTAATCGTTTATTTGGGGTGCATTTAACCTAACGGGAGTTTCTCCATAGAGGTGTTAATTTATCATATACAGTTACACGCCCATTCTTTTGTTTTGTGCAAATTCTCACTAGGCCATTCTTTTGTTTGGTCGATTTCGCCAACTGTATCCCATAAATCACACACAGTACAATCAAAACTCAAAATGGAGGGAGATTCAAAAGTCTATACCAAGTTATTCATTAAAAAATCTGTTGCACTCATATGACTTTCTCTACTCTTGTATTAGTCAATCTTAGACACCCTGATTTCTATATATTCTTCGTGTTAGTTGAGATAAACATTTGTACAAGTTATCTTATTGTTTATTTCCTTATTAGAATACAGTAGGCTTTGTGCGATAGTCAAATCTTTTGAAACTTTGAGATTCCGTTCTCTTTGCACGGTTAATACATAAAAAATGAACAACAAAGGTTTTAAGTTTTCCGAAACGGACAGACGTAACAAGGAATATCACCGAAATGAATAAGTCTACAAAAAAAAAATAATAATAATAATAAATAAAAAAATTGTGTTTTAGCGAGATCTACATTTTTGTGTAGTAAGATTTTGTCTATATCTTACGGTTTATTAATTATTCAAAAGTCATCTAGGATAAACAGAACTACATAGGCTATAGCCAGAAAATTCAAAGTATACATTTCATTTGTCATACAAATATCTTAAACATATGGCATTTTAATCAAAATCGTCATTTTCGAACAATCGATTAGCAATCAAAATAGCACTCCATTTCAATTTGACAACTGTGTTTTTAGCAATTGTTAATAAATGCATTTTTCCAGGAGAAAGGTTATTTGTTTGTTAAAAATGAAGTGAGGTTTATTTGAGATTATACATTGGTTTTAGGAGGTTAAAATACATGTAATTCTTCTGTTTCGTTTTCCTCAGTTGGTAGTGCTGAGTAGACGAACCGCACTGATCGTAATAAGTAATTTTAGGTGGTTTTTTTGTAGAATTTAACATTTTCTGGTCAAATATTTGCGATATAGTGTTTAAATTCATATTTTATATATGAAATAGTCCAGATAAATATCATTCTATGGCCAGACCTTTCCCAGATTAGCACCGTTCGAGAATTTATCGGTTAGGTAAGACGTGAAGTTATGTCGCGTTAATTAAAGTCAGTTATATCAAGCCCGTATATCTCCACTTTAATAATTTGTTACACTTAAACGCGACGTCGAGTTCATGTAATCCCGGATTTAGGTTCTTAATCATTTTGCAGATTAGTGATCGAATGTATTGAAATATTGTGCCCACCTCCCAAATATATAGACACAGTATTTCGTAAGAAAATAGTGATCCTTCTAAGCAGATAAAGTTCCTCCAGCTATATTTTTGCTTGAGAATGATATCAAATTAAGCAAAAGGTGTTTAGTTACAACATACGGAAACGGGTTTCAAATGTTTCTGCGTGTTGACAAGCGTTCTCGATGGAAAGAAAAGACGGTCGCTATTGACGGCTTTGAAACTCGATACAAATCTACTGTTTTCACAACGAATTGTGACGGTACTTCAAATAATAACAGAAGTATTAGAAAATGCATCTGCCAATTACAAAGAATATTCGGAAATGGCTGGTGATATGAACAAATTATTTGAAATAACTTGTGGTTTTAACCACACTTACATATTTTCAGAATATTTTGGTCTTTAATGATTTATTAGTTTTAGAAAATTAATTGAGAATGAAGTAGGCTTCACACGCTGCCCTCAGAAAATTCAAAATATACATATGTATATAGTATTGTCTGCCCTGTGGCACCACAAAGTACCCCCTCCCCTCCCCGTTAGTAGTATAAGTTTTGCCATTGCTAGGGTTATGTTATACTTATGACCACAAAATGTTTGTCCATATTGAAACTGAAATCCCCCCTGGGAGTTTCGGTCAAATGTATGTACTAGGACAAAAAGTGGTTGGCAACACTGACTACAGGAGTTGCCGTAACGTATCAGGGGCTGCGCCGTGGCCGAGTGATTAGACCATTCGCCGCTCACCAAAGCGCCCCGGGTTCGCTCCTAGGTGACTGCATGTAGGATTAGTGGTGGACAAAGCGGCGCAGGGCCGGGTTTTCCCCGGTTTATGCTTGAGTGAACACCTCAACCTCTCGATTTTTGTGGGAATTATTTTACTCGTGTTCATATCTCCTTGCTTTATTTCCCATTCTCCGAATTTTATTTCTAATTTCCTGGGGCGAGGAATTTGATCTTCGAAAGTAGGGAAACGCACCTAGTTGACTCTTTGTCACAGCTCGTGTTGGTCAGTGTCTTTTTTACTGTGAGAAAGCCTGAAGTGGCTAACTTGCTTGGTGTTTGACGTGGTTATTTATTCTGAGTGATACTGTGGCCTTAATATGCCTCCAATTAAAGGTTCTGAAAGTGTTCTGCTTGCACAAACGATAAGAAAGGTCATTCTGTGCCTACAAAAACATATTGACTGCCAAACGCAGAAACCTCACAGAAGACAACGTGGAAATGTTGTTAAGTGTGCTAGAAATGTGAAGTGACATAAGATTGGGTTTTGTTTTAGAACTTGACTCCTTGCGTGTTGCTCGGCTGCCAAACACAGTGCAGGGGCATAGCGGGCTGCCCTGCGAAATCTCTACTAAATGCATTATAGAGAATTAAAAAAAAACGTAACTTTTGATAAAATGCTTCTCAGGGAAACAATTGTCCTGGTTTATCTAACTGTAAATTGATTGCATTAATGAGATGAGGTCATTAAGGGTCAGATAATGAACTTGTATTCATGTACATTTTTATATCGCGAAATAATCAACAGGAAGCACTGTGACTCGTTCACGGAAGTTTCATAGCTATATAGTGGCATGCTGTTTTAGTACGCTGACTGTTAATAATTTTATAGAATGTGACTAAATCAGGTCGGAAGGAAGTCATGTGTGTGAATAACAGGTAAAAAAGCTCTGCGATATACCCATGGGAGATGCGCTAATCCCGGCGCATTGATACGTTTGTATATTGTCCATGGAGTAATAACAGACTGGAGAGCTGAATGGTGTACTGCGCATAAGGACATCAGTTGACATGTGGGTTTCGTGAGCGCTTGTCCATTTGAATTCACGTGAGGAGGTGCAATTGCCAGTATGGTATGGCAAGTTTCAGTGATTTCAGGCCTTAAAGAAGTAGCTAAAATGCCATTTATTGTCGTGTTGGCACGTTGGTCACAGTAGCTTAGTGGTTAGAGCAACCGGACGGTAACCGGCAGACCGTGGTTCACATCCCGGCTATGGGATTGACTTTTAAAGTCTCATTCTACATATAATTATTGTGTGGAAGAGGAATTAATTGCAAGCGAAATGTTACTTCTAAGATAAACGGGAATAGAGGTGCATTTTGAAGTAAATATATTCATTTGTACGTTGAAAACTTAATTTGAAGACATGTTCACCAGGCGTCCAGAGTAAATACGACTACAGGGGCTCTAGCTAGAAAATTCAAAATATACATTTCATTTATCATACAAATATCTCAAACATGTGACATTTTAGTCAAAATCGTTGGAGCCATTTTCAAGAAAATAAAAATTTTCAAAACATTTTCCATGCAAAGGGTAGTTTAGGGTGGAGATATTTTCTTCAAAATCTTCGGGTCACGTCCTTGAAAGACATTAAACTTAAATACCAACTTTGGTTTTTAACCGACTTTTCATTTTTGAGTTATGCTGTCCATCTTGTACCTACAAGGAAATAAGCAATAAGATAATTTATACAAATGTTTATTTCGACTAACACGAAGAAGATATAGGAATAAGAGTTTGTAAGAATGGTTAGTACAAGAGTAGAGAAAGTCATGTGAGTCCAACACATCAGATTTCTAACTTTATACTGTGGCGAAATTCATATAATGATTCTTAGTGGTTTGAAAAATATAGACTCAGAACATTTTGTGGGTACTCAAAGCGGTCTGTATAGCAGTCCCCTAAGGACGCGCTGCTTTGCACACCAGATTGTTTGTCTGCCATTATGTGGGGAATGATCAAAGGAACACTCCACTCAGGAAAATGTGTTGTTCGTGTGGGTCAATGCAGTACTTACTTCGCATGACACTTTTGATGGCGAACTTGCCATCTATCTTAAGTAACGTTCTCTCCCACGCTTGCCACAAATGATATATTGATTCTGCGGTTCTGAATTATTACTATATACCTGCCTCAGTTGATACATGCTGACAGGAAAAGAATTGGCTTAAAACGCAATTCATATTAATTGTAGCTCGGCAGTTGTCATCGATCTATTTTGTTGCTATCGAAGGCTTTGTATGGATAAAGTGTTCCGCGATTATTGTAGTAAAATAAGCCAATTTTATACTGCGTGCCTTTTCGGATTTCAAGATCCTATTTTTACTTTCTCTATTATGTATAGTAAATAGAAGAAGTGTTGTATTGTACCCAAAAACTCAATATCGAGATTTCACCGGAGTTATGCTTTAGGAGCCCCTGAATCTAAAAAACGGCGCGCTCAAAAATCTGATGTGTTGCACTCACATGACTTTCTCTACTCTTGTACTATCCATTATTATAAACTCTTATTCCTATATCTTAGTTTTAGTTTAGATAAACATTTACAGAAATTATCTTGTTTATTTCCTGGTAGGTACAGGGGGAATATTAGAATGCAGTAGGCTTTGAGCGATAGTCAATGCTTTAAAGCTTTTGCACACTTAACATAAAAAAGATGAATAACGATGTTCCATTTGACAGAAGTGTGTTCTACAAAACTCAAACAAATAACAGGGAATAACTCCGAAATGGTTCATTCTACAAAAAAAAAAAAAAAAAAAAAAAATATATATATATATATATATAATGATGATGATATGATATATATGGACATAAACTGTGTTTTAGCAAGATTACATTTTTTAATAGTGCAATTTGGCCTATCTCTTACGGTAATTAGGATTATATAGCCTATAGCCATAAAATTAAAGATAATACAGTTCATTTCTCATATATCTTAACATCAAAATCGTTAGCAATTTTCAAGAAAATCAAAATTATCAAAACCATGCACGCGCGCTATTTTTGGATTCAGGGGGTCTCAAAACATATATTTCCGGTGAAATCTCGACATCGAATTTGTGGGTGGAATACAATACTTCCCCTATTTACCAGTAGAGAAAGTAAAATGGACCTCTGGAAGAATAAAAAGATGAGTATTATTTTTTATAACTCAGATAAATCATGGCGAATTAATTGTTCAAATACTAGATATAATCAGTTACTATATAAATGTTATAATTTTATGTATACAGCTAAGAAGAATATGAAGTATATTTTATGTAACGTGATAGTTGTTAGATTTGTTGTACGTGGTGAATTTCCATCGACACAGAGAAAGCTTTCACTGAAGACAGACAAACAAAGAGGGATCGCCTTTGCAAAGCCTAGTGGTGAAGTTTGTTTACTGAACGAAGTGAAGTTGCTTCACAAAGGAAATGTACGCTACCCACAACTATAATGACTGTCATAAATTCATCTCCACGCCTCTGGAAAGGGAAACTCCTGTCTCTGTCCTTCAGACCAAAAGCGACCCTGATTTTAAATAAGTCTTCCTCACATGGAGTCTTGGTTGCAAAAATTCTGAGCTCACTAGCTGCACAGGTTCATGTTCACGATTGCAACTCTGCAGAAACTCGACCTTTACCAGGTCGACGAGCAAACGAAGGCGCTCAAGGTCGGCTGCCTCGCGCGACTGTTGGTGTACGTGACTAACAGCAATGGGCGCGGCGCGTATCAAAGGCGTTCACGGTCCATGTTCCGCGCACAGGGTTCCCCAAGCAAACACATGACAAAATCGGAGCGGCAGAACCAAAAGGAGTTTTGTCTAGATGATTCGAGAAGTTTCCGGCCGTGGGGTTGTTTGAAGAAGTTCGCGAAAGGTCCGTGTGACGTAACCCCCGCTGTATAAAGAGGCGAGGAAAGATCAGTAGAGGAGTTGCAGACAGGAGTCAGTTACCTCGCAATTTGAATATGTGTCAGCTGTGTGTGTCATCGCGACGGAGGATATCGAAGTAGTTACAAGCGTTGAGTGACTGCATCGTGAAGGTGTTTGGGAGACAGAGAAACTGAAGAAAGGCGGTGAAAGGAGTGGGTCAAGGTAATGAAAAGAAAACAGCTGTGGGTTGCAATATGACGAAAGACTGAAGACTGTTTTAGCGTCAGTAAAAGAGAACTATGTATTTGTGATAAAATTGTGGAGGAAACATAAACTGACAGAAAAAGTAACGACTGGATTTTGTAGTTTTTGTCAATAATAATAATTATAATGTGTTTAATGTATTGATTTGCTCAGTGAGTAGCTTCCGTTCGCAGCACTTTGTTTTAATGCCGCGCTATAATTCAGTGGGCGTTGCCCCCGAAATTATATTACTCCAGTTATCGCTGGTAGCTCGAAGATAAGCGTGTAGTGGAAGGGCACTGTGGTCACAGTCCATCTTCATTACCTTTAGTGTCAGGACAGAACGGTGCATGTTACAGTTACAACATGCAATGGTGGCTGGTGGTTTTCGTGGTATGAAACGTGCATATAGGATAGGGCGCTGGCGGGGAAAACAGGAGTAAGTACTGCCTAGCTTTTATATGGGAGAGGAGTTGCAGTGTAATAAATACATACATAGATACTAATATAAGTAGAGAAAAGTGTATATGCAGGACCCTAATGACCTAGTTGTCGACGGGCCCGTAAACCCCCCTCCCCCCCCCCCCCCCCACTATATGCAGGATAACCTCAAAAACTATACCACTCATACGTGACTTGGTTAAAATCAATCGCGTGCATAACAATTTCAAATTTCAACCAATGACAGTCTTCATTCACGAAAAATTTATCAGATTTCACCTCCTCTATTACTTTCTCTACTGGTAAGTAGGGGAAGTATTGTATTCCACCCAAAAATTCGATGTCGAGATTTCACCGGAAATACACATTTTGAAGCCCCCTAAATCCAAAAAAAGCATTTTTAGAAAAAGGTCCGTGTGTGTCAGTCTGTGTGTGTGCCAGTCTGTCAGTCTGTGGACAGCATAACTCAAAAACTAAAAGTCGGTTATAAACCAAAGTTGGTATTTAAGTTTAATGTCTTTCAAGGATGTGACACAAAGATTTTGAAGAAAATAGCCCCACCCTAAACTAGCCTTTACATGGAAGATTTTTCGAAAATTCTGATTTTCTTGAAAATGGCTCGAACGATTTTGATTAAAATGCCATATGTTTGAGATATTTTGATGACAAATGAAATGCATATCTTGAATTTTCTGGCAATAGCCCCTGCAGTCTTATTTACTCGGACGACTTTTGCATAACTGGTAAACCGTTAGAGATAGACCAAATCATACTATACAAAAAATGTAGATCTTGCTAAAATACACAATTTATGTCTCAATAAATTTTCTTGTAGGGTGAACCATTTCGGAGATATTCTTTGTTATGTGTGTGAGTTTCGGAAAACTTAGAATTTTCGTGAAATGGGTCATCGCTGTTCATTTTTTTATATGTAACAGAATCTCAAACATTTGACTATCGCAGAAGGCCTGCTGTATTCTAATATTCCCCTTATACCTTCAAGGAAATAAGCAATAAGATAATTTGTACAAATGTTTATCTTAACTAACACGAAGAAGATATAGGAATGAGTTTGTAAGAATGGTTAGTACAAGAGTAGAGATAGTCATGTGAGTGCAACACATCAGATTTTTTTTATGTTGTGATCAGGTTATAGAATCTAGCTTGAAATCACCTTGATAAATGCAATTCGAGATAGTCAAATTCTCTAGATAAATTGACAATCACTCGTAGCATTACCTATAACTCTTAAATCATTGGAAATCCTAAACTTTTTTACGCACATGTAGGCTGTTAGGGGTATAAGTGCAGCTATTTTGTATTGGTAATTAGAACAGCGTAATGAACAATATTACATCAATAATTTTAGTATGTTTTATGGTTGGTTAGTACCTTAAAGCAGGGGTGCCACTGAAAACGTGGCACAGAGTGGGCGGAACGAAGCTGTAACGTGGTCTGCAAGGCCAATGACCTCACATTATTTCAGCCAGTGGTTCGCGCATTGAGGTGTGAAGCAAAACGGATAGTCTGTCTCACAGGCATTGTTCATTACACGGCGCAAACACATGACGCAATAAACTATGCCATTGATTTGTGGAAAACTGCTAGACAAAGACAAACAACAACACGAAGTGGATACATATTAAGGTAACAAGGTCTTGGCCCTTCATGGGCTGTCGCGCAGGGGTTTAGTTTTTCCACCAAAATATCTGCACCGATACCCGTCGTAGCAGAGATTCACACCACATTCCTGTAAAGGACAAGACTGTCCTACAATAGACGCAAACCGTTTAGTTGGACGTATTAATCTGTGGTTGACGCGTCCAAATGCTTAACAAAATATGAATATGGGGGTCCACATTCCAAGAATGTGGTTCTGAAACTTGATTCAACTAATATATGAATAGTTATCTAACTCGTGAAAAATGAATTTTTTTTTATTTTTTTGGTGGAGTGAACCAGTTCGGAGATATTCCTTGTTATTTGTGTCAGTTTCGTTCGTTAAATGCAACATCGTTCATTTTTTATATGTTCATCGTGCACGGAATCTCAAAGGTTTAAAAGATTTGACTATCGCTCAAAGCCTACTATATTCTCATATTCCCTTCGCACCTAAAGGAATTGAGCAGTAAGATTATTTCTGCAAATGTTTATCTCAACTAACACGAAGAAGATATAGGAATAAGAGTTTGTAAGAATGGTTAGTACAAATGTAGAGAAAGTCATGTGAGTGCAACACATCAGATTTTTTAATGTTCCATGTGTATGCTGTGTTTAACATCGAAGGTCTTAACAGCTTTTAACCTCTTAGAACAATTGCACAACAACAATGGTGTTTACTAGCAGAATGGTGTTTACAGAATTTCCGTTTATTTTGCATGTAACTTTTGTGCATTTACTTTACTGAATGTTTATGTTTTAAATTCCATTTCATCGCAAAAATCTGCAATTTACTAAACGAGGTAAAGTTTTACCGGTTTCAGTTTCAGGAAGTTGGCAAGTATGACGATAGGTTTGATCAGACCCGATGTTTTAAATTGGACCACAATAAAAGTTAGGAACCTTAGGTCAGGGGTCATGTGCGCCTTAGACCTTCATCAATAACAGTTAATATTCTCTCATCGCAGAGCGTTTGCACGCAATGAGTCTTGGGCTAGAGTTAAGAATGTTCGTATGCGCTGTGGCCATTGCTCGAGCGTTGCTTTTTTGTTTTTAAGATCGCTTAAGGACAATGCCGTGACAGCGGCACTTTTTGAGCCAGCAGATATGGTTATATCCGATCCGATTTATAGCTTTATTCTCTTATCTCTTCCAGCTGTAGTTCAATAACAGGATATCCAGATAAAGGTTACAGATAATAAGTACAATCCCGGAAATCTGAACTATGCAAATGCGAAATTCCGGTTAATTCGAAACGAATTCGTGTTAGATTGAATTTGCAATATACAGTTCCAAAACACTCGATGACTTATCCAAAGCTTGTGCGTACGTGGTGTAAAACTATAGTTTCTAGTAAAAACTCTCTAAATTACATGAAATAAAATAAATGTATTACAAGTGCTCTTTGTTCCGTACAATTTAACTGCAGTAGTCATTAAATTATTTTGTTGTTTAATGACGCTGTCAATTGCCAGGATCACAGCGTCGCCGGTGTGTCGGAATTTTGTCCCGCAGGAGACATGCCAGTAAATCTTTTAATCGGTAAGTCATCAGCCGATGAATGAAATGCATAAAAAGGTGCTCAAATGAGCCCGGGGTCCATAGAGCTTTGTTTCCCGATAGTCATTTTTCAAGATAAGGGGAAACCATGAAAAGCCAAGTCAGGATGCGCGGTTTACTAGAATGGAACCCGCCTTTGTCTTATTACAACCAAGCTTTAGTGTAAATTTAAATACGTTCCTGTGTATGCGAATTAAATTAGTAGTAATAAAAATAATGATGATTATCAGGGTCCGGATGTTTATGACCTAAAGATGATAGAAATATGCAAGCACTAATGACCGAAAAAAATTCGAAAATATGGCGATAAATATATAAATTTTATTTTTGGGTGCATTTTCGGAATCTTCAAATATTTAATGTTGTTTAAATTAACATTATATTGAAAATCTGTTTTAAAAATCTGGCACAGTCATTAATAAATAAATATTAATTTGGTGTTGTATTTTGAACTTATTTAATTACTCAATCCAGAGCTAACCTTCGGCTCTGCACAGAAGGCGATCAGAAAAAAAGAATAACAGTAGAAAATTACATACATTTAAGAGATGGAATCAGGACTGAAAAATGCAATGTCATAGCCGGGATTTGAACCACGGATCTTCCGCTTATCGAGCGGCTGCTTTAACCACTAAGCTACCATGGCCAGCCTGCCAGTATGACATTAAATTCTCCAGCCGATTCGTAGTTTATTACTTGAGCAAGATTCAAGAGGTCAGAACTCCACTCATTCTCTTCTTACATGTGGCGTGGTGATCAAGCGGGGGCTACACTGATTCTTTCCCCCCCCCCCCCCCCCCAACCACCACCTGAAGGTATTTGAATGACCTCGACACGGTTACGCGCCAGATAATCGATGCCATTAATTTTGCTTGCGATATCAGCCAAAATATAAGCGCTAATTGTGACCCCGCCTTGGCGAATTCAATTAAGTAACAAAGTGTTTCCAACAAAATTGATGCTTATTACAAACGCGCGTCTATAATACAATTATAGTGATATTGTTTGCGTCAACACAAGGACATCATCAAGCACGTGCAAAGCTTGTCCTGCCTCCTAGCGTTAAAACAGGTCAGCGTCTTCTAAGAAATGAAAAGTTTGCATTTAGCCTTGATTGTTTCACCTCACGCCCGCGTCAGTGGCAGCATGCATTTCCCGTTCACGAGCTCCTGTCAGCAGCGTGCATGTACATATGTGCTGAGTACAAATTCTTAACTCTTACGAAATCGCGCACTATTTTTAATACGATACCAGTAATAGCGTACTTAGTACTTAATCTACTACAAGACACAACTGAGATATCACAGGAAATCGTCACCACCTTCTAATGATGGGACAAGGGGATTTTCAACGCAATTTTCCCACCCTAAACTACCCTTTACGTGGAAAATTATTCGTTATGTTTACTTTCTCTACTGGTATGTAAAAGGAAGTATTGTATTCCACCCAAAACTTCGATGTCTAGATTTAACCGGAAATATGTTTTGAGACCCCCTGAATCCAAAAAAAAAAAAAAAAAAGCATTTTTGAAAAAGGTCCGCGCGCGCGTGTGTGTCAGTCGGTAGACAGCATAACTCAAAAACGAAAATACGGTTAAAAACCAAAGTTGGTATTTTAAGTTTAATGTCTTTCAAGGATGCGACACGAAGATTTTGAAGAAAATAGCCCCACCCTAAACTACCCTTTACATGGAAAATTTTTCGAAAATTTTTATTTTCTTGAAAATGGCTAACGATTTTGATTAAAATGTCATATGTTTGAGATATTTTTATGGCAAATGAAATGCATATTTTGAATTTTCTGGCTATAGCCTATGTAGTCCTGTTTAGTATGGATAACTTTTGAATAACTCGTAAACCGTAAGAGATAGACAAAATCTTACTGCACAAAAACGCAGATCTCCCTAAAACACGCAATTTATGTCTGAATAAATTTTTTTGTAGAGTGAACTGTTTCGGAGATATTCTTTGTTAGGTGTGGCAGTTTCGGAAAACTGGTGAAATGGAACATCGTTCATTTTTTACTTTCTCTACTGGTAAGTAGGGGAAGTATTGTATTCCACCCAAAAATTCGATGTCGAGATTTCACCGGAAATATATGTTTTGAGATCCCCTGAATCCAAAAAAAGCATTTTTAGAAAAAGGTCCGTGTCTGTGTGTCTGTGTGTCTGTGGACAGCATAACTCAAAAACGAAAAGTCGGTTAAAAACCAAAGCTGGTATTTAAGTTTAATGTCTTTCAAGGATGCGACACGAAGATTTTGAAGAAAATAGCCCCATCCTAAACTACCCTTTACATGGAAAATTTTTCGAAAATTTTGATTTTCTTGAAAATGGCTCTAACGATTTTGATTAAAATGTCATATGTTTGAGATATTTTGATGACAAATGAAATGTATATCTTGAATTTTCTGGCTATAGCCCCTGTATTCGTATTTACTCTGGACGACTTTTGCATAACTGGTAAACCGTTAGAGATATACCAAAGTGTACTGTACAAAAAATGTAGATCTTGCTAAAATACAAAATTTATGTCTCAATAAATTTTCTTGTAGGGTGAACCATTTCGGAGATATTCCTTGTTATGTGTGTGAGTTTCAGAAAACTTAGAACTTTAGCGAAATGCAACAACGTTGTTCATTTTTTTATATGCTAATCGTGCAAAGAGAACGGAATCTCAAAGCTTAGAAAGATTTGACTATCGCACAAAGTCTACTGTATTATTCCTCTTGCACCCACAAGGAAGTAAGCAATAAAAAATTTCTGTAAATCTTTATCTTAACTAACACGGAGATATAGGAATAAGAGTTTGTAAGAATGCTTAGTACAAGAGTAGAGAAAGTCATGTGAGTACAACACATCAGATTTTTTATATTAGATGTTCGCAAAAATGGCTCGTAAGCATTTTGATTATAATGCCATGTGGTTAGATATTTGGATACAAAATGTATAGGCATCTTACATTTTCTGGGAATAGCATTTGAAATGCTCATCATTCTTAATAAGTTGTATAGTTGGAAATGGTAATAGACAGACAAAATCTTACTGTACAAAAAATGCAAGTCTCGTTAAAATACACAATGAGAACCCCTGGGTGCTTGATCATTTTTGTGGTTGCTTGCTGTATGTCTTGTCTCGTGGTCATGCAAAGGTGTGAGCAGTGATGCCCAACGTTATGTGAAAGAGAAGGCGAATTTACCTCCACCTAGTGCACTATAACTCTTTCATTTGTTTGTCTAAGGACACGGTCAATTGTCAGGATCATATCAGCGTCGCCGGTGGGCAGTTCTTTTAGATGCCGGTAAATCTACTGACATGGAGCTGTCGTTTTTAAGCACTCTTAAAAAGTATTGCTCTGGACCGGATTTGAACCAGCAACCTTGAGATCAGTAGACTTGCGTCTAACCAACTGAGCCACCCAGACCGACACTGCGCTATAACGCATATATGGAACTGAAACAAACCTCTCTAATGTTTGGTTACCTGAATGAGTGAAGGGAAAATATTTCACGTACAAAACGAAGGAGTTGTGGGGTGGCAAGGGGATGTCATTGGCTCATAAGAGAAATGCTTGGATACCACAGGGCATGACATTTCAGTCATCATACAATAGCCTTCCTTTTAAAAAAAATCTGACTAACGCGTGAGCCTGCTGTATTTTACTTATACCTTCAATGAAATGTGTAATGAATTACTATGGAATAGAAAGAGGAATAAGCTTATGTAAGATTAATTTTACAAGACTGAGTAGTGGAGTTTCAGTGTGTTTTTCGCAAATCGCACAGTTACAACTGCAATATTTACTCCTTTGTAACTAACGTTTGCAATATTGGGTTTTCTGTATATCCACGTTTAGATTTCATGCCATATTGTGAAAGGCGGATACCACGATCAGCCGTTTAACTCTGGTATCGCGGCTAATTAATGCATTAGGTACGTTACAGAATGTGTTCGTTGAAAGCATATTGCGCGTATATAAGAAGCTTATTGGCCTTGATTGTTAGAGTGCTGCATTCCCTTACTATTTGCTCACTGGAACTGCGAAAGGCTCGTATAAGTTGATATGCAGGTGTGTCTGATATGAAAGGTTAGGTGATCAATTATTGTTCACAACTGTAACTACACGAGTACAAAATAACTAATGATGGTAATGCATTAAATATGTACTTATTTACATATTATGCAATATTTTAAAAGAATGAAAATAAGGTTAAACACTTCTCAAACAATATTCTTCACACTTTTCACGTCCGCTAAATTATGGCGGATTCGTCGTTATTATACAAATCAACTTACATCTGATCAATTCTTCCGATTAATGTTCAAATACTATGCAGAACGTTCATAGTGCAGTTCAAACTTCACGAATGTCACTTAATTCGTCGATTATCACACTTTTAAATATACTTATTCGTATTTAAAGACAAAAGTCAATTTCCAACACTTCTTTCCACCATTCATTAATTGCAAGAAGACAAAAGAAAGTCAACATAGGCCAGCCATATAAGAAATGATTACAGGAGGCTGACTATGCTTCCTATATTATATATTCTAAGTACAGAGAACTTATAAAGAAATAAATTGTTGTAGAAGGCTTACTGAGATATACTGCCTCAAGTCCGAACACCTGAAACATTTTTAACAAGTGGCGAAGGCGTAATTTCATGAGTAATATCTTGTCAGTGAAAGATGCCTCGCTGTTATTGCGAATGTTATCTTATAAAAATCTCAAACTCTCAACTTCTTAATGACCAGTAATTCCTTTATTCTTCTCAGTGGCAAAACTATGAGATCATAAATAATACCTCGTTCGTGTTGAATGAGGAAAACTGCTTCAACTAATACGCACTTAATTGATGTAAGAAGGAAAACATCATTGCTGTTACGTAATTTCCGATACTCCGTGGTTTTTCCGGATAGTATATGCCATTTTATTTCCAATATATTTCCTTGATCAGTCACGAGGTCAACTGATGATGCAATAACTATTGACTTCACAGTATTGCAAAATTCAGACAAATAACAAGCAATATCTCCCCTCAACGCTTATATAGTGTTCTTAGCTTTATATATGTTGTTCTTCAGGATCTGTAAATTATTGTTGCTGATCGATCTTAAATAAAAAAAAGGAATATCTCCGAAACATTTCACTTCATAAAAATAGTATTTCGTAGAAGTGTGTTTTAACGAGATCGACATTTTTGTTTACTAAGATTCTGCCCATCTCTTATGAATGATTTACCGGTTATGTAAAAGTCATCCAGAATGAAGAGGACTTAAATGGACGTTTTCAGAATGATATGAACATATATGATAATACTTCCTCCTCCCCCCCCCCCCCCCCTCCGCCTATCTTCGAAGTTTCCTTGTTATACAAAACTATACAAAATGCAATCAAATTCACAGTCAGTGAATTCACAAATACATAGAATATTCATTATATACATTATATTTACGTGTACTTGTTATTCAAGTCAAACTCGTTTGAGATGCTTCTGAGAAAATGATATATTTTCCGTGCAGAAAACGGTTTGGTGTGTGGCATTTTTTAAAATCATTGTGTCGCAACTTGGGAAGATCCTGAACTCATATCATGCTTGATACTGTCCAAGCTCTTTTTGGGTTCAGTGGATCTCAGAACATGTATTTTCGGTAGATCATTTTTATCAAACTTTTTGGGTGAAGTAGATCCTTTATTATTCCTATTACATAAAACCAATTACAAATTTGTAGACTATAAGTGTGACGAAAAAAATGATGTATTAAACCTTGAGAAAAGTATTAATTTCTATAATATTTTCAGTACAAAATTGGCAGCACTGATGTTCAGATTTGGCACTTCAGATAAAATCAATCTGTCAGTCTTGTGCCTCGCGTAATCAAATATCAATTCCATAGTTCAAAAGTTAAGAGTTCATATCATGCATATATGAGATGAACATGTAAAGAAAGAAATAAAGAAACAAACAAAAATTAAAAATGGAAAACAAAAGCGAGACGCTAATTACTTCTTTCTGTGCTTGTTCCTTGAGGGGTTCATTTGTTAAGAGTTGAGGAAAGTTCGCACGTAGTGAAGCGAGTTTTCGTTCTTGCAGTCGGGGACAAAGATGCTAACAATAGCTAGGGAATACGAAAGTGATTGTCATTCAAATGTGCTAGCGATTCCATTTGCATTAAAATTGCATGGATAGGTAACGGAGAGCGTCAAAAGATGTATCGGCCGATAAATTCACTTTGCGTGACGTATGTCGCTAGACACAATGGTAGAGCTGCAGCCATTAGTGTAATGAAAAGCGAACGCTCTTGTACAAGCACTAAAGAAAGCAGCACGTTTGATTTAATCAAGCCAAGCGACGTGCTCCCATTTTTAAAATGATTGTTACATTCGTATGACTTGCTGTACCCATTCTTCAGTAAACTATTCTTGCAAAAGCATATCCTTTTATGCACTTCATGTTATTTGAGATGAACATTTACAAAAATACTTTTTTTCAGATACGAGGGCAACTCGCAAAGTAAGGTCCTATGTTTTATACACACCCAACCATCATGGATAGTTGTAAAACGGTTGTTTTATTTAATTCCTTACTTTTTTTCTAATTGGTTATCTTCACAGGCGGCAGACATCGGCATACAAAAGCTTGTAGCACATTTAATTGCAGCTATATTGAAGAATTCTGCGTAACTTTTGTCCTGGCATCTGGAATCTACACCACCATATAGTATCCACTGATTTCAGTTTTATTTCCTATTTATTTTTACAACTTATCTGAATACATTTTGCAATAAAACAAACAGAATGATTAAATAACAGTTCGCTTCCGTAGCGTAGTGGTAGCGCGCCTGCCTCTGTCACGGAGGACCCGGGTTCGCTCCCCAGTACCGGCATATTTTTCCGCCGCTGGGAGGTCTGGTACGGGATGCACCCAGCCTGCTTAGGCTTCTGAGGGCCAAATGACTAGCTATCCTGATAGAAAGGTAGCGCCCCTACAAAAGTCAAATAGTCGCCTTATGGTCGGGGGGAGTCGGCGCGCTGACCCGCGTGCTGCACTCCTCCGTGGCCTTGCCTGCGGCTGGAGGACACAGCGGCCGGGTGATGAGGGTAATGGACATTAACCCGTCCGGTCTTGTAAGCTCTCACCAACTTATGCACTTTGCTCTCACTTGTTGCATTTGGGCCTTACATTCACTGATCTGTCGATGAATGTCCGTTGCTGTAACGTTGCTTGTTGTCAAAAAACAACATATATATTTCATAGTCGGTGGGTCCATCGAGGGTTTTGAACATTTTGAACCGACACTGTAAACAGCACACTGCAAATACTATCAATGCAAATGTTTTAGGAGCTAGGCATACCGGGAGTCGGAGCGCAAGGAGATACCTGCGGGTTGCTATACATCTGATAGCGAACATTATTTCTAATAAGTAGGCTCCAAACTTTCAGGTTTTTTAAGAAGTGAAATAGTCTTTTTTTTTTAACCAACATATAATTTTAGGTTAAAATGTGCAATTGTATAAAATTTAATCATCAGATTAAGCGACCTCGCTCTTATACACACTTAGTTCCCGGGCATACACCGCTCGCCTACTGAGATTTCAGTATCCAATTTGCGTCATATTGGCGTGACCTGACTCACGCCGCGTATTTCAGATGAAGGCGATAGCTAACTTCTTTGATGGTTTTCAGTCATGTGTTAGTCCAGTCATGGTCCAACTTAATACAGAAAACAAATTGTTGCAAGTTTATAAAGCGCAAATCTGTCTCTGTGTCGCATTTCGGGAACGCTTTTCTGATACTGATCCGCCCAACAGAAGTAGTTTTCTGGATTTGTAAGACTGTGATAACAAGAAAGTACAAAATTAATACAATTTGAGTCGAACGAATATCTACATTTATTGCTAGTGTTCACCTGAAACGCGTTAAGAGTTCCCTAAACCAAAATCCAATAGTCAACACATGCTGACGATGTTAGGAAAGGCCTAAGTAAATACTAATACGTGGAGTATTAGAATAAAATTATATTAGAGGCACAGTTCATAAAATAGTCACCAATTCAAATTCAGCATTAGACTGGAAAATGGTCGAAAATACCACAGTTTTACAATCGGAAAGATTGATATCAACATGCGGTTAGAATATTGGTCAGGAAGTTGGCGCAGCAAGCAGCTATACGTCTGCACAAAAAGTGACGAAACTATTCAAATTACGTGTATTTCAACAAAACGGGGCTGCAGCCCATACAGCTGATGCACATGTCTGTGGTGACAGAGTGATGTGTTCAGGGATTTGACCCCTCGATCCCCAAACCTCGATTTCTACTTGTGGGGCAATTTGAAAGACTTTATAAATCTAATCATTATAAGAACTGTAAAATAATATACCGCTAGAAATAACCAAGATGTCAAAAAACAATTTGCAACACGTTTATTACAGTCTGTAAAGATGCTACAAGGCCTGTTTTGGAGCACATGGAGATTTCCAACATCATTTTTGCAAAATAACCAATGTGAGGGACATTGAATATTTGTGAAATGATAGTCCCATGTCCCAACCTTTTGTATCCAATGAAGTTGCGCGCGCACACACGGTTTGTCACATTATGACGCATAGTCATCCAAAAACAAACGACAGTTCATGTAGCATGAGAAATAGGCATTGCGGACGCAAATATTAATATAGAGACTAATATCTGTATTAACTATAGATTTGCGATATACAAGGGTGATCAGGAACTAGGCCGATATTCCTGGATGTTCGTCCATTATAGAGAAATTAGTAGTGTGCGGTAATTCTAATACATGCTGCTGGCAACTGTCAAAGCTTCAGCCACCTTCCACCTACAGCGCTAGTTGTAGATAAACAGAAGTAGCGACTCCTTTGGAAAACTATTCTTGCGAAAAAATCCGCTGGGTTATTCGATTTCTGTGGGCGAATCATGTTACTGTAGCTGAAATGCACCAGCAGCCGGTAGAGATTCATGAAGAGATTGTAGTGTCTCATCAGCATATTGTGACAAAAGTTTGTGGCCGGCAGAGGGGACATCACCATGCTATTGAAACAGTTCTGCTGGACACTCAACCACTCTCCCTACAGCCTGGACCACGCTATAAACAACTCTCACCTTCTTCACTTGAAGGAACACCTAAGGTGCCAACGATTCGCTTAAGGCAAGGAGGTGAAACACTCGCGACGTGATTGAATACCCAAGTACAGTAGTTCCACCAGGAGCGAATATTCAAACTCATCCCACGAAGCTACAAAAAACCCGCTACATTCAAAACAGCCATTAATTCAAACCCGCTTACTGTTTCTGTCCCAACTTTTATAACACGGTCTTAGGGGGGGAGAGGGAAGCGGCGTGCGACCGCGACCCAAGTGTCATTAAAGCGTGGCCGCTTAATCTGATGACACCGTAGAATTTGTTACGCGAGTTTGATAGTTATAGGCTTTGAGGTGAGACATGAACAACTCTTGCGCATAGGGGAAGCTGCTTTTCTTCCCTCCCTCTCTGCAACGCCTGGGAGGGGGGTATAGGCGGACCAGTTTGCCGCGAATGAATAAACACTACCACAACAGCGTGCAGTTGAAACAATCGCAGTTCAAAGGAAAGTAATTGTTGGCACATAGTTAGAAATCGCTTTGTTCCTTACAATGCTAGCAATGCTAGCGAACTTCACTCCTTCGTGGACAGAAACGTTGTAAGTTTACGTATATATGTTTGCGCAACTTCCCCCACCATGAGCCTTTCAGGTGAAGAGCAGTCACTGCGCAGCTAAGGGAATTGCTCTTGTGTTGCCTCACGACTTATAGTGACAAGCAAGCTAAACGCCAGCATTTCATACACCCTCCCCACCTTGATCAAAGGTATCTACTTGTTTGATAGCGTCTTAACGGCTTTCACATGTGGCGTGCATGGTTTTCTTCCTTCTGTTGAAGTACTCGTGAATCATGGGGGAAAAGCTCATCATTTCAGTAGTAGAAATGACGTCTATACCTCACCATGCCAATTTTATTGGCTCTGCTTCCCGATTTTGTTTCAAAACCAGATGTTAGTGAGATTGGCCGTTTAGCGTAAACATTAAAAATAGTAAAAATATTTAGTCACATGTTTCTTGATTGCAGTTAATCACTAAATATCGGTGTTAACTGTGGAGTTCTTTGTTACCTCTCAGAATGCAAACTTCAAACTCGCAAGGTGGAAGTTTCATTGATGCCGTTGTGGCAGGTTCCTAACTTAATTGGACACTGGAATATTGATCTCCGAGAAGAATGGAGCACACATTTTTCACACCCTTCCTTTGGAGTACTTTCCTCAATTTCAATGTGAGGCTTCACCCACGGATCTTCGCACTTGTTTTTTAAGAAGTGACTATGATACTGATGTCTTTCAGTTGGTGCTTGAAGATTCCAAGCTTCTGGAAGGTCAGAGTAATGTCCCTTAAGCAAGGCTAGAGACAAGTGTCCACTAGTTCAAGTCGCCATATCACACGAGGTTTCCCAACATGTCAACACTGATTCTGAATCCGTGATGTTTCTTCTACTGCTGGCTGCTACAGTTGTGAACCACGGCATACGTGCAGAGTAATAAATTAGCTGTTTGAAGCGAGTTTCCGAATGTTTTAGAATACAATCTTAAACTGTTTCTGAATCTTAGAACGACAATTTAGCTATTGAAGTATTATATTTGAAGCTTAAGTTGCCGTGGGTTGCGGAAATATTAAGCGGAGATTCCTCTTGCGGTTACCGCGAAGTATGTGCTAACTCTAGCGCGGTCTTCAGACATATGTCCATGTTGCCACAAAATTAGCTGTTGGTTACATGGAACCAACCATTTGTTGATAACCCTTCATTATTAACTTGTTACACAACAGGAACCTTTCAGAATGAGGTTACAATACGAGGCAATTATTTACGAAAAGTGCGACAAGGTTTCTATGATCAGTAATTTCTCCAGAGTTATTGGAGCTATAAACTACAGATACATGACAATTCAAAGGCGCGGTGAAATGTTCAGAAACAGGACAAGTTACTTTTCCACTAATTAATTACTTTCTATTGAAGTCCAAGCAGTCCGCTTTCTGAGGTCATAGCTCCACGTTGCCAACTTTCTTACTTCAACCTGTAACTGCATCCGTGACTTAATTTTATACTGTTCTTATTTTCTGAAATGAATGTTGACAATATGTTGTTCTTGTAACAGAGAAGTTTACTTTTATTCCTTTTGTCCTACATTTTGGCTTGCAGAAAATACGAAACGACTTTATCAACAAAATTAGAAGTGTAACTCTGAACGAATGGAAATTGTTTGTTGCAGCGACATCATACGAGTGATTAAGATAACTATGTAACCGACTACGTCGGCTCTATCGAGCTATACCTAGTCTTCTTGGAGACGGGAGTAGGAAACGAATGGTCTGATGTCTTTGTTGCAACTCACTCAAGTTTAGAGACTTCACTAGTTTACCCAGTCGTGGTAGCTGCTAACATGGCAGTTTTCTTGCAAACCGGAATATGACACGAATTTTATAAATACACGCTGTTTTATCAATTTAAATCCAGTATACTTTATTACTACCCCACCATAGTCCTTAAATTACATGTTGCCAAATGTTTAGCTTTTTATTAGCATCTGAAACACAATTTTTACTCTGTGACTTGTTAAATTCTAAGAATTCGTTTTCCCTTTCTAATTTTCAGAACTTATGCGTTTATGCAATTCTCTGATTTCTGAAGTTACCGAGTCTTAACTACCGGAGCCTTGAGCATAATTGCCATAGCTACTCTGACTTATAACCATGTCTGATACAAACTTTAATGGCGAGTGGCTCAACACAACATCCAATCAGGGGCTTGCCACGCCTTGCGGTATTGTATAGTTAAACAGCCGGTGAAATTACGATGTAAAGCCGGTGACATCATTTGCGCCCATTAAATTTTGTGTCTGCCATAATTGCTTTTCCTCAATGCGCATATATCTGGCTGACGAGCTTTTATTCGCTGATAAAATTGTAACTTCTGTTTCTTGCATTATATATTGATTTTAACATACAGAAATTATTGCAATTATTTATCCATCTCCCTATCATTTCTTTACAAAATTATTAATATTACCTGTCAATAATTCCAAATGAGGTTTCGGTTCTCCGTTATTGTAAATAAGCTTTAGGTCAAGAGTTAAAAAACGTGTATGTATTGTATCGATTAGATAGCAATTTTCATTTTCCTTCTGAGTAATTTGACTACCCCCTCCCCCCGCCCACCAGTTTGGAAGCAGTGAATTATAACAATGCTTTAGAGTTCGACCTCTCGGCTGGTCCACCTGCATTTGCTGGCGGCGACGTTTCAGGATATATCCTGTAAATGAAATTATTATTCCCCGCAGTTCCCTTTGTGAAACTGACGGCAATTTTGCCACGGAAGCTCATTTGAAGTTCCTCAAGGGCACTGCGCCTACACGTATATACATCCTGCAGTGCAAAGCTTCCCGCAGATAAACATCATATGGGCAGTCGTGTAGCAGAAATTTCGGGTACACATTTTCTCTAACCACATGCATAGTCAAATGTTACGATAAAGTTTTGGGGATTTTAATATTCACTTCTTAAGCCGGCTATTTAATATTTCTATATTAAAAGGCCAAAATTGCGTCTTTTAAATGCAATAAAGCAATACTGTAACTATGACAATTGTTTCACGTTAGTCATGTGTTGGACAAAGATTAGAAAGGTAGAATCAAGCTGAAAAATTAAATGACAGACAGGATTTGAACCAGTGATCTTTTGCTCCACGTCCGATTGCTCTTAACACTGATCTACCATGACAACATGTCGGCACGGCATTAAATTGTTCAACTGACTCGCATTTTTCCCGGTAGTTCACTTTATCATTGATTAGACTTAAAAAAGAGCTCAGAGCTCTTTAAGGCACAACAGATTTTGTGACATTAACCATTTCCGAGATATTCTTTGTTATTTTGGCAGAGACAAAATGCAATGGCGGCTGATAACTGACTACCTTCGTGATCAGATTATTCTCTTTCCTGTTGCGCAAATAACTACAAGATCGCAAAGAGTGGCAAGCTTCTGATTGGATGTTGTGTTGACTAGCTCCTCCTGCCACCCGCCATTAAATTTTGTGTCTGCTATAGGTTTGATTCTCGAATATTTGTGCTTTTTTTCAAGTCCCAATTGTTCTTTTCTATGTGGTAATACAAAGAGCATGGAATTTCAAACCTATCACGCTTTTCAAAAATCTGAACGTCGTTTTAACTTTTTATATCCTTTATATCTACCGCGAAATATATGAGTAATAAAAGTTGATCTATATCAAACATTAGATGGACGAATGCTGTTGAAATAATTTGTAGAAGTGAGTTGAGAAAGACATCTGAGTACAACACATCAGATTTGTATATATTTCAATTTACACATTCGTTTCAGCCATACTTGTTTTAGCTTTTTGAAAACTGATGCGGTACTATGGGTCGAAACCTATCTTGTTTGTTTTATATCATGTACATATAATTGTAATTAATAACTAGGGCTTGGATTTTATAACCTAAATATGCACGCATTTATCCTGCAAAATTACTAAAGTATCAACTGAAAAACTTCAAAATGTGACCTAAAACGTAAAACAAAGAGTCTGATGTGTTGCACTCGCATGACTTTCTCTACTCTTGTACTAACCATTCTTACAAACTCTTATTCCTATATCTTCTTCGTGTTAGTTGAGATAAACATTTGCAGAAATTATCTTACTGCTTATTTCCTTGTAGGTACAAGGAGAATAAGGGAAAACAGTAGGCTTTGAGCGATAGTCAAATCTTTTAAAGCTTTCAAATTCAGTTCTCCTTGCACGGCTAACATAAAAAATGAATAACGGCGTTCCATTTGATGAAAGTTTGTTGTTGAATATCACCAAAATGGTTCACTCTACAAAAAAGTTTACTTGCACATAAATTGTGTGTTTTAGCAAGATCTACATTTTTTGTATAGTAACATTTGGTCTATCTCTTACGGTTTGTCATTTCTGTAAAAGTCATCCAGCGTAAACTGGACAACATAGGCAATAACCAGAAAATTCAAAATATATGTTTCGTTCGCCATAAAAATATCTCAAACACACGGCATTTAATCAAAATCGCTAGAGCCACTTTCGAAAAATTTTCCATATAAAGGGTAGTTTAGGGTGGAGAGATTTTCTTCAAAATCTTCGTGTTGATTCCTTAAATGATCTTAAACATAAATATCAACATTTGTTTTTAACCGACTTTTCATTTTTAAGTTATGCTGTCCACAGTTTGACACACATGACACACACATACACGCGGAACTTTTTCTAAAAATGTTTCTTTTTTTTTTTTTTATTCAGGTGGCTTCAAAATATATTTCCGAAATCTCGAATCTGGGCATCGAATTTTGGGTGGAGTACAATACTTCCTCTACTTACTATACGCAGTAGGGAAACTGTCACCTGTATTTCTTCAAGTTGTAAAATATGACTCTAAATGAACATTTATTTGCGGCTAGTGCAGGAAAACATTCCTCAAGTTGTTCCTCTTATTAGAAAGGCAACCTTGAGAGAATGGTTTCCCGGAATTCTCTTGCGTACTCGATGGCATCGTCTGATAGACTCCGGCTAGCAGGGGGGAGGGGGTTATGTAGAGGAATGTGGTCCGAGCTGGAGAAAAGATGACTTCTGTGTCGTCCTTTCACATTAGCAACACAGTGCGATAGGCAAAGGTAAACTTGACACACAGCCTGACAGGACCTACCAGAGTGACCTTACCACAAGGATATACACAAAAACTGGTTTTTTGCAGAAGTGTCCGCAATTTAGAGCATTTTATATCGGCAAAATGGACCCGATAAAACCGGCGCAGAGCAGCGTATATGGGCTCTTCCATTTAATTTCCAACTGCAGGAAAAATTGCATTTTTTTGCTTGGGGATGGGGGTTCAATTTCTTGTCATCTAAAGTAGACGTTAATGTATTTTGCAAAATCGCAGCTATGATAAACAAGTGGATTAGTTTTTTCCAGGATCGAAATTACCGTAAAATTACCGATTCTGTAACTCACAGCTCAGAAATGTGAAATTCTCAAATAAGATTCAAAATGAAGCTAGTATTTTGTAGTTTATGGTGATTATTGTTCAGTACTTCATGTAATTTTCATCATATTTCGCGTTTTTTCCTGAAAACTGTCATTTTAAATGGAATATATATTACGCCATGTTCCCCAGCATTTAATTTCAAAGCAGTATTAGTTAAAAGTTTTATTACATATTCAACTGATAGCTGTAGAAAAAATAAAAAGTAAAAGAAACAGCATTAAATCTCCTATAGTCGCGCATAACCGGGCCATGCCCCGTCAAGGACGTTGTCGATCCGCTGCTGTTTGTTTTGCTGCACAGCAAACAGCGCGACCGTATTTATTGTTTCATTATTTTTTATTTTTTCCACGTATCAAACAAGGGGTTCCTTAAACTTGAAAACTGTAATTAATGTACAGTAAAACGAGATTTAAGCCTGTGTAAGTTTAATCTTTATTTAAAAAAAAAAAAAAAAAAAAAAAAAAAAAAAAAAAAAAAAAAAAAAAAAAAAAAAAAAAGCATCATACTTAATACATGAAGAGAAAGGTTTTAAAAACTGGTGTAATTATGGCTATGTTATTGTTAAATACCACCATGAACAATAGACATTCAGCTTCATGTATCGTAGTTTTCCGAAATCCGATGTAGGGTTCTTGAGTTATACGGCACAGAAGTGTCTCATCGGAAAATAAAGCAAATGTTATCGAATTTTAACTCGAAAACTATAAACATTTTAAGAGGCAGGTTTCTCAAAAGTGTTTTCTTTTACAGTTACTGACACATGTAGAAATGATTCATGATTTTTAAAAAATGCGAGGAAAATTTTCTCACATTTGACCGATTTGAAATGAAATAGTCTATATAGCATGGATTATTTTCAAGTGCATATCATGGAATGACCCCCGAAAATGGGGTACAACAGCGCATATAAGACATTGTACTTCTAACGCGACTCCTGGAAAGACGGGATGAGGGGCAGACCTAAAGGTCAAACAGATCCGGGCTACATTGTGGGTAGGTAAGCATATACGGGGTCCCTAACGATTGCAGATTGAATGCATCTCACGGCGGTCACTCCAGGGATGGTGCTCCAGAAGGCGGGTCCGTCATCAGTGCAACCGACGCCAGAGAGAAATGATACTAAAGCGCCTCACCGCCCATCCGCAGCACACCGGGCGCCGTCACCTGGTCCGTCACTCTGCAACCGATGATAGGAAATTATGTAAACAGGAAATTCGTTGTAGAAGAGGAAATTCTTATTCAACTAAGCATTTAAACTCTGACTACCTCTGACAAAAGTGTTACTCGTACTTCTTACATTATGCATTGATTATTTATTGCTGTTTTCTCCCTATCATTTCCTTATAAAACTATTAATTTTACCAGTGTCCTGACCAGTGCACCTGGTGGGAGGTAGTGCTTCGGTATACGTTGACCAGGTTTCTACATGTCCAATACAATTATTGTCAATAAAGAACATTGTGTGAACAATGCTGTAATGTCTTTTTATTCCAGTTCAAATGAATTTAGGCATAATTACCAAATCTTTCTTCTAAATTAAACTTTGCTTGGCATTTTAACATTAGATTGTGGCTTCAATATTTGCGCTACAGTGAAATAATAAACCACTCATATAAATTCGTCAAGAAGCTAGATGACTCCAAATATTTGACCTAAATTATTTTTTTTTTCCGGCGAAACGGTTTCTTATTGTCAGTAATTGTATTGGACATCTTTCTTACACTCGTGCAGAATGCCTGGTTAATGCATGGCCGAAGCACTTCCATCCTGTATTTATTTATTTTTCTTATTATTTTCATTTTGGCCTTTGGTCGTCAAGGACCATTTAGTTATCTGAATGATGTACATATTTCTTTTAAATTCATACGCACGCACATTCGAACCTGGGACCTCTACCACAGAGCCAGTTAAACAGTGTCTTCATAAGCTTTTTTTATAGAACCTACATTCCCATTTGCCACGTTTCTTTTTCTTTGTATGGTTTGGTTATTTGATCCAAAGTTCGGTCGCCGTTTGTTTAACTTCTCAGCTTATTTATCCTGCGGAGATTACTCAGTGGGCCAAATACGTATCTCTTGGCAGGATATTTATCGGAAAAGAATCATTGCTTGTTGAAAGATAATGCTGACAAACATTTTTAATCTCGTCAGAGGCGTGCAGTAGGAATCTATACGTATATAAATGGAAACATAGGAGCAGTGGCATAGCAGTGATAGCAGAAACACTTGTCTCGGTGTACCTTACCTCCCCCACATACCCCAGTGACCTCAAGTAGCTGGACAGGAAGTAATAACACTTAGCAGTGTAATTATCGTGTCAACTTCCTGTTGCAATTCCAGGCCAGCGTTGTCAGGACTTGCTGCCATTATAGGGTTGCCAGGTTGTCAAGCTAAAAATACGAGAGATTTCAAATGTTTCCTTCAAACCTGAGCATATGTCGATTTTTCTGTGTATTTATTTTAGAAGGTGTATGCTTATTGCACAGAACTAGATTTTACATATTTATTGGTAACATTTAAACCAATGAGTATATTTACAAAATGGCGATTTCGTAATCTCACTTATTTCACTGTTTTAAAAAGCCATAAAGAGCAATGTGCGTAATGCTTATTGCCCTTCACAGGTGCTGTCCAGAAATAAGTATCTTCCCAAACAGAAGGATAAACACACTTGCACTTAGGTTTCTTCCTGGGTGGAGTTTTGTTCATTTCATTGCAGCCATCGCCTTCCATGATTTTACTTGCTTTATAAAACCACAAACAAAACACGTCTTCCTCTCTTCTATTCAAAGACGCTTACATCACGCATCACATGACCGCAGGACGCTTAAGGATTGGCTACACTCTACCAGCCAATAAGAAAAGAATGCTCGCTGCTACCAACATTGGGAAAAGGAACTACCACTTCTATATATTGCATATTCCAAATATCCTTCTAAAACTCAGAATCCATGGTAGTATATGAAACACGAAAGAAATAGTACAAAATATGGGAGACCTGGCAACCATTTGCCATTAGGAAATATTAACACCCTCAAAACGTACAGTAATTTATGGTTCTGTGTAACCACCAGAGGAAGGCGATCAGGGTCTGAGTTATGAGTGGTATCTTGAGCTGTTGATCTGCTCACGTAGTACGAAATGTAAGTGTTACCAACTCTGGCGACTTCCGTCGCTAGATTTGGAGTCTTTCGAACTCATGTAGCGACAGAATGTCAAAGATAGGGACTTTTCTGACGCTTTTACGTAACAGAGATAACTTTGGAGCATTGGAATTTTGGTTTTATAATTTGATTGCTGAGGAATAATTGGGGTTTTAAGTATCAAATAAAATAATACACTGTAAAAATTCTTTTCCTTAAGAAGGATTGCTGTTGAATTCCATCTCAAATAACTGAAACCGAGAATCATTCAATACAAGATTCTAACTGCAGTTTTGAACAAGTGAAAATAATGACTTAAGTTACTTGTTCATTATAAATCAAAACTCAGTTTTATTAGTTTATTTGTAACATTAAATAATATATAATTCTATATTAATATGCTTTCATATATAATTTTTTGGATTTAAGTTGGTAGATGTGAATACGGCATAATTCATTTACCTGCAATGTTAACATAACCGGAAAGGCCATGAAATCACACTATTCCCCCCCCCCCCAAAAAAAAAAACATTTCCTTAAATTTACATTCTTTAGTTACTAATGGCCACGGGGTGCACTCAGCCTCGTTAGGTCCCGGAGGAGTCATTTGAAGAGCTACTTGATGGAGAAGTAGCGGCCCCAGGTCGTGAAGGCCGTGTAACTGACCGGGAGGGCTCTGGCGCTGACCACGTGCCACCCCCCAGTACTGTACCCCGCTCATGACGACTGTAATGGGCGTGGGGGACGCAGCGGTCGGGCGGTAAGCCTTAGCCCTTCACGCGCTGTTGCGCTGGTGGTTTAGCTTTTTTGGTCATTAATGGCAAACTCTACTATCAGTTTTAAGTCTTTTTCTTTTGCAAGCTGGTTTTTAACAGTTATTGCATCTCATATGTGCTAGTTTTAAACAGGCTATTGTTGCGTTTGCAATGAAATAAATGCATTTTTATGTCAGTAGTGTTGTTTTTGTCCACGTGGGAACTATAAATGTCACCGTATTAAAGATAGTGATGGATTTCCCAGTCATAAACCAAAAGTGTTTCCCAGTTAACTGTTTAATGTACGCTTTATCGCTCTAAGCAGCCACTAAACAATGCACCTACTGGTGCTAGAAAAGCAGTACTGGTGTAACCAATTTTTTCAGGTAGGTACCTAGTTGTCAACAACGGCTCAGTGGAAATATGAATTGCATAGTCAATTGTGCGATAGTCAAATGTTTTAAAGCTTTGGGATTCTATTGCCTTTGCCCACTTAACATATAAAAAAATGAACAACGATGATCCTTTTCACGAAAGTTCTAAGTTTTCCGAAACTCACACACATAACAAGGAATATCTCCGAAATGGTTCACCCTACAAGAAAATTTATTGAGACATAAATTGTGTATTTTAGCAAGATCTACATTTTTTGTATAGTATGATTTGGTCTATCTCTAACGGTTTACCAGTTATGCAAAAGTCGTCCAGAGTAAATACGACTACAGGGGCTATAGCCATAAAATTCAAGATATACATTTCATTTCTCATAAAAATATCTCAAACATATGACATTTTAATCAAAATCGTTAGAGCCATTTTCAAGAAAATAAAAATTTTCGAAAAATTTTCCATGTAAAGGATAGTTTAGTGTGGGGCTATTTTCTCCAAAATCTTAGTGTCGCATCCTTGAAAGACATTAAACTTAAATACCAACTTTGGTTTATAACCAACTTTTCGTTTTTGAGTTATGCTGTCCACAGACTGACACACAGACACACACACGGACCTTTTTCTAAAAATGCTTTTTTTTTTTTTTTGGATTCAGGGGGCCTGAAAAGATATATTTCCGGTGAAATCTCGACATCGAATTTTTGGATGGAATACAATACTTCCCCTACTTAGTAGTAGAGAAAGTAAAAAATGCTACCATCAAAATTTTCCATTAATTACGTCAAATCCTGTACAATAATAGCTGAAAATTTGGTTTCTTTTTTGTAGACATTTTCTTTCGAAGTTTTAAATTTTACATGCTCAACATTTTTTGTTTACCACGCAGAGGTGTGGCATATCACCCAAAAATACCAATGAAAATACACGTTTTGAGAGCCTCTTAATTTAAAAAATATTGTTAGAAAAAGGTCATTTGTGGAACATTTTGTTTTTATGAAATTTCGATTAAAATACCAGAAGTTTAAGATATTTTCATCACACTTAAAATGTTATCTTGAATTTTCTGGGAATTGTTTCTGAGGCCGTCTTCGTTCTTAAAAGCTAAGAGATAACACCAAATCTTACTGCAAAAAAATGTACGTCCCATTTAAACACATGATTTATGTCAAATTCATTTTTTGGTTGAACTATTTCCTTAATATTCCTTGTTATGTTTGAATGTCAAATGGGAAATTGTTATTCGGTTTTATGTCACGGGCATGCAAGGAAATAATTTCAAAGGCATCACATAGCGAACAGCTATAAAAGATATGAGCAGCGCTTGCTATATTGCTCTTGCACCTACAAGAAAATTAGTAAGAAATAAAATCTCGATTAGCATGAAGTTGAACAGTTTGTACTCGAGTAGAGAAACTCTTTGGAGTGCAACTTGTCAGATTTTTAATGGATTAATTTTAGTTTCATTTATTATGTGAAAGATTCCTGTATGTAATAGGTGTAAGGCCCCAGGATGTATTCTTGTAAATCACAACGCGTCACAGAGTTGCCTGTTTCATAACTTGGCTATCAGTTCTTTTGTTTATCTGCTGTTATCACTACGAACTGATAATCAAGTTTATTGAGACCAATAATTATCAGCCAGGATTTTTTGGTGAGTAATGGCCCCCCAAATGCGTACCTGTGCTTATTTTTTGTTCCTTTCTCTGAACTACTGATAACCCAATTTACAGATCAATATTACTTCACCTGCGTCATTCCCGAAATCACCACTCCAGATAAAGCAGGTCTGTGTCCAAGTTTGCGAAAGAGGGGAGATTGGATTTATCTCCTTCCGCTATACACGGACTTTGCCTCTCTTTAACATAGATAGGTGTATTGTGTTACAGTGGCGGTTTAGTTACATGTACGTTGCGTTTGATTTACGAATGCAGTTTCAAATCTTATGCGATAAACATTTGTTCATTAGTGACTTACGTGTAAGTCTATTAATATTTGGTGACAAAGTTGAAGATACACCAAGTGATCGTCGCGTAACACATTGCGATACAGACGTTCAATATAGTTCAATTTGGAGAAACTCTGTTCGCAAATATATGTAGAGCTATATCACTCTTATATACACTTCGTGCAAATGCTGATTTCTCCATATTATACTTCATTTTAAGCGTTTTCAGAAAGTATCTTCATGTAGGTGAAAGGGGAATATGAGAATACATAGAGTTTAAGCGATAGTGAAGTGTTTTAAGAGCTGGTTGCTATGTGATACCTTTAAAATTTCGTTCTCTTCGCAAGACCAGGAGATAAAATACGAATAACATATCCCTATTTGAGAAAAGTATAAGCATTGGCAAATTTACTCAAATAATAAAGAGTACCTGGAAACGATATTTCAGATAAATTTTGTGTTTTAACCTAACCCGCATTTTTTATGTAGCGTGACTTTTTCTTACTGCTTACTATTTATGCAAAAGTGATCCATAATGAAGAGGTCTTAAGAAGAGATTACCAGAAAATTCGAGTTATGACTTAAAACTGCCATGGAAACGCCTGTTTGTCTTCGTACCGCCCATCGATGGCCTCACCAGTTACTTTTGGGTGCGTTCCTCCTGAGCGGCAAGGAGCATGTGATTCGGAAAACATTTGAAGCCGGCTGCACACGTCACAAACAAGAACTGATTCACCCTCCTATTGAAATGGTGGAGTGGGTTTGCCACTAATTATGTAAGCATCTCCTAAGAGACAAAGTTGGACATTGCTGAAGCAAATGCTCGAGTTACTTACTCGACCACGTTATGAACAGTGTTACCAACTAGGGTTAACCAAAAGTCGCCAAATCCTAAATTTAATGTTGCGAAATCAAGATAAATACTGTCATTAGTTTAAAAATATTTGTGTAATACTTAATACTTTTAAAAGCAGAATCCACTTGCTCAATCAGAAGAAAAATGGTAATCTTTCAAGCAATTCCACAGCAAATGACGTTGAAGGTCTTACAATTTTGATTAAATTGCCGTATGTGTAAGATATTTTTATGGCAAATGGAATGTATTTTTTGAATTTTCTGGCTATAGCCCATGTAATCCTGTTTACTCTGGACGACTTTTGCATAACTTAAACCGTAAGAAATAGACCAAATCTTACTATACAGTGTAGATCCCGTTAAAACACACAATTTATGTCCAAATGGATTTTTTGTGGAGTGAGCCATTTCGTAATATTCATTGTTAATTGTGTTAGTTTTGCAATACTTCCGCTTTTCTCTAATGGGAGGTCGTTATTCACTTTTTTATCTCTTGGACATGCAAAGACAACGAAATTAAGTTTTCACATGGTGACCATTCTTAAAACATTTGACATTCTCTTAAAGCCTATTGTATTCCCTTTGCACCTACAAGAAACTTAGCAGTAAGATAATTTCTACAAATATTTATTTCGATTAACATGAAGAAGATATAGGTATAGAGTTTGTAAAAATAGTTGGTACAAGAGTAGACGAACTCAGACGAGTGCAACACATCAGACTTTTTTAAAAGTAAAATGACTTACGTATCAAAGTTGTAGCAATGTCTGTGATGTAACGATTAAAATATGACGTCATCAGAATCGGGCCCTCATGATAACAGTATCTGCAACGTTTATCTCGATTAACATGAAGTGGTAAATGAAACGATAAGATTAATGTCTGGAGAGAGAAAAAAACGTCGATACTGGTTAAAAAACGTCATGGGAACACAACACACCAGATTATTTTTTTCTTTTCAAAGCGTTTCCAGGAAACGTTCATGTATTCTTTGGAAAGTGTTATCAGGAAAATCACTCTGGCTTGAGATTAAATGCTTTATTTCTATTGGAATGAATAGTAACCGTGATTCATTTCATGAAGAGACTCCTCCATTTTGACCAGTGGTTTTAAGGTCTTGTAACAAAAACGTTATTGTAGTCAATTTATATGAATAATCTTTTCACACTTGGCGTATCTAGGCATAGGAGAGTTCGTCGTGGTAGCTCAAGCGTTAAGAGCATCCGCATATTCATGCTGCTATCGTAATTGTCATGTGGTTTTGATTATAAATAAAACTGGAAAATGCGTAAATGTAATTTGTAGAAACGTGTGACTTATTTGTCTGTACAACACAAACAGTTGACTATAGTTGGGAAACCAAGCGAAATAATTGAGTGCCTTTATATGTTTTGTTTACTTTTATGACCTCATTCAGTTACCCAGAGATTTCTCACATATTTAATTAACACCTGCAGTTACGTGTGAGAAGGTCGCTGTGGACTCTCAAGGATCAACTTTCTTTCCTTTTTTATAAGTTTCACTGCTTTTCATCACGATCATGCATTGTATTGTCTGCGAGCGGCTGCGCCTCAAGGCTATCGATGTGTCACCGCGGGGCAGTTGAAACTATAAACAGATAAGCAGCGCGCTCGTTCATCGTAAGCTCCACGAACACTATCGCCAGATATCCAAAATCTTCTAAAAGTTTCGCTATTTCAAATGTTATGGAACTGTGTGGAAGTTTGCAGCGAGTACATAAGAGAGCGCTCTCGCGAGTGGAGTATGTCACATTTAGTAACGAGAGTGAATCAGCGAATGCGTTTCTAGTGCGATGAAAAGCGCTGTTCTCCGAGTGAGTTCGCTGGAGTCTTCAGTTCGGCCCGCCTTCATATTGTCGCACTATGCAGCGAGGATAGAGGCAACATTGAAAAGCGCCGTGCGACGGGAGATGCTGGAAGCTTGTAGGGAGAGAGTTGATGTTAGTCTATGATTCTGTGGTAGTTCGGTAAGGTTATCAAGCAGTTTGAGTAAGAGTCGTTTGTGTTATTTGTTATTTGAGGGTACCATACGCATGCAAATAGTGGGGGGGGGGAGGGGGGGGATCAAATGGATTTTGTTACTATACATCTTCAACTTTTGCACCTAGTCTAGAACCATTTTAAAGTAATTTATAACAGCTTTATAAATATTATATATTTTCCCAGTATCATGTGTTCTATCAGCGTTGTGTTACCGCATTTCCCGCTGTTGTTGTACAGGTTGGTATCCCTGACTATATCACAAAATAACGGCAAAACTCAAGTCATAGGGAGGCCAGCAAAATGCGAACTGCACACCTATGAAATGACATCTCAGTTATGCCGGCAATGCTTAAATGACAAGAAAACAACTGAAGGTCTTAATGTTATCAAATACGGCAAATATTCATAGATGCAACGTATTTGTAATCGATAGAAGCTTAAACAGTAATTCATAGAGCTATTCTGCTAAACGAAGTACTATTTTTGTGCATGTTTACTGTAATGTGTACCAAAACAAGACGCGCGGCACAAATTGCTGCGAACTTTACGTGTACATCCTAAGACAAAAGAGATATATGCACTCACATGACGTTCTCTACTCACTCCTGTTCTAACAATTCTCAAAAACGTTTAATCTTCTCCCTACTTCAGGATAGTCGAGCTAAATTTGTAGAAATGGTTCTTGTATATACAATGGGAACAAGAGAGTACAATAGGCTTAAGCAATAGTAAGATCTTTTAAGAGCTTGTCGATATGTGATGCTTTTAACATTTCATTCTTTTTACGTGGCAAGGACCAAAACAAAAAAAAAAACAAAAAAAAAAAAGAATAACGACTTCCTATTTGAGAAGAGCATATGTATTTGAAAATTCAAAGTATTAACAAGGAATATCTCGAAAATGTTTATGTCCGTAAATTGTTTTGACATAAATTGTGTGCTGTAACGAGATCAGTATTTTCTGTGAATTAAGGTTTTGTCTATTTTACCAGTTACGTAAAAGTCATTCAGAATGACGAGAACTTCAGAAAATTCAAGATGTATATTTCATTTGTCATGAAAATATCTTAAACGTATGGAAATTTAATTAAAATCGTTACACCTATTTTTAGACAGTACATTTTTCTACGTTATAGGTAGTTTGGGGTGGGGGGATTTATTGGAACTACTGCTTTTTTTGTTTTCCTTTTTTTCTTCTTTTTTATAAATACACAAGCCGGTGTCGGTTGGGGAATGTAATGTCATACTGGCAAGTTGCCACGGTAGCTCAGTGGTTAGAGCAGCCGCGCGTGATGAGGAAGCTCCGTGGTTCAAATACTGGCTGTGGCATCGCATTTTTCAGTTCCTATTCTACCTCGCAAACATGTTTGGTGTTTAACTGAGTTTTCATTTTTGAGTTACAAGTTTCACAGACAGACAGTGCGGCCGCGCACTCACACACACATGCTTACATACACATTCAGACACATTTGCCTACGCATACACACATAGACATGTACCTGTTTTCTAAAAAATGTGTGTGTTTTTTTTTTTTTTTCTTTTTTTTTTCTGTTTAGAGGACTTTGAAAGTATATTTCCGGTGAAATCTCTGTATCCAATTTTAGTCGGAATGCAATACGGTATCTTCTCTACTGTGCATGTGCATGAAAGAGAAAATAATTAATTCGCAGAAGTAATTTGTGTTTGTTATGTAGCCAATGTAATTGTGGTGAACAGTTGATCAGCTAAATGCTTTTGCGGCTCAGATTTAGTAGCTGAGCATAGTTGAGTGTATATTTCAATGACTTGGGGATTAGCAATGATGAAGTGAATGCAGCTCTGGTCCTCGTAAACATGTGTAAACAACGGAGTTGTAGTAATCCGTCGATTGATTGATGTAGGTATCGTACAACATGCTAAGCGCATATACATACACAACAGCTTTGCAGAATATACCCATCCTTTACATAATTGCGGAAACATGCAAATAATTTCCGTTGCAAACACGGCATTTACGAGAATAACACGAAAATTATTGATAGTGTCTCATGAATTGATAATACAGGCTGTTAAGGGTATAGGTGCAGATATTCTGATAAATGGCACCTTAATATGCACTCACTTAGGTTTGTTAGTTGTTTTTTTTTTCTTTGCCTAACAGGTTTTCCACAAGCGAATCGCCTAGTTTACTATCTTATGTTTTTACTATGGTGGTAACTGCGCCGCGAAATGAAGAACGCCTGTCGTATCTTTTTTGCATGATACATCAATGCGCGACCTACTGGCCTAGGTAATGTGAGGTCATTGGCCTTACAGAAAGCTTTGAATCTCGCTTGTACACCATTCGTTATCACGAGAATGGCCGTAGGTATAGTATAATTATGTCCTTAAATTTACCATGCCTTTTTAAACAAATTTGATAATCGCTTTTATCTGCCTGTTTTGTTTATTATAAATGCCTAAATATCTGGGCTCTAGTTATGAAATCAGTAGGCTCCGGTCCTGGTTGCAAACGAGTTTACGTTGAGAGCTGCTTTACTATATTCGTTTGTACTTCATGTTTGTTGTCATTAGAGAAGGTAATGAAGGAGAGGATGATTAACCACTACAGGAACCTATTTGTAAAGTGACGCGTTTGTACCATCGTTACCCAACGTGTGCTACGTCAAGCATAACTTAAGTGCCGACCACATGCAATACTAGAAATTAACAAAATTTGCCTTCCTCAAACTGCTTTTGAGAGTTGTTTTGATCTAGTAGTTTTAAAAAATTCCTATCATGTTTATGTCAGCAGTCAATATAAGATCACACACCACAGGATAAGTGAATGACTAATTGTTTATAATATTTAGTAAACAATTTCAGTTTTCGAAGTTTCAATCGAACTAGAAACATTGAATCGGAGTTTCTGCCGGTAAAATTCTGACACTATGAGACAGAATATATTGCCTTTAAAGACTGGTGGAAGGAACATAAAAACAATGTTGGTTTATGTTTCTTGTTTTGTGATCAACCATTTTGTTTAAACCCTGTTAAAGTTGGTATGACTGGTCTCTGCCATTTGGATTTTGTTATTACGTCGCCGAAGTTGTATTTTAGAGGCTTTAACATATATGTAGGTGTTTTACATAGCATATACTAAAAATACTTTTTTTTTATTAACTTTGTTCTCAGAAACCTTACGCAGTAAACTGCTCCATCTGTTGGAAACACATGGGCACCAAATTCACCGTATAACTAAATCACGTGTTACTTTCTCGTGACAGTAACTGAGCACTATTCAACATATTTTTTCCTACGGCGATTTCTGATACTTTGGTATCCATTTTGAAAGAGAAATGCTGAACTTTTAGTAAGAAAGAAACATTGCAATACCAAATATGGTCATATTACAAAGTAAAGGATGTCCAAATGGTGTCCATCTGAAGTCCGAAGATGAATATAAGAATAGTCCATCATATCCCTTAGCCTATCGGCAGGGTTAGCTCGGTGTTGTTCATACGGTGAGCTAATAATTCCTGAGAGTCTCTTTTTGAGGGGGTCTCAGAACATACGTTTCCGGTGAAATCTCTACATCGAATTTTTGGGTCGAATACAATACTTCCTCTACCTTCCAGTAGAGAAAGTAAAAAGGTACCGAGCCAATTTTCTGAAGTATCGTTCGATGTCAATATGCATCTCTCAGTTACAGTTGCTGGATAATGTGTAATAAGGCGATGTTGTTTTATTTCTGCAAATGTTAATTAGATTTGCAATAAGTAGATAAAAGTTAATGGTTCTGTAAGAATAGCTAATAGAAGAATGAAGGGAAAAGTAATGCGAACGTAATATCTTTAATTTTTTTTTTTTTTTTAAGAATATCTAGTCTGCGTTTTTGTTTTTGTCACTTCATTTTGCTGCTTCGTCTTTAGATTTGCAGAGCTCGTTATGGTGAAGAAGACTGCATTAGTGCGTCATGAGAATCGATTATTAAGAAGTAAGTTTGCAGGTCTTTAAGCTCTAAAGTCGTTATTTACTGGGAAGAGGGGATGGTGATGTTGATAAAGGAAGTTTTTGTCTCTCTGCTGCTTCTTTTTCCCCTATTCTCGTTCTGTTCTTCAATGCAGGAAGAAAGGGTAAAATCACTCTTTTTGCCATGCGTTGGAAAGCTATGTATGGAAGAAAGCCTTTCTCTTTTTCACCTGGCTTTCTTCTTCTCAACCCCGCGTCTTTTATTATAGGCACGCTGGAACACTGGTTTCTAAATTCTAGAATGGAATACACATGAATTGTGTGCTGTCTTGGCGCATACATTACTTTTTTCATAACCTGTATTGACGATGAAAGAGGGTGTGTTCCGGGTAGCTGTTTCAACAACGTAGTCTGTATTGTTACCCGACGAGGCGCATAGACACACCACAATACTCCTGATGAACATATCACCGACACAAACGAGTAACAGTTCCACTTGCCTTGCTCCAGTAATCATTACAGGTTAGGAACATCACAGAACATTTATTACGCAAGATCAGGGGCATACACAGTTGAGGGTGAGGGCTAGTTCAACTGTCGCCAGTAGTCCCCTTAGCCTACTCTATCACTTCACTAATGTGGGCTAGTTCAAATGTTCACGCTTACTTCAGGAACTAGTTCCACTGTTCACTGTCACTTCACTAATGTGAACTAGTTCCACTGTCACTTCAGTAATGTGAACTAGTTCCATTGTTCACTGTCACTTCACTTCCGTGATTCCTTCAGAGAAGAGCGCTTCTCGTTGCACCAGAAACGCACTCACTAATTCACCCCGCGAGACTCCAAGTTCAGACTTCTTCCCCAGTATTCCTTACTCTCAAACACCGAAGACTGACTCGCTTGTGCGGCTTATCCTGTTCCGACTACCCGGCGCCGACCTCCCAGTATTATTGACTTCGTTGTTCATGTTTCAGCCCGCCATACGTCATTGGACAATTCTTAGCTCTGAATATGAAATAAAATATAAGCGCATTAAGATGATTTTTAAATCATAGTTTTATATGCTGAATAGTAGAAAACAAATACAATACGTAACGTTCTATCATTACATTAACATAAATCACAATTTCAACCAAGGAAGTATATTTTTGAACCACACAATGTTATTCCATGGCAGCTGCCAATAATTAACAGGCGACTGGTGCAAGTGACAGTTACGAGATTCGCGGTAAAGTTATATGGAACAGGTCATAGTGCAAACATCTCATTAATAGACTATTTCTGTCTGTCTCTCTCTCTCTCTCTCTCTCTCTCTCTTTCGATGCGGGATTTCGCGGTATCTTATGCTTTGATGTGGGGAGTTGAGAATGAAGAGGGATTTGTTTTCGGGTAAACTCAGGTAATATGATGTTTCTTAGAAATGAATGCTATTATTTCAGCACAGGTGAAGAGGAAAGGATGAATACAACTCCATAAAACGACCCTTTTATTTATTCCACACTGAAGTACACTCCCTTACTCTTAATAAACATCTTTATTTTTATTTTATCAAATGTTGCAAAACTCCTTATTCTTTGTTTCCTTCAAATTTTATACATAGCCTGATGCCGTAACATATGACCTGACTCAGGGTACAATTTTACATATAATTATAAATTATCTTATTTATATTTTTTGTTTTTCTGGCTTCTCCTGATCCCATGCGATCACCCGCTTTAGGTTACCGAGAGCACTTCGGCCGGGTAAGTTAATATTTATTTCTTTTGCTCTTTTGAATGTCACGTGACTAATTTGAACCAATCGACTAGAAGTAACGCTATTGGGTAATAAATTGTGCTTTTCTATTTAACTATTTGCGTTAACACTCTGTTTCTTCTGTTTTGCTCCAAAAGAAGGTTATGTTTACTTCCATACTCTATTCGCCATTTAAAAATGTTTCGTACTCCACATTTTCGTATTCTGTTGTTTTCTTTGTTGAAAAAACATGGCTACCGATAAGAAAAAGAGAGCTGCTTTTAAAATCCGCCAAGTCTGTGAAGTATGACAATAACCAATCAGGATCCTTCCCCTTACGTTAAGTGCATCCTAGTAGTAACTAGATTAATAGCGACATTTCTTACGTTACGTTAAGTCACGTGAAGTAAATCGTAATCCCGGCATCAGTGCCGATGTTACCAAAATCCCAAGCTGAACTGCTGGCCTAGATACATTTCTACACATTGTCTAGTTTAGGCACATAGCTTTGAGTTACCTTATTGACAGACGTGATAGATTCTAAGTTACGTTTATTGATTCTGGTATTTTAGAAAGTACCTAAGCGTCTTTTGCTTCCGCCATGATCGCATTATTTACACTCCGCTGAATTTCTGTCCACTTGACTGGCTTCTAAATCTGAGATTTTCCCCGTTATTGTTCAAACTTGCAAGCTAAACTGCCGTCTCTATTTCTACCTGGAATAATCCCATTAGCTAGCTGAATTCACACCCGATTCCTACAGCTGCTACGTGCAATTTTCATACCAGACATTAAATATTTATGTTCCTTTAACAAATGCCCTCTTTATACTATTCCATAGCGCACTTTATTCTTTCCCTTATTCTGTGATAGCGTTTTGTTTTTCTTAATATTCTCCTTATATTGTTTCCTATAGTTTTATATTGCGAATATTATTACCTTTGTTCTGATTTATTCAATGCTTCGTCACATTTTTAAAGTGCTGCGGTTACTCAGTTGTTTTTCGAGATGTATCGGAAAGAGTATAACATACTTCCGGTGAAATGTCAACATCGAATTTTTGGGTGAGATGCAATATTTCCCTTAATTACTCTACGTCGTAGAGAAGGTGAAAAGCAAACGGTATCAATATATAAATTTAATCAGAGCTAAAACTTAATACACGGAGTAGTTACGGAAAGTAGAAGAATGACCACTTCCTATGAACAAGTGAAGAGCGGCTGTCTGCTTGCATTTGCACATGTTTACTCAGCCGTCATTTCCTTGTTTTTATCGTCACTGATAAATCCGTGGATCGATTCTCGCCAAGGGCGTCCTTCCTGGCTGAAGCTCTACCCAGGGATATACCAGGAATATGCGCCATTAATCCTAGCTAGCTTTCTTCAAACTTCCTTCTCGTGCTTTGGAATTTAAAACGTATTTCCAACACCTCACAAGGGTAAGAAGGTTCCAGCACTTCACCGACAATGTAGTATGCTGATGACTGAGAAACGCATCTTTAGGTTAGGAGCGTCAATAAGGGGAACAGGGGTCAACTGCCACACCCCTCCAACGTAAGTTACGAGAAATAATTAGGCTACTGATTATTATTGCTCTACCAACAGAAAAATTCAACAACTGTAGTTTTAATTAGGGATGGGTCGATACCAGATACAAATCGTCATTGAAATATACAGTGATTTCTTCGTGGGAACTGTTAACTGGCAGTGAATCTGACACACATTCTTGGCAATTTCTCGGGCTTTGCAGCAGGTGACAAAAAAAAAAAAAAAAAAAAAAAAAAAAAGAGTTGTGAACTGATATATTTTTACGAGTATCTCAGTGTTACACGGCTGTCCCTACATAGGTATTTGAAAATCCGAAGAAAAAGAACAAAAATAAATTTTACCTCATCATTTTTGGATGTAAGAAGAAGCAGTTGTCTGTTTACCTGCGTTGACATTTTTAGTTATCTCCAGACAAGAAACACTTCCTAGAAAATTGCACTCGACATGTAATTAGTCAGGCTCTTGCTTGACTTGCAGTGGGGTAATTAGATGTTTGGGCTTGCACTTTGCACCGAATAACCAGGAATTGAAGGAAAGAACTTCGTCTCTACTGTTCTGCTTGTGGCAATAATATTTTGTGATTTTTAAAATAAAATAAAAATTGCAGAATCACCACCGAAATATCGAAAAAGTACCGAGCGAATTTTCGGAAGTATCGTTCGATGTCAATACCATGCAAGTATCGTGAGTATCGAGGACCCATCCCTAGTTTTAATACAATATTTCACATTTAAAAACAAAGGAAGTTCTTTTTTGTGGTTTCCCTCAGTGGCAAAGGTAAATATCGGATTGAATATACAATGCCAGGACCCACTTTTTCAAAATGGCTCTTAATGATTTTAAGTACCATACAATAAAATATTTTATGACAAACAAAACATTGTGAATTTTGTGGGAATATCGGTCAATCCTCTTCATTGTGGAATACATTTGCATAACCCGTAAATTGTAAGAGACGGACAAAATCGTGTTGCACAAAAACTGTAGTTCTCTTAAAGCATACAAGTCATATCAAATAGAAAGGTTTGTAGCTTTGACCCTTTCCAAGGTATTCTTTGTTATTATTTTGAATTTTGAAACACTTATGTCTTTTCAAGCAGTAAGTCGCTATTCCTTTGTCCCCTGACGATACAAAGAGTAAGGAATCTCAAAGCCATTACATAGCCATCCGGTTTTTTAAAAAAATATCGTCTACTATAACTAACTCTGACCACCAGAGGAAGGCGACCGGGGTCTGAGGTATGAGAGGGGGTTAAACTTTAAGGTAACCTGGGACTGAGAAAGACCGAAAAATTATAAAATTCGCGAGCTTTAGGTTTATGCATATAAATGTTTCCCAAACCATGAAATATCATTTGACAATGAAATTTTCTAGATTCCACTATTTATAAAGGTCTAACGAAGGCTTTAAGTGCCATGCCATGCCATTTAAATGCCTTTTTTCTGCTTAAAGTTTTCGCAGTATTTGTACAAAATATGTACCAAAAAGGGCTCAAAAGCATCGACATTCAGCGGAAAGAAACGGTTAAGCTGAAAATCTGAGGAGAGAAATTACTAGACAAAAGAAGGAAGATTGGACGTGCAGCTGGGCAGTTTTTAGTCAAACACGTAATCTGACTCATAATCATGAGTAGAAAAATTGGTTTCTCTCGACTTTATATTTTTAATACACTGTCTGCTCCATGTACATTAAATTTTGTGTTATGCTTCCTTGAATTTTTCCAGCATGTGCGACTTCAACTTCAGTCTTTGGTTTCAAAATCTGAAAATTTGTTTAGCTTTAAAAAATTAAATACACAAAATAGTTTAAAAATGTTGTCGATGTTCATAAAAGCAAAGAAATTAATTACTTAAAAAGTAATTTTCTTTCTTTTTTTGGCAGATATTGACGGTGTTTGTTGGGCAATTAGAGTTTATAAGATAATAAAACTGTTGTGATACTTTAGTTTTTTATGTGCATGGATTATTTTGAATATTAAGGCAGTTTCTCATTGTAAATATACTGAATAATTAATTTTCTCAAAACTATAAAATAGGTTGTGCTGGAGTGGTAGTTATTTGTTATCTTGTTACTAGAAGAGCGAATTGGCGTACAGTCCATAATCCAACAGGAATGAATGATCGATCTCTCGCGCCTGCCGATATGAGACAATGTCCTGAAGACATGATTGCATGAACTGAGTGTACATACACTGTCTCGCCATGTACTGTAACCGGAGTTCTGTAAACATCCGCATAAACGTTGCTCTGCTGGTCACCTTGCCAACTTACGTCCAATATTCTGGCTGTGTTTACTTGCTGCTAATTTCTCTTAATTTCAGTTGTAAAATCGTACTTATCACTAGTTTTATATCGGAAGTAATGAAAATAGTGAAGAGATAGATAAAGCCCCGCCTAGGGTTGCTGTGAAGTTATAGAACAAAGGGATTCAGAGTGACAGTTGTATGTGTAAAACATCTTTATACGATGACGAATCAAACAAATCTAAATAGGCACTTAAAGGGGATTTTTTTAATTTTTTTTTTTTTTTTTTTTTATTGTACCACACTGTCCCCATACCCGTGCGATCTCAATCTCAGAGAACTAGCGTGGGCCAAAGTAAAATAAACAGCAGGTGAATTACAGGAATTGCGCGATATAACGGTTAAGGATATATCACTAAGACCGAAACATACTGGCACTGTTTTTGAAAAATATATGAAAGGTAGAAAATGATCAGTGGGGAAAAAATAAAGTAGTTGAAAACAGCTTTTATGTTTTACAAACTAAATATACTACATGAACTGAAAATAACATTTAAATTCTGGTATTTTGAGCGAGTTCTTTACTTTAATGTAGCGTGAATGCACATTCCAAGGTTGGCAACAATTAGAACAACTCCACTTGAGATATCTCTGCTTATCTGGAATTGTTTACGTACTGGCTCGCTGCATTCATGCCAGGGACCATGAACAGGTGAACAAACTCAAGCTCGCGTAAACAACTTGGCAGTTCCACATTTTTTCCGATACGCCTCATAGGTTAGTCACCTAGTAAGTTTATCATGATTAACATGAATGTGTGGACGAATAGGCTTGAGTGAGTAGACAGTAAGCGAATGCAGCATATCAGATTTGTGTGCGACAGCCAAACCCTAACGGCCCATAAATGTAACACTTGGCTTCTAAGACCTGGTGTATGCAATCTTTTCCCTGCTGCTCGGTGTAGGGATGGCTATGATGAAAAGAGGGGAGAGCATACAAAGCAGAAAAGGGTGCCGCTTCAAGTGGTAAGGGCTGCGCGGCCCTCTCGCCCCGCAAAGTAATAAGGGCAGCTATGCGAAGCTTCTCACGCCTGGGTTTTTAAATCACTGGTGCTAAATGAGAACGGAAACTCGGCACAAAAGTAATCCGATGTATGTGTAACAGTCGCCCCATACAAACGCCATTCACATGGCCTTCTCTATCCATTCCTCCACCAACCCTTGCCGGGGTCTTACCGAAATTAGACGTTTTGAGGACCCCTGAATAAAACCAAAAGGCTCAATGTGTCTGTGTACAACATAACTAAAAAATCTGATGTGTTGCACTCACATGACTTTCTCAACTCTTGTACTAACTATTCTTACAAACGCTTATTCCTATATCTTCTTCGTGTTAAGGTAAACATTTGCAGAAATTATCTTATTGCTTATTTCCTTGTACGTACAAAGGGAATATTAGAATACAGTAGGCTTTGAGCGATAGTCAAATTTTTTAAAGCTTTCAAGTGCCATTCTCTTTGCACGGCTAACATATAAAAAACGAATAACTTTGTTCCATTTGACGGAAGTTTTAAGTATTCCAAAACTCACACAAATAACGAGGAACATCTCCGAAATGGTTCACTCTACAAAAAAATTATTTGGACATAAATTGTGTGTTTTAGCAAGACATACATTTTTTGTATATTAAGTTTGGTCTATCTCCTAGGGTTTACCAGTTATGCAAGAGTCATCCACAACAGGACTACATGGGCTATAGCCACAAAATTCGAAGTTTACATTTCGTTTGTCCTAAAAATATCTTAAAGATATGGCATTTTATTCAAAATCGTTAAAGCCATTTTCGAGAAAATAAAAATTTTCGAAAACATGTTCCCAGTAAAGGATAGTTTAAGGCGAAAGAATTACTTCAAAATCTTCGTGTCACATCCTTGAAAGACATTAAACGTAAATACCAACTTCGGTATTTAACCGATTTTTCGTTTTGGATAATGCTGTACACAAACACACACACCCTTTTTTTAAAAATCCTTTTTATATTTTTTTAATTTTTCATACTTAAGATTAAATTAATCATTGTTCTCTAATATCATCCTTATTGACAATAGCACAGCAGACGACTAAAGTAGAGGTCTACCTTTGCTAGGAGAACTAAAAGGTTACTACACGAGTAACTTGATGTGATATTTTTACTTTCTCTTCTACGTTTAGTAAAGTAGAGGAGGTATTGTATTCCACCCAAAAATTATATGTCAAGAAGGTTTTGAAGAAAATTATTCCACCCTAAACTACCCTTTACATGGAAAATTTTTCGAAAAGTTTGATTTTCTTGAAAATGGCTCTAACGATTTTGATTAAAATGACATGTTTGAGATATTTTTATGGCAAATAAAATGTATATCTTGAATTTCATGACCATAGGCCATGTAGTCCTATGGATGACTTTTGCATAACTGGTAAACCATACGGATAGACAAAGTCTTACTATAAAAATGCAGATCTCGCTAAAACACAATTAGTGTGCAAATACATTTTTTTGTAGAGTGAACCATTTCCGAGATTGTTATCGGATTGTTTCGTCAAATGAAACATCGTTTTTTATATGTTAAACGTGCAAAGAGAACGGAATCTCAAAGCTTTAAAGGATTTGAGTTAGTACAAGAGTAGAGAATAATAATAATAATAATAATAATAATAATAATAATAATAATAATAATAATAATAATAATAATAATAATAATAATAATAATAATAATAATAATAATAATAATAATAATAATAATAATAATAATAATAATAATAATAATAATAATAATAATAATAATAATAATAATAATAATAATAATAATAATAATAATAATAATTAATAATCGTCATCGTCATCTTTATCATCATCATAATAATAAATAATAACTATCGTGAATATTTTTTGCCAATAAACTTTGTTGTTAGAAATATACATTTATAATCTCCAAAACAAGATCCAACTTTTTGTCTTGAAAGTCATTTTCCCGTTGATCACCAGTTTGCATGTGCTATCGTATACATCGTTAATCAACTGGACAGGGCAATAATGGCAACAAGTTCAATTTATTTACTACCACCCCCTAAAAAGCAACACAACTACATCATAAATGCTGCAGTAAAATCCCTGCTAACCGTGGTGTACTTTATAACTGGCGAATGTCAGCTAACGTAGCCATTAAAGTTGGCTGGTATATGCATCGAATTAGTTGTGCCAATGAATCTTACAAACGTTATTCATAAGCAACATTTGATATCTACGTTAGCAATGTACATAGTTTGCATTCGTCATGCCCGGAGTAGAATTTCTATAACCTAAAAATCACCTTAGTATGGCAAAAAGATGTCTGATGTGCTACATTCACATGACTTTCCGTACTCTATATCATTTATTTGTGACTATACAAATTATTCTTACGACAGTTTGCTTGTATATTTCATTTTAAACGAGATAAACTTTGCAGAAACAGCTACATTATACATTTCATTACATAATACAAACGGAACAGCGACTGTCAAATGTCTAAGAACTGGATACTATGCTGTCCTTAAGTCCATAATCGATCCATGCAATTGCGAGAAACAACTGAGTATCGACAGGAATAAAAGAATAACAAGTAGTGAACAATTAATAAGTACCATTGGTGTGCGTGCGTGAATAGTTTAACTAAAAAACGCTGATCTTTGCTTTGGAAATTGTTCATTAATTTGGGAAAAGCCTATGGAGTCCTCATTATTTTGAATGAATGTTGCTAAATTTGAATGAACTGAGAAACAGCAAGAGTCAAAAAATGCAGATTTCGTTTAAAAATACCCTAAAGTTATTTAGTCATTAATTACGAGATATTCCTTGTAGTTCGTTCACTTTTTCCTTTGTTTCTCTTGCGCATGCGAAGAAAAGAATTTGAAAGCCACCACGATATGACGAACCGCTTTACCTCCTGGAGATGTAGGATTAAGGGCGATCAACTGCTTGGTCACCAGTGTCCTTATAAAACAGATCATGACAAAAGTCAGAGATAAAATAAAAAATACTAGTAAAAAAAGAGGCGCCGTGGCCGAACGTTAGACCGTTCGCCTACCAGGGTTCGATTCCAGGGACCCGCATGTGGTATTCGTAGCGGGCGTCTGGGCGGGTTTTCTCCGGATTCTTTCGCTTCCCCCGCCAGTCATTCTACCAATTGCTCCATCATCACCTTTCCATTCATCCATTTCGCCTGCATGTCATAGCATCCACTTCCTCACTATCCTACAGTTTATTTACCAGCTCAATGTCCCAGGGAGGAATGCAGCGAACCAGTATGTCAGTAAACAATTCTGATATCTGAAGCAGCAGTCCTGCTTCTAATCGCGCTTAAGATAATGTTGCCAACCTTGGAATGTGTATTCACGCTAGATCAAAACGAAGAAGCCACTCAAAGTAGTGGAACTTACATGTTATTTTTAGCTCATGCAGTACATTTAGCTTATAAAAAATGAACGATATTTACTACTCCCCCTTTTTCCTCACTGATCATTTCCTACCTTTTCTATATGTTTTCAAAAACTTTCAGTCTGTTTCGGTCACAAGTGATACACCCTCGAGCGTTATATGGGTCATTTCAAGCTAAACCAACCAGTCACTCAACCTGACCATCTTGGATTTTAAAAAAAATTTCAGGAATCGTTCTTCCTAAAGTTCTAAGTCAGAAAATATTTCTAGAAAATATTGTTTTCTATTTATGAGTAATTGTTGAAATTTGGGAATAACGAAAACTTTTTTGGCACTGTTCTACCATATCCTTAGTAATTCCAGTTCTATTAAACTTAGAGAAATATTTCATATGTCATTTTAAAGGTAGTTTCACAGGCTTTAATCTGATATGTAACTTGACTATTTTTTAAGAAAAGAGTTAAATTAAAATCTAAATTATAACTAATACAAAAATTAAAAAAGAAAGATTGATAGTGCTTTTTTAATTGACATTTTTATGAGTTTGCATTATTTAAAGCTATAAACCCTGAAAATTACCCAGTGGAAGGAAAAGTCACCTGTTACATTTAACTATTAGTTTTACCTTGGCCCAAGTTAGTTCTGTGGGATTTGATCACACATGCATCGGGACAAGCAAACGACAGTGTGGCCCAATGAAACCAAAAATGCGTCCGGTTTAGAAACCTCTTTAGGTCTGTTTGTTTCAATCATCTTGTATAGAAGTGTCACTCTGAAACCCTTTGTACTGCAACTACAATATCATAGCAGATTTCACACCACTCCTAGCTTATTTTGAGATAACGCTAGTGACTCGTCCAATTTTTAGTCAAGAAATATTAGCTTTTTAGCGAGCAAATATAGCGGGGATAACTTAGGGGGTAAGTTGGCAATCAATCTTGGGGAGAGAACCATTTGTGACATATTCCGTGTTATTTGTGTAAGTTTTGCAATACTTATGCTTTTCTCGAATGGAAGGTCATTATTCTCGTAGCTATGTCTTAGCCGTGCAAAGAGAACGGAATTTGAAAGCTTTAAAATCTTTGACTATCGCTCAAAGCCTACTGTATTCCAATATTCCCCTTGCACCTACAAGGAAATACGCAATAACTTCTGCAAATGTTTATCTCAACTAATACGAAGAAGATATAGGAATAAGAGTTTGTAAGAATGGTTAGTACAAGAGTAGAGAAAGTCATGTGAGTGCAACACATCAGAGTTTTAAGATAGTGCCATGGCACGAAGGTACTACACCCGAGCCACCCTTGACCGTAAGTGATAGTGTTCTCACTGGTTACATTATTAAACCATACTATCTGGTACGCCGTATCCTGTTTGAAAATATGCGATTCTTCTGGCTTTGGTTCTTTATCTTGTACGTGCAGGTGAAATTGTTTAATAGTAGGGTAGCCCACGATGCTGTTGTGGGGACCTATTGCATTTTGAAGATTAATGGTAGAAAGAAACAAAAGGTTATATGATGTATACCCTTTCACCGGTGGGGGGAGTATCTACAGACGTCAAAAATCTAAATAAAGAAATGGTGTGTCAAAAATACACACGACAGAAGTAAAGGGAAATATTTTAGTTATTCAGCAATCACTTTTGAATAGCATAGGTTGTGTTTATGATTCATTTATGCACATAAAATTATATACATATCACCATGCATCATCTTCTACATGCAAATCATTATGACTTTCGAATTCTGGGAATTTCTGTTGTATGAGTTCTTCAATGGATAAAGTTTAAAGTACTTATTATTTATTTATGTTGGTGTTTTTAAACACACAAGCCGTGTGTGGGCAATGTTTGAGAGGTATAACTGGAACTTAAAAATTCAATGCCACAGCTGGGATTTGAACCACAGACCTTCCGCTTACCAGGCGGGTGCTTTACCATTGAGCTACTGTGACAAACTGCCAGAATGGCATTGAATTTTCAAACCAGTTCGTTTTTTTTTCCTGGTAAACCACAATCTGTCACACACAGAACACTTCAAACCGAATGGATTATTTACAAAATCTCGATTGAAAATATGTGCAGTCTTGAATTTTTAAAATCATAATACTGTAAATTATCACTGATAGGTGCAAGAGGAGGTGGCTGAACCAAGGTGCTAGTTGCTGGTTCACTGTCTTCATTATTTACACTACACGTCCAAACTAGCACGTATTCTCTACTATCTACTTCAATTTCACATCTACTTTTTCTTTTTTTCACATTCTGAACTGTCACTTCACCCGCACGTTTTCTGTACACGTTACGCTCTTGTTCTTTCTGCGTCTGACTTTCACAACAAAATTGTATATTTTAATGAAGAAAATATATTATAAACAATGAGAACACTTAACAGTACTCGAAATGCGTTGGTTATACACATGTGTTGCTCTATTGGCAACCAGCAGCTATACTCAGTGATCGCCACGCCGCCTGAACGCAGTACATGGACAACGAGAATGAAAGCAAGAAGAGCGTATGTCTCACTCTTCTCCGATACCCGAAGGCAAGCGAGACACTGCTCCCACTCTACCCGACACAGTGTTTACCCCCACCACTTTCCACAAGTCGCACAAAAAGGTTGCGGATCAGAATTTCAAAGCCCTCCCATAAAAAGTTTCACTTCAAAATATTACAGAGAAAGATGTTTATGAACTGTATTACTCTAACGAAAAGACGAAATTCAGCATCTTCCAAGGATGAAAGAGCAAGGTTTTAAAGAAATTCGCCCTCCCCTTCCCCAGACTACCCTTTCCATGGACAAATTTTCGAAAATGTTTATTTTCTCAAAAATGGCTTAGTTAAAATAACATGTGTTTAAGATAATATTTTCATGGATAAGAGTTTCAAAGAGTAATCTGCATGAGAGTGAGCTGAGAAAGTCATGTGAGTGTCGCAGTTTAGTGTATTGCTTTGAGGAACGATTTTATTTTCATTTTCCCGCAAACATGGGGGGGGGGGGGGGAGATGGTTTCTTCTCTGGTGAACCTATACATGAATTGCAGATTTTCCAGAACTCAAGTGGTGTGACAGGGAATCGAAACCGGGTCCTTCGAACCGCAGTCATGCATGCATCTTATGTTGCATCAGCAGCAGTAATTACGTTTCGTGCAAACCCTGGAAATAATGCAGCAGCCGTATAGAACCCAAGCGTTATCCATCTCAAGACTTAAGTGGCATAAACAATTGAAGGAGGGTAATGAAGACCTTGAATTTATCTCTCAATATGTTGCTTTTAATTATATTGTAGCGAACGAGAAATCCAACCTTGCCTCGACGAAATTTATTGTGGCGATTTGCATTTAAGAGAAGTGTAAAGAATCTCAAAATGCAAATTATTTACAAACAATATTAATTTTTACTTTTTCTACTACATATAGTAAGTAGGGAATAAGCTATAGCCAGAAAATTCAAAATATACGTTTCATTTGCCATAAAATATCTCAAACACATGGCATTTTAATCAAAATCGTTAAAGCCATTTTCAAGAAAATAAAAATTTTAGACAAATTTTCCATATCTCATTCCGGATTGAATTCAGCATGGAAACGTGGATCGTATTGAGAATGGGATAGGACTCGTCGATTTCAATTTCCGATGGAAACGTAGTGATTGTTAAAATTCTGATCTAAGTCATTCTGTGTCATTTCCTGTTGACTAGTCATAATTTCTGTATAGATACGCTTTCAGAACAACTTAACTCCGCGGTTTCACATTTCTGACAAAGGAGTTTTTGGGAAAGAAATTCCCTCTCGTATGTACAAACACAAGCGTCTCTCGCCACACAACCCCAACGTTGTAACAAAATATCTTCCAGCCACGTCCTTTTTAGCTCAAGGTTACTTCTTTATTTTCGCAGCACCCTCGAAATCTTTTGTTATTTCTCCCTAGCTTTGGTCTCTTGCAGACAGCTTCAGTTCAGCATATTATATATAGCAAATTTAACTAAAATTACCTTAGACTATATAGGTAACATTACATAAAATTGAATAACGTATCTGTGCTGGAATTAATACAAGCCTTCATTTGACTACCCGTAGCATGCCACTTTTTTTACTTTCTCTACTGGTAAGTAGGGGAAGTATTGTATTCCACCCAAAAATTCGATGTCGAGATTTCACCGGAAATATATGTTTTGAGACCCCCTGAATCCAAAAAAAGTATTTTTAGAAAAAGGTCCGTGTGTGTGTCTGTGTGAGTCTGTGGACAGCATAACTCAAAAACGAAAAGTCGGTTAAAAACCAAAGTTGGTATTTAAGTTTAATGTCTTTCAAGGATGCGACAGGAAGATTTTGAAGAAAATAGCCCCACCCTAAACTACCCTTTACATGGAAAATTTTTCGAAAATTTTGATTTTTTTGAAACTGGCTTTAACGATTTTGATTAAAATGTCATATGTTTGAGATATTTTTATGACAAATGAAATGTATATCTTGAATTTTCTGGCTATAGCCCCTGTAGTCGTATTTACTCTGGATGAATTTTGCATAACTGGTAAACCGTTAGAGATAGACCAAATCGTACTATACAAAAACTATAGATCTTGCTAAAATACACAATTTATGTCTCAATAAATTTTCTTGTAGGGTGAACCATTTCGGAGATATTCCTTGTTATATGTGTGAGTTTCGGAAAACTTAAAACTTTAGCGAAATGCAACATTGTTCATTTTTTATATGTTAATCGTGCAAAGAGAACGGAATCCCAAAGGTCAAAAAGATTTGACTGTCGCACAAAACCTTCTTTCTGTATTCTAATATCTCCCTTGCATCTACAAGGACATAAGCAGTAATATTATTTGTACGAATGTTTATCTTAACTAACATGGAGATATAGGAATAAGAGTTTGTTAGAATGGTTAGTACAAGAGTAGAGAAAGTCATGTGAGTGCAACACATCAGATTTTTTATATTGCCATCCAACATGACGTGTCATCGGACGATAAATGAATGAAATTATATATTGAAATGATCTTCAAATGAGCCCGAGGTTCAGTTCGTAGAACATTTCAGGATAAGGAAAACCTCGGAAATTTTTTTTTTCCAGATAACTCACCCAAACCAAGATTCGAACTCGGGAATTCTTTAATGTGAGGTAGACACGCTACCACCACACCACAGAGGCGGGCGCTGTGGCCCTTATTACGTGGAATTATAACGCTATAATTATCCCATTGTGGTATTAAATTATATTGCTTTTAAGCACACTTAAAACTCGGGTCAGATGTCATCGTTGTGTTACTGCTAAGAAAGAGTGGTTTTAGGGGAAAGCTTAGTTTAAATTTAGATACACATCTATTATTTTTTGGTTTACAGATGTGTGGTTCAAAGTTAGGATCGTTAATAATGTACAAGGGCGGTAACTTAACCTCTGTAACCTTCGCAGAAAAGGTGGTCACGCTATACTCCGCTATGCTACTGTTTATTGCGGCCCTTCAGATGTTTATTGGTGCTATAAAGTTACGGACATATGTACTGGAACAGAGCAATTTTAACAGGGCATCTTGATGTGCCTCTGTAAATAACGGGCTGAAGGAGTTGAAAATTATGATATATTCTTATTTATTATGCTAAATAATAATATAACTAAATAAAATTAAATGTAACTAATTCTTGGAACTTTACAAATAATAATTTGTTTGAGCATAACAGAAGTGTTGGAACATAAGTATTTTAAGAAATTCAATATTTTGCTGTGTCCTTTTCTTGGAGTAACAGAAGATAATATTTTGTGCATCAAGTGAACATACCTTTTTGTAAATTCCGAGGTGATATTTTCGCATTCTTGCAAGAGAATTCATTCGGATGTACTTTGGAGCTTACAAGCTTATGCCTAGAGTCGTGAAAGAACTCCTGCAAGACAAAATTTTAGATTAAAGGAGACCGTATTTAAATCTAACATTTCTGGGGCGATAGATGACGATTTTGACATTCTCCTGCCCCAATAAAATATTTTATTGAAAACCTTATTTTCTTAAAAGCGGCTTCTAGAATGTTTATTAAGATGTTATATTGACACAACTGATAAATTGTCTTCATTTTAATGTAAATATCCGTGTGAAAATCTTTTCATTCTAATTTAATTCTATATATTACTGGGAAACCATAAAAGGAAAATAGATTGTAACAAACATAAAATTGCTCAACACTAATTAGAGGCTTGAATCGCCTTGCGGTGTTGTATAGTTAAACACGTTGTGAAGTCATTCTCCAAAGCCAGTATATAGATATAACTTGGGCCCACAAAATTGATTTACACAACAGGAAAGATAACAGCAATGGTCAGTTATCAGACGCTATTAAATGTTGTATTTGCCATAATATAGTCTTAGTGTAATTGGCAACCTCCCAGTTATTTCCTTGTATTGTTACGTTTTTGCGTGTTTAAGCTTGAAAACTTGCGAAGCTTTTTTATTTGTTTTCCTCATGACCGCGTTACTAACAAACCAATTAAAAAGCTGCATATTTCGCTTATATCAGGCTAATCAATGATACAACACACACACATATCGTGTGTAGGCAAACTTTCAAGGCTGCATATTGTTTTGCATGTCACAAGAAGCACTTTTTTGTATCACTCCGCTCAAAATGTGCACACCGTACGGATTCGTTAAGCGATAACTGCTCAGTTTCAGTAAACTAATTGGTTTCTTTTTGCAGATAACAGTAAAATGCAATTATTAAAGGCAATAAGTTAATAACTTAAAAGATGGGATCTATTTTCTACTTCTAGCCCGTGTTGCGGTCAGGGACAATGAAGCCACGTTCTTGAGCTGCCTCTCGCCATTGTTTACCTCAAGTGCGCTTCTTATTTCGGTAGAAGTATAAACGATTTTGCACTTTTAACGTGAACAGAATTACTTATAGGTATGAATCTAGAATACTGAAATAGAAGGAAAAGTCCAGTGAGTGTAGCACTACGGATCTTGGTCACATTTTGTTCATTAATGTAATATTTGCTAACAATTTATATTTTTAAGGTCCGGAAGTCAGAATTTATACTGTGACTTTTTGTTTGGGTGTGAAGTAAAGACGACAGATGTAGTCTAGATAAAGAACCACTTTTATTTCCGTAAACAGTCACTTTGTACACTCGTTGCAACAGCAAGAAAGTCTTTTCCGATTCTCCAACAACACGGCTCCGAATTCGTAACACAAAGAACTGTCCCTTCTCCGTCGGCACGACTCCTCAACCTTCACATACGTCTGTCCTCTCCGTCGGCACGACTACTCAATGCTTCACATACGTCTGTCCTCTCCGTCGGCACGACTACTCAACGCTTCAGATACATCTGACTGACTCTTCTCACAATTTACCGCTATTTATATCTCCCAGGCACTATTCTGGAAAGTTCAGTTATTGCGCTGGAGTACAAAGCGGAAGATTCCAGAAGCTTCTATCCTTTTCTCTCTTTCGGCAAGCGCCCCAACAATGCGGCCATTCTCTGTCTCTTTCCTTCGGCTCCTTTGCGGTAGTGCCGACAATAATGCGATTGGTGACACTGCTGTTGTCGGCAATTAGATGCGGCTGGCGCGGTGACACTGCTCCCTCCTCAGAGCTGGTCGTCCCGACCAGCACTATCACTGCGGCATCTTCCTTGCGCCCCGGTGGACTAACCCATCGAACCTCTTCTCCAGGAGGCACGATCCTAGGTATCGCTGTTGGATAGTGTCCCTTGGTCCGGGTAGGACGATGTATGCCATCCTGCTTCGAAATTCTGCAACAGTACCGCCGGTCTTGACGGTCCCTCGTCCAGTTGCCGTTCTTCCTGGTGTGTTGACGGGCCATCCTGCGCACTTGGAAACGGCGCACTGGGTACCATGTCCGCCGACCTCTCTGGCGCACCTTCGCAGCCACCTTGCTTCCGATGGGTCCGGCAACAAACCCCACCACATCCGCGCGAGTCGCGTCCACCGCTGCACTCGTGTTCACTCGTGCTCGGCACGGCCTCTCCTGTATCCTGCCGTCCAAGATGATGTCCACCATTCCTCCGTTCACGGCACTATGCGTCAGGTGATTGGATGGCTCCGACGGTCCCCCCCATGTCACACGCCAAGTCGGTTCTCGCGTGTTGCTCGTTTGCTTGTGCGCTTCCCTGCTGATCGTCCTCCACGTCATATCCTGGTTGGTTACGTACCCGACACACTCCTCCAGGGGACCCTCGACGACGTCCCTGAACTGCCCCTTTGTCTTCCCCGAGACGTACACTTTCGTTATCTGAAACGGGCGCAACTGTCGCCTCGGCCACTAGGTGCTCCCTCCCCGGGTCCGCGCTATTCCGTCTGCCCCTGGCTTCCAGTACTTTGACGCTCTCGTCAACTCTTACTACCAGGGCGCCAAGACGTTCCCCGTCGTCCGTCATGCCAATCAGTTCGCCGAGTTGTTCCACGTCTTCCGTCACGCCAATCAGTTCGCCGAGTTGTTCCACGTCTTCCCTCATGCCAATCAGTTCGCCGAGTTGTTCCACGTCTTCCCTCATATCATCCGAAACGGGCGCAACTGTCGCCTCGGCCACTAGGTGCTCCCTCCCCGGCTCCGCGCTATTCCGTCTGCCCCTGGCATCCAGTACTTTGACGCTCTCGTCAACTCTTACTACCAGGGCGCCAAGACGTTCCCCGTCGTCCTCCACGACGTCCACGTGCTGGCAGAGGTCTTCCACCTTTTCGCCGAGTTCTTCCACGTCTTCCGTCACGCCAATCAATTCGCCGTCAATTTTCGCCGATAGCTCCGTCTTCATCTCTTTCAGCTCGGCAGCGAGGTTGTCGTTTCTCGTCTTCATTTTGGCAACGAGGTTGTCGTTTGTCGTCTTCATGTCTTTCAGTTTAGCAGCGAGGTTGTCGTTTGTCGTCTTCATTTCTTCTTTCAGCTCGGCAGCAAGGTTGTCGTTTGCCGTCTTCATTTCTGTAGCGAGGTTGTCGTTTGTCGTCTTCATGTCTTTCAGTGCAGCAGCGAGGTTGTCGTTTGCCGTCTTCATCTTGGACATTTCTGTCTTTATTTCGGCGAATAATTCTTTCATCATTGCCATCATCCTGGTTTACGAATCTCCCTCCATCTTGGTTCTAACGTTGCAACTTCTAACGACGATGTAACGAAACTAGAAGCAATTCGACGGATCCCACTTCTGACACCAGTGTGACTTTTTGTTTAGGTGTGAAGTAAAGACGACAGATGTAGTCTAGATATAGAACCACTTTTATTTCCGTAAACAGTCACTTTGTACACTCGTTGCAACAGCAAGAAAGTCTTTTCCGATTCTCCAACAACACGGCTCCGAATTAGTAACACAAAGAACTGTCCCTTCTCCGTCGGCACGACTACTCAACCTTCACATACGTCTGTCCTCTCCGTCGGCACGACTACTCAACGCTTCACATACATCTGACTGACTCTTCTCACACTTTACCGCTATTTATATCTCCCAGGCACTATTCTGGAAAGTTCAGTTATTGCGCTGGAGTACAAAGCGGAAGATTCCAGAAGCTTCTATCCTTTTCTCTCTTTCGGCAAGCGCCCCAACAATGCGGCCATTCTCTGTCTCTTTCCTTCGGCTCCTTTGCGGTAGTGCCGACAATAATGCGATGGGTGACACTGCTGTTGTCGGCAATTAGATGCGGCGGGCGCGGTGACAATACGCAGTTTTGTCATTTACTGGCCACCATTTCAAACACCGCAATACTGTGAGAACCTAATTTGGGTCTAATTCTCGAAGGGTTTGTACATCATTGTGTCCCTGTCCATATGCAGATCTCAAGTGAATCTTTGTTTTCAGCTTATAATGCCGCTGCTCTAACCAACTAAGCTGCCGTGGCAACCAATGAGATTAAAAGTACCTGTAGAGTATATTATGTCAAAATGAATTTGAGATCGCCTCCTGGTTCAGCGTCGCCGGAATATTGTCCTGCAGGAGCACATCAGTGCACACTTAAAAACCATCGGCCTGGGCCGGATTTGAACCCGCGACCTGGGATCAGTCGGTCAGCGTCTAACCAACTGAGACACCCAGAGCGACAGTCCGGCTATGGCATTGAAGGTTTCAGGTTGATTCTAACTTTACAGAATTGTTGTTCTTTCCTCAAAATTATTTAAGGCTTGATGAAGTTGGGAAAACATTTTCATAGCTCTTGGATTTTGTATTGATGCATAATTCCAAGACGATGGACATTGGAAAAGTTGTCAAAATGTTTCCTGTGCTCTACTTACACGTCAATCTGGACAGTTTTTGTGTAATCATAAAAATGGCTGAGGTAACTTAGATGTTCATAACGTGGACAATACTAAAGTAATTGTTTGAACAGAAAAGGACGAGAACTGTTGTTGGTAGCCAGCAGCGATGAAAGAAGATAAATTACATACTGCCTGGTAATACTTTGGGGAAAGAAGAAAACCAAAAGTTGGTAGAAGCAGGGATAGAGGACTATCTCAAGAAAGAAAACATATGTGCCCCAGGGGAATAGCTATGTGAGAGACCACGTGACTTATAGCGAAACTCGAGGAAGCTAATTCTGTAAGAAGAATGGGAGGAAAGAGAAACCACCAATCAAGAACCGTCAGATTGAGGAACAAATCTGTGCTATTATTGAGAAGAAAAGCCAAGACCTTCAGCATGAAGCCAGAGAGGATTAATATCTTGTCCAAAGACCAACTAGAAAACGTTAGCTGCGGATAATATGAACACTGCCAAGTGAGGTGATGTGCGAGGCTAGCATTCGGGAAGTCATGGGTTCGGCTCTAGATACAGGTCACTTCGAGCATGGTTATTACTCTCTACTAGTAAGTAGAGGAAGGGTTGTATTCCACCCAAATGCCAAGATTTCATCGGAAATATATGATTTGAGGCCCCCTGAATCCAAAAAGAGCATATTTAGAAAAAGGTGCGCGCGCGCGCGCGCGCGCGCGCGTGTGTGTGTGTGTGTGTGTGTGTCAGTCTGTGGACAGCATAGCTCAAAAACGAAAAATCGGTTAAAAACCAAAGTTGATATTTAAGTTTAATGTCTTTCAAGGATGCGACACGAAGATTTTGAAGAAATTGCTCCACCCTAAACTACCTTTTACACGGAAAATTTGTATTTTCTTGAAAATGACTAACGATTTTGATTAAAATGACATGTTTAAGATATTTTTATGACAAATGAAATATATATTTAGAATTTGCTGGCAATAGCCCATGAAGTCCTATTTACTCTGGACGACTTTTGCATAACTGGTAAACCGTTATAGACCAAATTATACTATACAAAAAAACGTAGATCTTGCTAAAATACACAATTTATGTCTCAATAAATTTTCTTGTAGGGTGAACCATTTCGGAGATATTCCTTATTATGTGTGTGAGTTTCGGAAAACTTAGAACTTTCGTGAAATGGATCGTCTTTGTTCATTTTTTTATATGTTAAGTGTGCAAAGACAACAGAATCTCAAACATTTGACTGTCGCACAAAGCCTACTGTATTCTAACATTCCCCTTGCACCTACAAGGAAATAAGCAATAAGATAATTTGTACAAATGTTTATCTTAACTAACACGAAGAAGATATAGGAATAAGAGTTTGTAAGAATGGTTAGTTCAAGAGTAGAGAAAGTCATGTGAGTGCAACACATCAGATTTTTCCATCTGTTCTGGGGTCAGTGAAAGACGTTTGTCACTGAGAATGTTCTTATAGACAAAGGTCTTTCCAGTCACATGATATAACTGGGGCAAATTTTAGGAAAGGAATCTTTCCTGGAGAAATGTCCGTGGGTGGATCAGCAACATCTCCATTTAGAATTTGGCATACATTATGAAATGTTGAATAGCCAGGATTTCTCTTTAACACATTTTGCAGTTTACTTAATACACTTACACCAGTTTCTCCATGCACAGCACTTAAGTTTTTCAATAGCATCCTCTATGAAAGCAAATAGAATCTTGCATAGGCAGTCCTGACGTTTCTAAACGCTTGAAGCAGTCGAAGTTGCCCCTGATGTAGGCAACTGGAGTCGCTAAAGGCAGCCTGGGGTTCACATATACATACATAGATGCGGCACTTTCAGGATCAAAAGAATGTACTCGTTAATACTGGTTCCACGGGCAGTGGTATCTGGTAATTGTTGCTTGTAAGGGAGCACTCGTATGGAGACTTCAGATAAACGTTTTTGTAGCTGAAATTATCCTATTCACTTGCAGAAACTTAGCGCTAATATCTTGGGCTACACGTTGCAGTCAAGCAGGCAAAATGGAGCATATTGGGGTAAATACTTTCATACAAGTTGCAGGATATGAATACATCACTAATACCTTCCAGTTGGCCACAGAACTTCTAATCCCTCAAATCACTCAACCTTTGGTTTCGATGTGCTGTCAGATATATGTATATACAAATAGGAAAATGCTAAAACATGTAATTTTATGTTATATCACTAAAATATATATAATATACTCACAAATATGTAAAATGAAATTGTTATATTAACTCCAATATATTGCTTGGTAAACATATCACTTTTCCCAGCATCTAAATAGCAAGGAAAAAATGTGTAATAACATAGAAATGCCAGCTCTAGTTATGAGCCACGTATATATTCTTGCTACAACATGGTCCGAATGTCAAGTCATAGAGATTCAGGCCCTAGACTTAAGCTAGGCAAGGTAACATTTTGTCACAGAATGAGAGTGATTAGTAATGTAATTTAGGTCAGGTAAAAGCAATAGTCAGGCTAGTGTAGCGAGTAAACCACTAGCTTTAAGTGTACTCGCAAATCAGACGCCTGTACGTGGGGAAGTGCAGGGTTCCGAAAAGTAGAATGCTAAAGAATTCTGCGAATTTAGCAGTACACAGTATAACTGGTGTTTCATAGGCGAATTACGTTAGTCCGGTAACGCGTTAAGCTGATAATCGCATTAATCATCCAAGAACCGACTACAATTAATTTGCCTGCAGTTATATGTAATTTATTATCTGGCCCTGCCACACAAAAAGCAATGCAAAGTGCATACTCACATTTGCGGGATCCTTCAGTGCCGAAATGTTAGTTTTTTAAATTACATTATGCTTTAATTGGGTTCTTCAGGAGTCGTAAAGTTTGTGTGTAACATTCAAGACGTCCATAGAATAAAAAATGTAGCTCGCAGGCTACATAAGTAGCTGTTAGCTATTAACTATTACTTGTATCATCTTTGTTTTGAACAAACGACTAACAAGGACTGTATTATTGCTATGCTAAACCAATGAGCAGCGGTGAAATATTAAATGCTTCTTTAAGTGAAAAGTGCTTGATCACCAAACTTTCTTTCACAATAAACTGCAAAAATGGAAGAAATCGAAGTGGAAGTGTGTGGTAAAAACGGGGCCCTTTATAAGGGTTATGTTGTAGATGTGTTAGATAATGAAGTGTGTGTTACCTTTGACGGAGATTGGATGCCAGAGACAAAGTTTCCATTTTCTCAGGTCTATCTTCCTCCACAAACTCCTGCAGCAAGACCAGAATACACAGAAGGGCAGGAAGTGGAGGTGTACTCAAGGGCTAATGAGCAAGAGTCTTGTGGATGGTGGAACGCAGTAATAAAGATGATAAGAGGTGACTTTCTTGTAGTCGAGTATTTGGGCTGGGAAAGTACATACACCGAAATTGTGCCTAGTGAGAGATTGAGGCCTAAGAGCCAAAATCCTCCCATAGATAAAAGCACATTTTTCAAATTTGATATTAAAATTCCTGAAGAGCTTCAGGAATATGCAAAAATGGAAAACGTTCATAAGGAATTTCAGAAAGCAATTGGCGCTGCATTTTGCCACTATCTTCCCGACAAGGGTGTTCTAAATGTGGTTTCTAGAAGTGAGCATTCTGAGAAGCGAGCATCAATGTTGCAGGAAATGCATTTTAGAAATCTAAGTCAGAAAGTATTACTGTTAAAGCGCACTGAGCAAGCAGCGAGACAGCTAGAATCCACAAAATTACACAATGCTGGAGGTTATTCAGAAGAATTTAGTGTTCGGGAGGATCTGATGGGTTTGGCTATCGGTGCTCATGGGGCAAATATTCAGCAGGCTCGTAAGATTGAGGGAATAACCAACATAGAACTTGAAGAAAATTCAAACATCTTTCGAATATATGGGGAAACGAGCGAGTCTGTGAAGAAAGCTCGCACTTTGCTGGAGTACAGTGAAGAATTAATTCAAGTTCCACGAATCTTGGTGGGAAAAGTGATTGGAAAAAATGGACGAATAATACAGGAAATAGTGGACAAAAGTGGAGTGGTGCGAGTGAAAATTGAGGGTGACAATGAACCACAGCCTACAGTTCCTCATGAAGAAGGTAAAGTTCCTTTCATGTTTGTGGGCACAGTAGAGAGCCTGTCTAATGCTAAAGTTCTTCTTGAATATCACTTGGCACATTTGAAGGAAGTGGAAGCATTGAGGCAGGAAAAGCTAGAAATCGACCAACAGCTCCGCAACTACCAAGGCTCAATGCAGAGTTTTCCAGTACAAAGGCGTAATGATCGAGGTTATAATTCTGATATGAATGGAGGAAATGTTCGAGGTCGGGGAAACCCAATGAGAGGCAGAGGTAGAGGAAGAGGTCGTGGCCGTGGTGGTGGTGGCGGCGTAGGTAGACGTACTGACTCGAACTCATGCCCACCCTCAGATGCACTGGAGGATGATGCAGGAAACATGCAGCCAAGGCAGCAGCAGAGGTCACGCTAGGTCAGTACCACAGTCACTACTAATTACTGCTTACCTGTGCGTTTGGCACAAGCAAACAAAAACAGTTTATGTACCAGCCATTTTCAAAGTTAATACAATATTTAGCTTTATTTATTTTCAATTTAAAATGAATTTTGGCATTTTTCAAACCATGTTAGGTGCAGGTAAACCCTGTGAATAGAAAAAAAGTATTCAACCAATGGAAATTAAAAAATTAGCAGTTTAACAGGGTAAAGCAGTAACTTTGGTAGGGGGCGATAGAGATGCATTTCTAAAATTCGCGCCCTTCCTGTCAAATGTCTCGTGGCGTGAAAAAGCGTCTAGTTTGTTGATTATCGGCAGCCGCAGTGCTTAATAATCGCGCTAAGTTATATAGATTTAGCGGTCACCGATGGGTAACTTTTAACTGGGCATTTTCTGCGACCCACGTAATATATACTTGGAATTATTAGAACGGAAACAGTTATTTTTACATCGTGAAGTCGGAATAAGTCAGAAGTTAGCAGATATAATGCAATGGTTAATATTTCGTGTGATGAGATTCAGTTTAATTCTTCAACCTCAACAGCGGCAAGTTACTTCAAACAGCGCATGGTTAGTCTCCTTAAGTGTATCAGCTTACAGGTGTCGTCTTCTCACTCTAGGGCGATACACCGGAGGCGAAATTGGAGACGCAAACACCGCAGCGACTGCAGTATCCCCTCCGTACCCTGATTCATTCATAACAGCACACCAGTGAATGATTTTATCACCGACTTGTTCTAAAAACTCTACCAGTAAATAAAGTTTCACTATTCTAAGTTTCCTAGAAAAATAACTGAAATACTGAAAGTAGATATTTTAAATTTCAAATTTTGCACACTATTCTTCAAATATAGTTCTTTACAAACATTACCTTTTGTGTAAACATTAGCACTTAAAACTTTCTGTATAAAAACATAATGAAATATGTAACACTTAATGTTCTGTTGTTTTTCAGCACGGTGAACATTTGCGGTATTTTTCAATGTTTTCTAAGGCCAGTGGAAGATGTTTGTCACTGAGAATGTTCTTATAAGCAGAGAAAGGTCTTTCCATATCACATGATGTAACTGGGGCAAGTTTTAGCAAAGGAATTTTTCCTGGAGAAATATCCTTGCGTGGATCAACATGTCCATTTAGAATTTGGTATACCTTATGAAATGTTGAGTAGCCAGGATTTCTCTTTGACACATAAACCCTAAATCCAAAAACTATACTTGATATTAAGAAGAGTCTTTAGATCTCTTCATACTGAAAATTTCAAAGAAATTGACGAAACATGCATCATGAGGAACATTTTCGTGTGGTAAATATGTAAGAAAACAACTTGCAATTTAAGTACACAAATAGTGCTCCAAAAGGGTTACCCACATGATCCTATGGATATTCAAATTTAAAAAAATTAATATACCTCGTTTTTAAGCCGGGCTAAAAAGTTTAAAATATATTCTGCTGGCCTCATACAAACTATCCAGTAAGTTTGTGACTATGAATTTTTAATAGCTATGCAAATGCTTATACGATTTAAAACGAAAAACATTGGGAGCGTGCAATAGATTAGTTGGTGCATGAATAGTTAAGCCAGTAATAATTTACTCCCTATACTCCTTGCTAATTATATAGTGCTTCTCTGCAATTTATTCATTAACTATTAAACAATTTATGTTTTCTTCAAAACATAACTGCACCGTGTGGAGCAAAGTTTCCAATACGGTTAAAATAATGCATATAAAAATTAAAATTCCCGGGAACTATTTAAAAAATAGAATGCGTTACATTCACAAGACTTTCTCTATTTACCAATTTTTATTGATTCCGTAAATTGTTCTTACGAACGCTTATATTTCTATCTACATGTTAATCGAAATGAACCTTTGCAGAAATATTTCATTACACATTTCGTTGTAGCTACAAGAGCAATAGAGGAAATTGAATCGATATTCATATATTTAAAATAGTAGCTATATACTGGTCTTGGAATTTACTCTTTCCATGACCTAATAAGAAACGAATGGTGACAGCTTTTTAAAAAAGTACTAAGTATTGACAATTTTGAAATCCATTACAACTTATATGTCAGAAAATCGCTAACACCACAAAAAGTTAATTTAAAAATTTGTGCTGTAAAAGGTTCTATCTCTCTTGTGGTTAATTATACAAAATTTCAACCCAATGAAGAGGATTTTATAGTTATTTGCAGAAATTAAAGATATACGTTTTATTACATTCGTAAATATTTTCGTGCTTATTGCATCTTTGGAAGATGCTTAAACCTGAATGTCAGGTTTGGTATTTATGGGACATTTCGTTTTACTTATGCGGTTCACAGACACATAAAGGCTATTTAAAGGACCTCAGAACATGTATTTCCGGTGAAATTTCGACATCTAATGTTTGGGTGGAATAAATACTTGCTCTACTTGCTGCAATTATGTAGTAGAGAAGTAAAAATACGCACGAGATTTGGTGTGTGTACATATTCCACACTAAATCCTAATTGCTGTATCAAAAGTTGAAATTAATCAGGCCGAAATTGTGGATTTCAGAAACTTCACAAATGGGTATCCCTAAAACGTTGAGCCTCGCCCTGCAAGACATGACTGGGGCTCCTAATGGATAGACTGCACACAAAACCAAAACGGCGGGTGCCATGGCAACCACGGATGTGCCAAACGCGCAGGACACTCCTGGGCTAAATGAAACAGCTGCCGGTGCCGGGACGAGGTTCACTATTTCAGGCGCGACCATCTGTAATCTGTTTGAACGCAACACAACATTCGAGAATATAATTTCTCCGCAAAAACATTGTGATAGCCATTATTTTGCTGTTGTGCTGCTGGGATCGGGTTGAAAAAGCTTTTATTGCAACATTTTTACACGGTTAGCGTATCCTGCTTTCCAATTACGCAAGAGCCATCCATCTCCGGTCTCACCAGAATAGCATGCTTACAAAACCATTGTGGAAGGTTAGGAGCCGGCCGAAATGTGCAGCCTAGTGACCTCATACGTTAGAACTGTTCTCTTACTATAAATCTCTTTAAAATTCTCCTTAGAACTAACGCCAAACAAGTTAGCGATCAAATCTATTGGAACTTTGGATCACAGCGTCATTGTAGTATAATTCTTCCAGTTCGAGAATGGGTCCCACATTAACAATGCACGGAGTATCACTCCGCGCTTTGACGCTTCGTGAACACGTGGTGGAGCTTTTTGTCTAGCCCCTCAAGGGAACTAAAGAAATTGCCGTTATTAGCAATTCTTCAAATTGTCCCCCCCCCCCCCAAAAAAAAAAAAAAAAAAAAAAAGGCAGACAACGCGTAGTATGTTGTGCGGGATGACAGACTGATCAGTTTTCAACAAGGAACCTCTGTCCGCAAATGCACGGTTTGGGCGCATAGCACATCGAAGTGTGAGATGAGTGTGTGCTCACATTTCGTCAATAAACCCAACATGAGTATCTAAGGAAAATTGAAGCTAATTAACATGAAGCAACAGAACCTAAATTAAGAACAAATTAGAAACCAAAAGCTTCACTTATCTTGCAATATTAATAAAATAAGTGAAGCTTTTGGTTTCTAATTTGTTCGTAATTTAGACCAACATGAGTAACTCATCTAGCTGTCTACAGTACAGACAAGCTTCGAATTGTATACCTTCTACGTCATTGCAGAGCCTACTTTGGCGGTGGTGATCCTCGTGCACATGTGCAGTTGTCTGAAGATTTTGAATCACTCCGTGGACTCGAGTAATAGTCCTCCGTTGACGTTACAAGAGTGCAATACACCATACTCTTCATACAACTCCACAGAAAATAGTCGAGAGGTGCCAGATCTGGCAAGCGTGCGGACTATGGAATTGGTTCACATCTACCGTTGTCACAATAGCTTCATGATTAGAGCACCCGCCTGATAAGCGGAGGGCCTGTGGTTCAAATTCCAGCTGTGGCATTGAATTTTTCAGTTCCAATTCTACCTCTCATACCTTTGTGATTTTGAATATTTATTATCTCCATTTGCAATAATGGGGGTTGTTTATGAATCTCAGACTGAGATTATTTAATCTTTACAGATCTGAAAGAGGGAGGATTTGGTTAACGAGATCCTATTCCAAGCAGTTACTTACAATCTTGTGCACATCAATGAGGCAAATAGTACAAGAAAGTAATTTATAACAAATATATTAAATACTTTGAAAACTTCATGTATCTTTTGTAGTTGAATTATTTTAACTAACATAACAATTTTCACAAGATAATCTCTTGCATCCTCAGTAATGGTTGGTCATCATTACAGATGCTAAGTGATGGATTTTATATTACCAACTACTAAAACCAAACAAATTTTTTAACAGAATCAGTCAGAGATATTTCAAAATTCATTATATACATCTTTGCCCAAACCATTAACTCTATGGATTCATTTAATTTTTTAATACTTTAACCTCTGGATTTATTTTATGATTAAATGACCAAAAATGATCTGCCATACCCAATTTATCAATCTAATTAAACTTATATATATATATTTCGTGCTTCTAAAATGTTCTTTTATTCTAGTTTCCAAATGACGTTCAGTTTACCAATGTAAACTCTGTCTTAATCCAAATAACTAAATTAAAAATTCCACATTTTTAAAATGTGTAATTTTATCCCTTTTAGAAAAACTTGGCAAATTTGTTATATATTTAATTTGAGGAGTCAAAGTTATTCTAAATTCTTTAAACATTTTAGTAAATTTTTTCAAAATTACAATTATCTTCTATTTTCTTGAGGGTAGAAACATCTTTTACAGTTTCTGAAATTTAAATTTCTCTATCAACACAGTGTTGATAATGTGTTTATAGTCTCTGTTAAATTCTTAAATAAATAATTAGATTCTTAAATAAATTACAAAAGATAAGCGATATTTAATTTCTAAATATTTAATATATTTGTTGATTATATTGCTTCACTTTCAGTAGCTTCAGTTTTTTCAAGGTAATTTACAGTTTAAACAGTAAAACTAATGCTTGTTTATTTTGATTTCAGGTCTGGGGACTTCTGCGGAATATGTAGCAGTGCAGCTATAATGTACAATGTTACAAAAAGACATTGCGTCGGAAGACAACGGACTCTATTATTTATTTTCTTATTGGGAACTTCGTTTATTACGTACTGCTTCCTCCAGGTATACATGGAATCAACTTTAGAGGCAGACAGCTTTTTAGTATGGAGTCCCAGTTGTCAAATCCCCAATATAGATCCATTCCATCCTTCCGTCAGACAGTACATATGGACTCCCAGGCCAATTGTGTGCTCCAGGATGACGTCACTAACTTACATAGAAAAAATCCAATCAAAGCACAATTTGGTAGTAAACATTACTGCCCTAGACTATTATGGCACTACTACTGAGAACTTGAATTGCTGTTATTCTTCAATAAAACGAGTAACAGTACCTAATGTTAACTCATATAAAGCAGATGCTGATAATCTCTTCTCTGTGACTCCTTGTGCTGTATTTCATCTGAATATTACCCTTCTGCCGGAGGAAGAGTTTGTGTTGGTGCGATGTAATTCTTCCTCTAAACAGAATATGTACACCAATGTTCATGCCTTAGTACCTATAAAAAAGGCAGTGGCACCTAAAGTTAATAAAGAAAGTGGCCCTGCACAGCAGCTAAGTGTGATGATAGTGGGTATAGATTCGATGTCAAGACTCAACTTAATGCGAACTATGCCTAAGACTGCCGAGTACTTAAGACAGAAAGGTTGGGTTGAAATGTTAGGTTATAATAAGGTGGGGTATAACACCCTACCTAATACAGTTGCATTTCTCACAGGGAGCAGCAAGGACCAGTTAAAGAAAATGTGTTTTCCTAATGATCATCATAAGCTTGACCAGTGTCCATTTTTATGGAAGGAGTTTTCAAAGCATGGCTATGTAACTGCATTTGTGGAAGATGAGCCAAGACTAAGCACATATAACTTTGAAAAGACTGGATTTGTGCGACAGCCCACAGATTACTACATAAGACCTTTCATGTTGGCTGGAACAAAGCATGCGCCAGTCGTTGTAAGAGAGGGCCTTACAGTTTGCATAGGTGACACCTCGACCACTGACCACATCTTTCGTTACCTTCTTGACTTTGAAGAGGTGTTCCAAAATACATCTCACTTCTCGGTCACGTGGATCAACAACTTCAGCCATGATAACGTAATGTTACCACGTGTTATGGATGATACCGTCCAACAGTTTTTCTTGGGGCTTGAAAAGGTTGGAGCATTGAATAATACCTTAATAATGTTCCTAAGTGATCATGGCATGAGATGGGGAAGTATACGTAACACAGAGTTGGGATGGCTAGAGGAACGTCTTCCGTTCTTTTACATTTGGGTTCCTCATTGGTTCCGAGCTCAGCATCCTGAAGCTTACCGGAACATGGAAAATAACCGCAACCGTCTTGTGTCTCCTTTTGATATTTATATGACACTCAGGGATATTTTAAATAGGGCAACAGGAAACAAAAGCGATCTGAAGGGTAGCCATGGGTGCCCACAATGTGTAAGTCTGTTTAATAAAGTTCCTACAGATAGATCATGCGAGATGGCTGGTGTCCCAGAAGAGTGGTGCACCTGCAAAAAGTATAGAACAGAACCAACTCAGAGTAAACAAGTGATCCCTGTTGCCATATTTATTGTGACTATGATAAATAAAGAAATAGAAAATAATCCTGAATGTGCAACGTTGTTGTTAGATGAAGTGCTTACTGTGCGAAGAAGAGCGGATGTTGTGCATCTGGAGCAACCGGAAGCAGCCCACGATGACTATATTGTAGCCTTGAGAACTCAACCAGGTGGAGCAGTGTTCGAGGCAACTGTAGGTGTTGGTGATTCCTACCATTTGAAAGGAACAATCAGCAGAATTAATACTTACGGAAATCAGAGCGAGTGTGTTAACACCTCTGATTTAAAACTCTATTGTTATTGTAACACAACATTGATTTGACAATAACAACCCATGTGAACTTGCCACATTTGCCTAATTTGCATGTATGTGTGTGAAAGAGAAGTATGATGGTATATTTGTGATAAAACTGCTGCGATGGAACTGATTAGATTTAATTAAAAAGTTTGAAAACTACTTCCTGTTTAACCAAAGCTGACTTCTTGCTAATATAAACTCAAGAGTGTTACCTGATTTATGTCAGAATACAAGTACTATCGTACAACTTCCTTAATTTAGAAACATTGCATATGTATATGTAACAAATTTTCCTCATAGAAATAGTGCCTATTTTTATTTTAATGCCATGAATGTTCTTCCCTAATTAAAATATGTATTACTTGTATTTAACATGTTGCTGTCCCTTAGAAGCTAATTTTTATATTAGAAATATCGTGTTTGAAGCTTAGTTGTATGTAATCTGTATAATTAATTTACTGAATTAATATTTTAAAATATGTTTTACTCATTGATTAAACCTTGTGGAATCTGAGCTTTGTTGAAGGTTATGTGCATCAAGATAAACTTGCAGTTCTTCACTTACAAAAATATGGATTTTGAAATTACTATTCAGAGAATTGCCAAATTATAAGTTAAGAATACTGGTTTTCTCATTTAAACTATATAGATATAGGTTAATGTTGAAATTGTTTTATAATCCTTATTGCTTTCAACAATTGAGTACCTATTTCTTGTTCTGATTACATTAACATTATATCTTGTATTCGTCATTTAAAGTTTTCCTACATACAGTTGTAGGTCTTATGAGTGTTTAATTAAACTAGAGTATTAATCTTCCTTTATCTTTAGTCATAAATTGAAAAGAAACTTCAATGTTTATTACAAAAGATTCAAAAAATGTAGATTATAATTTATAAATTTTGTGCCACATTTCGTTAATCTGTCAAAAGCTTCAACTGAAAATAAAAGAGTGAATAAAATGAAAGTACATTTAAGTCTACCGTAAGAAGCAAGTACATTTAAAACTGAAAATTAAGGTGTTTAAAATCTTAGCCCTCTGCATTAAATGTTTTAAAATGTGCGGTTAGATGCCCTTAAGCACTGTATTTGTTCCTATACCTTGCACAGCCTTACTTTAGGTAGCAATGTAATCAAAATGCAAAATTGTATTCCTCCGTGGGTCTCTATGATTACCAGAAATATGGCATTACTTATCGTGTGTTATCAATCAGTATAGCTTCTGCCTTTTGAACGGTTAACGGAACAGGAGCACCAAGTGAAGGAGCAGGTATATTTTACACTGTAACAAACTATAACACAATTATGGTTTCCGGTATTTCTCACATTTTGTAAATACATTTAAAACAATTTGCTTATCATCACTTAATGTTTTCCCTTGGCATTGCTTTACTTACTCCATGACAGACGCTATTTTGAACAATCTGTATGTTCTGTTCCGTCATTTCCTTCTATGGCTGTGTGCACATGCATTTGCATCCATTTAAATGTGCTTATAATAATGAAATCCATTTAATCTTTCTAACAGCTTTTCTAACTGCTTTTTCAAATAATTTTTAAGTTATTTTATTTAACAAAATTTTACATGTTGATTAACAGACTTTATTATCATTCATGCCTGCTGGTATGAAAATTGTGCAGTTCAATCAACCAATAAAGTGTTACTCAAACATGCGCGTTGTTTACATTGCAACTTAAAGTAAGGCCGGGAAATGTTTATGAATTTTCAGCCAACTACTACCTAGATATGTGAATACTTATCTTCCAATCTTCTAAATTATTTCTTTGCATTTTGTTGGAGTTTTCTCAGAGCTATTTGTTCAATACAGTAATAACCAAAATAAAGTACTCTCACATAATTTCAAGAGCACTTTCTTGATCTTGGAAAGCCTTCCTTGCTTTATGATTAACATTTCAGCCAGTTTTCTTATACTGTTAGAGATTATAATGTAGAATCTTTGAAGTCGTAAGTTGTTCAGCTTTTGTAATTTAAAATAACTGGACAGCCTCAAGGTAAAACGGAATGCCATTTCTTGAACAGTGGCTTAGCTTAATAAGGTAACATTTTTATAAAATTAAAGCCAATGCATATAACTTTAAAAAATTTAGGTTGGAATTAGATGTCAGAATTTTAAACCTAAAACAGGCATCCTCATCTCTTTGTGCTTTACCGTTTGGTTTTCTTGCCATAGTGTAAAAATGTATGAATGTGAGTTGTTCCATTTTACCTTGGTTGTCCAAATGTTTTTCCTAGAAATACCTAATTTGCACACTGAAGTTGCAATACAAATGCAAACTTAACTAGTCATATATGTTAATATTTCATGAATGTCTTATGTTAGCCTCCAGTGGCCATTTCCCCGTACAGATATTACATATTAAATAAAGGTTAATTATTTATTTGTACTTAGCTGTAATGCAAGAAAGTCATACATTAGTGTTACATAGCAGTGTATATATGCAGTGTGGTTTTGATACATAAATTTTAAGTATAAAATAGCTTACTGCATTTAATTGCAGTTGAAATGTCATATTCTAACTAGAGGAAGGTGCTTCTATATTTGTATATCCTCAAGAACATTAAATATATACAATTATGTTAAATCCATTGTGTTATCAGAACTTTTATTTTTATAAAGTTGGTAAAAGATTTCATGTTAGCCAAACATGAAAAGTGTATGAATCATGCTGTCATTTTCTTCATTTGTTTCAATTTCTGTGGTTGGTAATACTAAGGAAATATATACCTAATTTGTACTCCTCTTCCTATCCTGCCTGCACTTCCGCTCAAAGCCATCACGCAGTATATCTTACTTGTTAGTACAGTATGTGACAAAAGAAATGACACTGAAATTATTGATCATTTGTCGTCGCAAGTTTTTGCAGCAATGAAATATTTCATGTTTGAGGTTATTTTGAGTCACTTTTTTAAACTCGTTTTCACTTAAAATGTTCTAAAAACTGGAAACGTTTTCAGGATCGCTTGATCCTATCATCACCATGGTTCATATAAAATGTACAATTGAAATAGAAGACAATGACACATTACCATTCCTGGACCTCAAAATTACTAGAGATATAGATGGTATCAAATTTGGAATACATAGAAAACCCATACATGTAGATAATTACATAAAGAAAAACAGTTGCAACCCAGTTTCATACCAACTGGCAGCAATTAGAAGCTTTATTCACCGGTTATATAGTGTCCCTTTAAGTAAAGAGAAATTTCTGAAAGAGCAACAACATATACAAGAAATTGCAGTTCTAAATGGATTCAACCTAGCCACCATTAGGAACTTGTCAGAAAATGCAGAAAAGCTCAAGGTAATTTTGCAAACCACTACATTAATACAACTTACAAATAACTGGAAATTTAGAAAATTCACCTACCATCCCTGGGCCTGCAAGAAATTTGAAAGAATCTTCAAAAAGCTGGACATAAAACTAGCACCACAAAACAAATACATTTAAGAAACCTCCTGAACAAGCCACTTAACAATACTATCCCATACAATCTTAAATCTGGAATTTGCCAGATCAATTGCAATAGTTGTGAAAATAGCTACAAAGGAAAAACTAAAAGGAATTTGGATATCAGACTAAAGAAACACCAAAGAAACACAAAATTGAAACAAACTAAAAGTCTGCTGTGGCACACCATTTTTGGACTGAAAACCACAACATTGGCCTTAATATAAAATTATTAAAATCTAAATTCACCAATAGAGCTGAGCATTTGGGAAAAAATATACATAATAAAAAACAATAATAAAGTCATTAACTTCGAAATCCCAGCATTAAATAAAGTGTTAAAGCTCTGCGCCCCTAACACCAGATGGCAGCAGGATGATGGTAACAGAGAGAGGGAGCAGGAGAATAGCGTCAGTCATCCAATGGCTGATGATGGGATCGAACGATCATGAAAATGTTTCCAGCTTTTAAAACATTTTAAGTGAAGGTGAGTGTAAAAAAGTGACTCAAAATGACCTCAAACATGAAGAATACTTCACTTTTATTAGTTCTTCTATTTTTAATATTAATGAAATATTTATGCATGAAGGCTTTTTTTCTTTTTATCCAATGTCTAATAGATCAGGAAACTAAAACTACAGTGAAAATTAGTTAAAGCTTTACGCAGTGTCTCTAGTATGGCTCTTGATCGTATTACATCATGTCACGTCACATCAGTTCTGTGTGTGCAGTGAGCTCTTAAACATGTCCAAAACAATAGTTCATCCTGCCAAACATGAAGTACGTGCTTTAGTTTTTCTTCATGCACAGGAGTGCAATGTAACTGAAATTCATTGGTGAATGAGTAACATTTACAATGAAGCATTCATGAAGTACAGCAATGGTAGAGGAACTTAAAAGCAGGATGCACAGACGTTCATGATGCTGGTGGTCAGGGAAGGTTTGGTTTAAGGGCGCTCAACTTCGAGGTCATCAGCGCCCATATCAGGGAAGGAAGGAGTGTCAACTGATGAGCTTGCTCAGCAAGTAGATCAGGTAACTTGAGAAAATCGCTGGTTCACAGTTTCTCTGTTGAGTGATTCCTTTTTCTTAATTTGGAGGTCAGCTCTCTAAACCATCATGACAGATCCTTGAGTGCTGCAAGCTGTGTGTGAGATAGGTTCCCAAGATGTCCAACCTTCAGAAAAAACAGTGAATGGGCGCTGCACACTTGCTTAACCACACTGCAGCTGCTCCACCAGCATTTTCAATGGTGTGTGTTTGATCACACACCACACAGCACAGACTAGCTCTATCTAATTTTCATCTCTTTCCTCAAGTGAAACTGAGGCTGTGAGGATAGCATTTTGGCACAGACAATGAGCCGCATACTTCATTGACTCAGGAGAAAGTCTTTGACCTTGAACGTGCAATTGTGGTGTGGAGTGGGGAGCTCCTCTGTACAATGTAAACAGATTAACACCAGCAGTTCAAAATTGTTTACAGTGCAGCTGGACTGTAAGCAATGTCGTGTTGCTACAATATTATATTGTGTGGTTTCTCGAGTATCCAATAAACGTAATTCATGGGTGATATTATTCAAAGTATGACCATAATTGTTGCTTTATGTGGTAATATAGTTGAACCTGCTTTATATGTAAACCAGTTCTAAGTAATTTGTATTTATACGTACATTTTTGCAGGTCCTGGTAAAATGTAATTTAGAAATGTGTTAATAGAACTTTATTTATACGTAATATGCTGTTATACATATTAAATTTCAGTAAAATACAATTGAGTTTTACTTAATTATAATCAGCATATGGCGTATGCTGTCTTGAATGAAACTCTGGGCATATTTTCGTTATGTCTGTTGACAAAAATGCAAGCTGAACGGGTAGTTTTGGCTATGGAAAGAAGAAACCATGAGCCAGCGGCTTGCAGGACGACTGTTGTAACAACAAACCTGAAGTAAAGATAAAAATTTTCAGTATCTGATGTTTACTGTGTGGGGAAATACAGGATGAGATTATTGCTGAAATGTGCCAAAAACATGGTGGTGATCAATAAAGTGGACCAGCTTCAATTGACACTGACAACATATTCTCAAATAAGTTTCTAATCTCGAATACACTTCCGAAAAACACAACTTTGGTGCTGCAGAGTATTCTGCAAGTTAACATGTTGTAAAATTGAAATACTAAAGGATTATATATTGTAAAATACTTATAATGATACAACATTTAGTAAAAGGACAACTGTTATTCTGAAAGAAAAATAATTCTTTTCTCAATGCTGCCCTTTTTTTGTGCACAATTGTACCCTAAGTGCCAGAATGCAATCTCCAATATCATGGTTCCTGCACAACATGAGTGGTAAGTATTTATGGAAAGGACATTGATAAACATGTGTTCAATATATGGCCACATGCCTGCAAATATGTATCCAGGAATCCTTTGGAGAGAACTAACATACCTTACTAATGAACAAAATACAGTATAGAACATCTTCATTTCTAAATTTTGAAAGATTATGTAAGTAATCCAGCTGTGCTTTCCATGCAAAGATTAATTTAAATTTAGAGAGAACATATTATTTATTAAATATACTTTTTAAACATAATATTTAAGTATGTAGTTGGTTACTCAGTTTTTTTGTAAATTATTAATATTCATTGTTTGAGGGCATTATTCAGAAGTTATTTAATAGTAAAGCACATTTGATTCAATGTATCTTATTTTTCACTATATTTTCTTTTGAGTTAGTAGAACATCTTTTGAGATGTCTACCACTATGATAAATGCGCTCAGTGAATGAATAATTGCGCATCTGGTTTAGCATTAATAGTACTGACGGATCATTTTGACCCCAACCGTTTTTATTTGTTATGGTCTTCATAAGATAGGCCATTTACAATTTTCATGGCTTTGCTACTCTTAAGTATGTTATAGCATATACAGCTCAGCATGTACATGTCACAACATTCACTTTGTTTTATTTTTAACTTTAAGAATGGCAAGGTCAATTTGACCCAGATTTATATAACAAAAAATAACAGGATTATTGTTATTTCATTTACAGCATGTCATGTCTGTGTTTCGATAGCTAACAATGAGCTACAAACTGCAACAGTATAAAAATATCTCATTGTTGCTGCAAATTTACGGGAGATGATTGTCTTTGCTTTGCCAAAACATATATTTTAGTTGCATGTCTTGTCACATTCAGAGGCAACTCTGATGATTCTATTTGTAACAACTTCTAGAGCCACTGGAAGAAGTGTTGCAGTATTACTTCAGGATTCCTGGTGAAGATCCAAGTAGTGGTGGGTGTGATAATTCCGAAGGAGATAATGATGAGTATATACCAAATAAAAAGAGTAAGAATAGCAGTATGGAACTGAGTGAACATAATGATAGGTAGTGATGCAAATTCAGTGGTTTCAAATGCCACACTACCTATACCCATTGCGTCAGTTGCTGCTTATGGGCATGGACGCAGTCATGCAACACCAGTAAGAGTTGCTTCATGTGAAGACGTTTAAACTGGGCAACCTCAAGGCTATAAATTGTCAGTAGGTCATGAAGATTGCACTGCTGATGGAACATTTTGGAATGTCATCCCTCTTCAACAGGTTCAGCTATAGCTGGTCAACCTACAATCAGAATATTCTTTGGCAGAAAATGGACTAACTCCTTACCCTTGATGAAACATCTACTTATAAGTGAAAACCTGAGACACATCAAGAGATAAACAGGAAAGCAGGCCTGCTTGAAGTCAAGAGATCATGCTGGAAGTAGTACCTTAGTACCTTTTGTTGTATACTCTATGCTTGTGAAGCATGTGGAATGAGATCCAATCCAACAAAAAAAACAGTGGAACAACACTTATGGCCCATACTTCTTTCCAAAAACTATGGCAGTGGATTGATTTACAGAAATCATCAAATACCTAAGGTAAAAGATAGGAAACTCACAGACAGTGTTCGCATCTGAACTATGGAATACCTTCATACAGAATTGTATGACTTGTTGCCAACTATAGGACCAAATCTTAGTGTAGATGAACAATTGCTGTTTCCATCCAAATTAATGTCCATTTTTAAAAGAATATTGCAAGTAACCTAGAAAATTTTGGAAATGTGGCTTGCATTAGATGTAGATACAAAAACATGAGCAATGGCTTTCCTTACACAACTAGACTGAGCTGCTGATAGATGAATGTGGTGATGAAAATGTGGTTCTCTGCATGCTAGAACCTTTTACAGGGAAAGGTCAGGCCCAAATACTATTAAAGACATTTTTTTACAACATTGAAGTTTGGGGATAAACTGAAACTTAAATTAATTAGTGTGGTTGGAGCTGAATTGTGTAGGGTATATGCCTTCATTAAAGAAACAAGAGAATCTCAGTGAAACACAATTTTATTAAGGAAAGCTGGTTCTGATACAATACTATTTACAGTGAAAACCTAGAACAAAAAAAGTTAACAATCCTTAGTACCATATATCCTACTGTTGATACTGCCAGCAACGAAAAGAAAACTTCAAACTGTAAACTTTTAGAACTTGACCAATTTTGGTGTTGATGTACAGTTTGTTCACCAGCTCATGGTCCCTGGCAGGAATGCAGTCAGCCAGTAGTCAGTAAACAATTCCAGGTACAAGTGGAGTTGAACTCGATTTGAGTCCATTCCTATTTCTGTGATTCCATGTTGAATTCAATCTGGAAATGAGAACAAACAACATCCATGCAACAAGATTTCTATCCGATTCCACTAATAAGCGGATCGGATCCAATGATTCAGTTTAATTTGAATCCGTGTTTCCATACGGTATTCAATCCGGAATGAGAACTCAGATCGACTTGAATTCGCCATGGAAATGTAGTAAGGATATCTGAAGCAGGAGTCTGTTCCTAGTCGCACTTACGATTGTAGAGCCAACCTTGGAATGTGTATTCACTCTAGATTAAAACAAAGAACTCGTTCCAAACAGAGGAACTTATGTTATTTAGTTCAAGTAGTATATTTAGCTTGCAAACGACACTTTCAACTACTCCGTCTTTCGCCCACTGATAATTTTCTACGCTTTCTACACTTTTCAAATGCCTTACCAGTCTGTTTCGGTAACAACTGATTTATCCTCGAGCGTTATATCAACAATTCGTGTTAGAATAAGTCATCTGTTACATTTCTTCAAGTATTCATTTTATAACCCTGTTTGGTTTATCTTGTCTCTGCCCTAAGAAAAGAGACGCAGATACTCGCCCTCTATGTCTGGTGTTATGAGGAAGGTGGGAGAAAATTCGGCTGCTTCTATCCAATCAGTGCTAGACTGAAGAGGCAAGTATGAATGGACTTCCGATGCTTCTGCATGCAAAACATTTTTCTACCCTCTGCCCCTAACCGGTGTGATGGAAGAAACCTTCCAGTTTTATGGCCCAAGCTAGTTCTATGGGATTGAGATCACACATGTATGGGGGCAAGCAAACGACAGTGTGGCCCAATAAGCCCAAAAATGTGTCCGCTTTAAGAACCTCTGTAGGTTTGTTTGTTTCAATCATTCTGTAAAGATGTTTTACGTATAGAATTGTCACACTGAGCCTCTTTGTTCTCCGACCACAAAGCATAGCAGAATTTTACAGCACTACTAAGCGGAGGTTAATCTACTTCTGCACTACTTTTTACTTTCTCTACTAAGTATAGTAAAGTAGAGGAAGTATTGTATTCCACCCAAAAATTTGGTGTCGAGATTTCGCCGGAAATATATGTTTGGAGGCCCCCTGAATAAAATAAAGAGCATTTTTAGAAAAAGGTCCGTGTGTGTGTGTGTGGGTGTGTGTGTGTGTGTGTGTGTGTCTGTCAGTCTGTGGACAGCATAACTCAAAAACCAAAGTTGGTATTTAAGTTTAACGTCTTTCAAGGATGCGACACGATTTTGAAGAAAATTGCCCCACTCATGACGCCTGTACTGGGCAATGGTGAGGGAAGCAGCGGCTGGGCGGTAATCCTTGGCCCGCGCAGGGCTGTTGCGCTAGGGGTTTGTAATCTTTTAATGATGAATTACCCAGGAATTACTCATCTAATACCGGTTCTTAGAGGCTAGTACGATCTACCGTACTGCTTTTGAAAAGCTGATTGATTATGGTAGCCGCAAAATTTAAAGGTGGCTGATGGGTGACTATTACTATTATTTTTCCTGTTGCGCAAATGCACTTAGTGGGCGCAAATGATATAGGTATCGCCGGCTGTACAGCCTGATTTCACAGCGTGTTTAATTACACAATACAAAATGGCGTGGCAAGCCTATAATTGTATTTTATGTTGAAACATGCTGAAAAAAATAGTGGACAATACGTGTGTTTTGCAGAAATTGATAAGCGGAAATACAAGACTTTTGTAAAATTCTTCTTCGTTTTGCAACCATGCGCTTATCGCATTTGTATCGCAAAATATAAAGCAGCGGTGCTCAACTGCAGGTAAGTTAGTGGAGTTTGAAATCACCTCCTTTCACTCGCTGGGATAGAGTGACGCATTTATCCGTGGTTACTGAGTTCCAGTGGCGGCCTGTGCCGTCATTCTTATGTACAGGAAATCAAATGCATACACATTCGTATTCTACGCCTGATTAATCCACGATGTTTCTGAGGATTACTTTTTTGGCACGATTTACGTTTCAGGTCTTCAATATTTGGAGAAAAAGATGAAATGCACGTAGTTCATTTTTGAAAATGTTTGTTCGCAGGTGCAAGTGGAGCGAAAGACTGCCATTAAACTGATGCAAACAAACGTAATCTCGGATACTCACAGTAGAGCAGAAACCTAAATAATTCCCACCCTTCTTTCCCAGAACATTCGTGGAATTCTCCAATCCAAGTAGTTTCATATTTTGTAGCTCTTATGAAGTCTCACTACATGGAAACTTCAAATGAATGCAAAATAATTGGATTTTGGTTTCAAATGTTTTTAGATCTTCAAATTGCGAAGAGAATGTGTCGTACAATGCTTCAACAGTTCGTGGTATTTTTTTCAGGAGAGTAACGTAAGCAAGGGAAATGGTATACCAATCTTACGAATCAAGCACTTAACTTGATCGTGTTCATCTCGAAAACAAAAATATTCGTCCTCCAATTGAGTTGAATGTCCTACTACTCCGCGCCATCCGCCTCTTATTAGCAGGTCTGGTTCCTCTTTCCTTGGTCAGTGGAGGGGTAAAATAACATGTGTTGGGGAAGCGACCGTGTGCTACACTATTGACCATCCCTGATATAAAGTACAAAATGCTCATTTAAAACTTCCATGTGAGTAGTGATATACTGTATGTTCTATTCCACTTTGCATAACAATAGACCCCCCCCTCCTCCCTCCCCCTCCCCCTGCCCCTCCACCCCCACATGTGGGAATTTCCAAAAAGTCATCTGTATGTTCTGCCCCACTTAGCATAACAATAGACCCCCCCCCTCCCCCCTCCCCCTCCCCCTGCCCCTCCACCCCCACATGTGGGAATTTCCAAAAAGTCATCTGTATGTTCTGCCCCACTTAGCATAAATTCCCCATTAATCAAATCCACCCCCTCACACTCCTCTCCCTCCCCCTTAAGTGACATGGGTATTTCTTTGGACACGTGGGAATTCCGAAAAGAGAGGTCGGATGATCTGTCGCGATCAGGATGACAAAGGAAGGATAATTAATGACCCCCGTTCCCCTGACCCTCCTATTCTAGTGTCTGCATGTGTTTTCGAAAGAAGAACGTGAGGGTAAGAAACCCTACAATGAATGGCCCCTTTCAGATCTTGATATATTTATGTGACAGTTGGAAATGTTTCCCTCTGACAGTTTTGAAAAGAACAAGGCTTCATCTTGCAAGGGGGGGCGAGCATAGACATCCCCATTTTCCTGTCTGAACAGGCTTAGTGTTTTTCTCTTAACAAAGCAGCCAAAGATCGCCCACCTGCAGGAAGAAACCTTTTCAATAGCGAAAGGATACTTCTGTATTGACGCGTGGACCACCCATGTGGTCCCCCACTGAGAGGGTTTCCCTGCCTTCCCTCACAATGACCGTCCAACCCCTCCAACACTTCAATGGTTCCCACACAGTGGGGACAAAAGGAAACCTGTAACATAACTCTTAGCAGAAAACAAACTTGCAGTTCGACATAACGAAACTTTTACTGATCAAAATCTACCCCCCCCCCCACACACGCATTCTTCCGAAGAAAAACCTATTCTCACTGAAATTTTCGGACCGCACACATCTTTGACTTTGCACTAGCCATTAAGCGGAAGGGTAACTCATTCTCCCTATTGTACTTGCAGGTGGCTGCTTCAAGCATTATTTAAGCATTGACAATGACGACAAAAAGAGAAAGGACAGTGTTGTTTGCTTCTTAGGGAGCATCGCCCAAAAAAGATTAGGTCTTCTCCCTATTGTACTTGCAGGTGGCTGCTTCAAGCATTATTTAAGCATTGACAATGACGACAAAAAGTTAAGGGGTTTCTCTTACACATAGAGGCAAAGACAGCAACAGTATTGTATTGAGAAAGGACAGTGTTGTTTGCTTCTTAGGGAGCATCGCCCAATAACGTTATTTTATACTTGCAACATTCATTTTGTGTATAGTATCATGTTCGACGATCAGAGAGGCTGTTTCTCGTTTCTTTCAAGCAAATTTAAGCTTTGACAACATGTTACTTAAGCTGAAAATATTGTCTCGTCTGTTACCCTCACGCAACTTTCTCTACTCTTGCCCTAACAATTATTACAAAATGTTATTTGCACTAACATCTTCGTGTTATCTGAGATAAACGTTTTCACAAATTATCTCCCTGCTTATTTCCTTTTATGTGCAAGGAGGTATATTAGAGTAAGGAAGGCTTTGTGTACTGATCAAAAGCTACATGCAATTCTACTGAAAAAGCATTCACAAGGGAATTTTTTTGGGTCCATCCACATCTCTTGACTTCGCATTTGTTTATGTTCCCAAAACTCAACTAAAATCATGGAAATATCTCCAAAAAATCATACAGGCACACACACATACTCACACGTAAACACACACACACACACACACACATACACCCGCACACATGCACACAAATACACATGCACACCTACACACATGAATGCACAACCACACACACATACACACACACACACACACACACACACACACACACAAACAGACATACATACACACGCACAAAACCGCATAAGCTTCATTTATAATTTCCTTAAATTAAGGACTTTATGTTAGCCAATGCATCACTTTTCACAAGGATACTCTACTCAGTTTTCTTTGTGAAATATCCGGGTGTTTAAGAGGACACTTATTTATACATTTATTTTCTTGTTTATAGTATCTTACGAGATTACTATGCTTGTTTAATCCTAGCAAGTAATATTTTTTAAATCGCACCAAAGAATAACGATACCACAATGCAGGAACAGTAAGCACCCGAGGAACGTAGCTGAATCATTGAACCATCAGCAATACAGGTTTCAAAGTAATGGGCAAATTTCAAACACTAAGTAATATCTCGCCTTATTATTAGTTTCTTTATTGACAAATTCGAGAGTTCTGGTCAAAGTAATTACTGCAATAACACATGTTAACATATATAATAACACCTTTCAATCATACAGAAAATTCTTTTGACTTCATTTCTACATAAACACAAATATTAAAAATCTGATGTGTTACACTCACGTGACTTCTACCCTCTTGTACTTCCCATTCTTACAAAATCTTATTCCTATATCTTCTTCGTGTTAGTTGAGATAAACATTTGTACAAATTATCTTATTGCTTATTTCCTTGCAGGTGCAAGGAGAATGTTAGAATACTGCAGGCTTTTCTGCCATAGTCTAATGTTTAAAAGCTTTGAGATTCTGTTGTCTTTGCACACTTAAGATATAAAAAATGAACAACAATGATCCATTTCACGAAAGTTCTAAGTTTTTCCGAAACTCACACACATAACAAGGAATATCTCCGAAATGATTCACACTACAAGAAAATTTATTCAGTCGAAAATTGTGTATTTTAGCAAGATCTATATTCTCTATAGTATGATTTGGTCCATCTCTAACGGTTTACCAGTTATGCAAAAGTCGCCCAGAATAAATACGACTACAGGGGCTACACCCAGAAAATTCAAGATATACATTTCATTTATCAAAAAAATATCTCAAACATATGACATTTTAATCAAATCGTTAGAGCAATTTCCAAGAAAGTCAAAATTTTCGAAACATGTTCCATGTCAAGGGTAGTTAAGGGGGGATATTTTCTTTTCAAATTCTTCGCGGCGCATCCTTGAAAGACATTAAACTTAAAAACTGACTTTGGTTTAACCGACTTTTCGTTTTGAGTTATGCTGACCTCAGACTGATACACACACACACATGTCTACACACACACACACACACACACACACACAAATTTTCAGCAAACACTCACACACACACTTAGACATACACACACGCACACATACACACACACTCACACACCCACCCACACCTACACACATACACACACACTCACACACGCGCAGACACCCACACTTACACACATACACCCATACACATGCACCCAATCACACACAGGCCTACACATACACACACACAAATTTTCAGCAAACACTCGCACACACACTTAGACATACACACACACATACACACTCACACACCCACCCACACTCACACACACGCAGACACCCACACTTACACACATACACCCATACACATGCACCCAATCACACACAGGCCTACACATACACGCACACACAAATTTTCAGCAAACACTCACACACACACTTAGACATACACACACACACACACACATACACACACACTCACACACCCACCCACACTTACACACATACTCACACACTCACACACGCGCAGACACCCACACTTACACACATACACTCATACACATGCATCCAAGCACACACATACACGCACCTTTTGTAAACCTGCTTTTTTGGATTCAGGGGGCCTCGAACATATATTTCCGGTGAAATCTTGACTTCGAATTTTTGGGTGGAGTACGTTACTTCCCCTATTGACCAGTAGAGAAAGTAAAAATAGGGGTTGCGACAACTGAGCATAAAAAATACACAACGCTAATTTCATTTCAATATATGAAACTCCTGATATTATTCTTTGTTATCAAATGATTAAAAATTGAAGAGACAGAATAATGAAAATTTCATTCATCTTACCCTTGCTATTGAATAAAGTTAGTGAATGAGACCTGATGCTCTGAAATTATTTATTTTTTCTCAAGTAGTAATAGATAAGGGGTTAATAAAATCTCAACAGGAACTTTTTGTCACTAGATGTAAGTTTATTTAATAAGTTTGCCGGTTTATAGCAGGTTTGTATAAAACAATTGTACTATTAAATCTTACAATCCAGAGGCTTTTAAGGGGAGAATATGTTTGGAAACAACTCAAAGAATGAGTGAAAACTGCGTACCAATATTCATTACAAATACAAACCAAAACGGATAAGTGGGGCTTGTAGACAGAATACAAAACGAGCTCTATGGTGTTAAAGGAAATTAAAGGCGCAAAACTCCTTATGTGACTTAATCCCTGGGAATGACTGATGGTAGCATGGAGATGGGAACAATAACAATGATAATGAATAGGAATCCCGCCAGCCTATATTTTAAACATTTTGTTCGGTGTTATTCATCTTTATTTTTTTTATTGAAGCATAACATTTCTTGTCATTTCTTACTGAACCTTCAGCATTCAGTTCATTGAATAAGAAAAGAGAATAAAGACATCTTTCAGATGTTCATACATTCATTTTAAATTACATTAAAGGTTGGCTTTGTCACTTTCATTATAAAACAAGCTATTATGTATATCATTTCACAGTATCCAAATATTGGAAAGAAAGCTAACTTCATAGTTTAGCCAATAGAAACAAAGTTCGGCGGGTGGGGGGTAGCTGTTTCTACTACGCAGCTGCACAGGTGTGGTGGGGGGAAAGCATTCTAACCTATAAAAGGGTACACCGGCCGCAGGAGTGATTGCAGTTCTAGAGGGCGAAACATCAGTTGGCATTTACACATCACTGCAACAATAACATACATTCCATAATGGCAGGTAAGCCCATTTTATTATACTTTAAAGAAACATTTTGGTGTCTTTCTACGAGTGAAAGTCATTAAATAGGAACAAAATACGCAGAAAAAAGTTTTTATATGTTAAATGGCATGTATTTCCTTACAATGGACTTGAAATTATCAGCTCATCATTCATTGCCTTTACACATTGAAAGATTAAGTCAAAGTGGAAATCCGAACTAACGATGAAATTGCCAAATGTAGGAAAACACGATAACTTTTTTTTCCCACTATTCATTAAATGTTTTCTTTTGTTGTTATTTTTATTATTATTCTTTTATTCTTTTGTAGGAAACATCGACAGGGCAAATGAATCTAACACGAGCATCAATGGCTCGCCCCCTGGACGTTGCACAACACGACTTGACAAAGTTACAATGCCAGTTAGGCCCAATAAATGCAGTTGTGATAGTTGTAAAAATATTTCATCACTGAAAAGTCTACTGGGGGAAATTCAAGGTAAGAATTATTAAATATTGAAATGCTAGTTTATATTGTTCCTTATTTGTCTCATTGTAGGAATTCCATCGTAAGCAATTTTTGTGTACATTCTGTCTTCCAGCGTTAGCATTTCAGCTCCAAACCATATGTTCAATCGAAATATCATATATGATATTTTGTTTTTTCATCATTCATCTGACTTATAGTATCCCTTTTAATACTCTCTTCTTCATATCAAAGTGACTTATCTCAAATAATCTGTCTCTAAGCCAAAAACATTTTCTTTTATACCTGAATTAAATATAGTCTTTTATTCAATCTTTAATAAATGTTCACTTGCTGAATATGAATATCCACTTCAAATATTATAACACCATTAATTAATTTTTTTGTTTCATCTTACTTCAGGCCCATATGAACCAATGGACCTTTCATTGAATCGCCAGCCTAAGGAGCAGCACACCATGAGACCTTCACAATCAGCTTTACACAGAGAATCAGCGCAAAAGAGGGAATTATACCATAAATCACTTTGCGATTGCAAGATCGCTAATCAAGCTGGAAAGAGCACATCTTCTTCAATATCGCAGAGTAATAAGCAGTCGCATGAAAACACCCATCAGATTACAGATGAACAATTATATCAACAACGCAAGTACAGCTGGGAACCTTCAAATAAAAGATGTCATACTCATACAAGGGAGCAATTCAACAGCCCGCAGCAAAGAACTCAACAAAACTTAAAGGAATTGATCGAAAACAAGACAAGGATATGTATTCATACCTGTGAAACTATGAAATGTGATACTTTGAAAATTGCCATAGAACTTATTTTATAATTCAATAAGATTTCTTAGAACAGATAACCAGCTCTTATTGAGATACGTTATTGACTTTGGCAGGGACTCTAGGTCATATCTAACGACAGTAACAATCATTCATCATGTAATTCATGCTTAGCCTGCAGAGTCGCAGTTATCAGAAGTAACAGGTATTCTATTTTATTCCAAGGGCGGAAAAACAGCGTGATAGACACAGAGAGAGAGAGAGAGAGAGAGAGAGAGAGACTGCCCGTTATGTGCAGGTGTTTTACCATATTTATGAATTCTGAATAATATCCACAGGCATTTAGCCTGAAGCAGTATCTACTTATATTGTGAAATCATCAATTATGTTGAAATGTAAAAACGATTTTGATTCATTTAATAAAATTTATGAATAGAAATATCAGCGTTATCATTTAACCTGTCGTAACCTATCCTAGCCTAAGCAAGCCTACCCTATCCAAATTTAGCCTATCTTAACTAGGAATGCATGCAGGAATAACATAATGCATGATATAAATTAACAAAAGAACATAATTACAATCAGATAATTTTATTTAACTTATAAAGATGAATACACTACCATTACCATTCAGAAAGCAAGCATATACTATTGAAAGACAATACATATATATTCATTTCATTTCTTAATCATTCAATGATGCCAGTCGATTTCAGTTCATTGATAATTCCTTGAATTTCCTTATAGTGATTCTGTCCGGTCGATTCTTGTGACATGATTAATAATCGTAAACGTTTTACTAATTCATTTGGATCGAACCAAGGATATTCCATGCGAAAAGCAGCACTTGATGAAGGAGCATCTTGCATGTTATCGGAGACTTGGAGATTATTACTTTCTTCCAATGAAGTCATGTTTCCAGATGTTTTTACAAGGACGCTTAGCGTTGATTTTCCATCTTCATTATTAGATGTTTCATCAATCCCAGACTTTTCACTCTCTTGCAACGGAAATGCCCCTGATTCAGAATTAGCTATATTGTTCACAGGAGCATTAGAAACTTCTTTCTTGCATACTTTATTATGGCGTTCAAGCCTACTTGTTGTCCTATTCTTTAAAGTCTGCCCACACTCACAGCATTTGAGGAAACGATGCTTTCCAAGACTAATATATGAAAAATTAAGTCTTGCATATTTTGAGCAATACAACCTTTTACTGTGATCACTCATAGTGAAATGCAGCTGAAGCTGACAATAACCGCTTTAAGCAAAAGTTAGAGATGCTCGATATTTTATACATTGATTGTTCATATGTCAAATATAAACTCGCAACAATGCAAAACAATTTAGTGTAAGCAGACACCCTAAGTAACCATGGGTGACCAAGGGTGACCACGGGTGACCAAGGGTGACCACGGGTGACCAAGGGTGACCATGGGTGACCAAGGGTGACCATGGGTGACCACGGGTGACCAAGGGTGACCATGGGTGACCACGGGTGACCAAGGGTGACCAAGGGTGACCATGGGTGACCAAGGGTGACCAAGGGTGACCAAGGGTGACCATGGGTGACCACGGTGACCACGGGTGACCAAGGGTGACCATGGGTGACCACGGGTGACCATGGGTGACCACGGGTGACCAAGGGTGACCATGGGTGACCACGGGTGACCACGGGTGACCACGGGTGACCATGGGTGACCACGGGTGACCACGGGTGACCACGGGTGACCAAGGGTGACCATGGGTGACCACGGGTGACCAAGGGTGACCACGGGTGACCAAGGGTGACCATGGGTGACCACGGGTGACCAAGGGTGACCATGGGTGACCAAGGGTGACCAGATTAGGTGACCACGGGTGACCAAGGGTGACCATGGGCGACCACGGGTGACCAAGGGTGACCATGGGTGACCACGGGTGACCAAGGGTGACCAAATAGGTGGCCCGTGACCCAAGCACGTACGTGAGCAAAATAAGTGCAAGCTAATGTGAGACTATCAAACATTCAAAATATATAACCTAAACCTAACCTAAGCTAACATAATGTTACCTGAACCTGCTTGCTTGAATCTACACACTGTAACTATTTTAATTGAGGATTTCATTCTGCTTGCACCAACAAATATAACATTACCTAAGCTGAATTCTTCTATTTCAAACTTTTATTCTTGTAACACATGCACTAAGTCATCCCATCCCATACAAATATTCAATTTCCGTATAACATAGTCTAATCTACTCTTAATGTGTTTCATGTCTCTTAAGACACGATTCAACATTCAGAGAACAATGTCTCAAGTCGATTCTATAGACACAATTAACAAATCATTTCTGGAAAGTAATGTTATTCCACTATTCTTCCATACATCACCCCTACAGGTTATTCACACCAATCAGATAAACATATATCCTACACTCACCTAACTCTAATCTAAATTCAAGCAAACTATTAAGAGAATGCTATTGTATTGTAGATGCTCTGATGAAGTCAATGTGATCATTTCCTCTCATATACAAGTATTCAATACTCTGAACACCAAACCTGGCTTAATATTCTTGATAGCACATAAAATCAAACACGCCAGAAGATAATCGAAACACCTTGCTCTCAAGATAATTAATTGTGATTTATTTTATGTGCCATCAAGAATATTAAGCCAGGTTTGGTGTTCAGAGTATTGAATACTTGTATATGAGAGGAAATGATCACATTGACTTCATCAGAGCATCTACAATACAATAGCATTCTCTTAATAGTTTGCTTGAATTTAGATTAGAGTTAGGTGAGTGTAGGATATATGTTTATCTGATTGGTGTGAATAACCTGTAGGGGTGATGTATGGAAGAATAGTGGAATAACATTACTTTCCAGAAATGATTTGTTAATTGTGTCTATAGAATCGACTTGAGACATTGTTCTCTGAATGTTGAATCGTGTCTTAAGAGACATGAAACACATTAAGAGTAGATTAGACTATGTTATACGGAAATTGAATATTTGTATGGGATGGGATGACTTAGTGCATGTGTTACAAGAATAAAAGTTTGAAATAGAAGAATTCAGCTTAGGTAATGTTATATTTGTTGGTGCAAGCAGAATGAAATCCCCAATTAAAATAGTTACAGTGTGTAGATTCAAGCAAGCAGGTTCAGGTAACATTATGTTAGCTTAGGTTAGGTTTAGGTTATATATTTTGAATGTTTGATAGTCTCACATTAGCTTGCACTTATTTTGCTCACGTACGTGCTTGGGTCACGGGCCACCTATTTGGTCACCCTTGGTCACCCGTGGTCACCCATGGTCACCCTTGGTCACCCGTGGTCGCCCATGGTCACCCTTGGTCACCCGTGGTCACCTAATCTGGTCACCCTTGGTCACCCATGGTCACCCTTGGTCACCCGTGGTCACCCATGGTCACCCTTGGTCACCCGTGGTCACCCTTGGTCACCCGTGGTCACCCATGGTCACCCTTGGTCACCCGTGGTCACCCGTGGTCACCCGTGGTCACCCATGGTCACCCGTGGTCACCCGTGGTCACCCGTGGTCACCCATGGTCACCCTTGGTCACCCGTGGTCACCCATGGTCACCCGTGGTCACCCATGGTCACCCTTGGTCACCCGTGGTCACCGTGGTCACCCATGGTCACCCTTGGTCACCCTTGGTCACCCTTGGTCACCCATGGTCACCCTTGGTCACCCTTGGTCACCCGTGGTCACCCATGGTCACCCTTGGTCACCCGTGGTCACCCATGGTCACCCTTGGTCACCCATGGTCACCCTTGGTCACCCGTGGTCACCCTTGGTCACCCGTGGTCACCCTTGGTCACCCATGGTTACTTAGGGTGTCTGCTTACACTAAATTGTTTTGCATTGTTGCGAGTTTATATTTGACATATGAACAATCAATGTATAAAATATCGAGCATCTCTAACTTTTGCTTAAAGCGGTTATTGTCAGCTTCAGCTGCATTTCACTATGAGTGATCACAGTAAAAGGTTGTATTGCTCAAAATATGCAAGACTTAATTTTTCATATATTAGTCTTGGAAAGCATCGTTTCCTCAAATGCTGTGAGTGTGGGCAGACTTTAAAGAATAGGACAACAAGTAGGCTTGAACGCCATAATAAAGTATGCAAGAAAGAAGTTTCTAATGCTCCTGTGAACAATATAGCTAATTCTGAATCAGGGGCATTTCCGTTGCAAGAGAGTGAAAAGTCTGGGATTGATGAAACATCTAATAATGAAGATGGAAAATCAACGCTAAGCGTCCTTGTAAAAACATCTGGAAACATGACTTCATTGGAAGAAAGTAATAATCTCCAAGTCTCCGATAACATGCAAGATGCTCCTTCATCAAGTGCTGCTTTTCGCATGGAATATCCTTGGTTCGATCCAAATGAATTAGTAAAACGTTTACGATTATTAATCATGTCACAAGAATCGACCGGACAGAATCACTATAAGGAAATTCAAGGAATTATCAATGAACTGAAATCGACTGGCATCATTGAATGATTAAGAAATGAAATGAATATATATGTATTGTCTTTCAATAGTATATGCTTGCTTTCTGAATGGTAATGGTAGTGTATTCATCTTTATAAGTTAAATAAAATTATCTGATTGTAATTATGTTCTTTTGTTAATTTATATCATGCATTATGTTATTCCTGCATGCATTCCTAGTTAAGATAGGCTAAATTTGGATAGGGTAGGCTTGCTTAGGCTAGGATAGGTTACGACAGGTTAAATGATAACGCTGATATTTCTATTCATAAATTTTATTAAATGAATCAAAATCGTTTTTACATTTCAACATAATTGATGATTTCACAATATAAGTAGATACTGCTTCAGGCTAAATGCCTGTGGATATTATTCAGAATTCATAAATATGGTAAAACACCTGCACATAACGGGCAGTCTCTCTCTCTCTCTCTCTCTCTCTCTCTCTCTCTCTCTCTCTCTCTGTGTCTATCACGCTGTTTTTCCGCCCTTGGAATAAAATAGAATACCTGTTACTTCTGATAACTGCGACTCTGCAGGCTAAGCATGAATTACATGATGAATGATTGTTACTGTCGTTAGATATGACCTAGAGTCCCTGCCAAAGTCAATAACGTATCTCAATAAGAGCTGGTTATCTGTTCTAAGAAATCTTATTGAATTATAAAATAAGTTCTATGGCAATTTTCAAAGTATCACATTTCATAGTTTCACAGGTATGAATACATATCCTTGTCTTGTTTTCGATCAATTCCTTTAAGTTTTGTTGAGTTCTTTGCTGCGGGCTGTTGAATTGCTCCCTTGTATGAGTATGACATCTTTTATTTGAAGGTTCCCAGCTGTACTTGCGTTGTTGATATAATTGTTCATCTGTAATCTGATGGGTGTTTTCATGCGACTGCTTATTACTCTGCGATATTGAAGAAGATGTGCTCTTTCCAGCTTGATTAGCGATCTTGCAATCGCAAAGTGATTTATGGTATAATTCCCTCTTTTGCGCTGATTCTCTGTGTAAAGCTGATTGTGAAGGTCTCATGGTGTGCTGCTCCTTAGGCTGGCGATTCAATGAAAGGTCCATTGGTTCATATGGGCCTGAAGTAAGATGAAACAAAAAAATTAATTAATGGTGTTATAATATTTGAAGTGGATATTCATATTCAGCAAGTGAACATTTATTAAAGATTGAATAAAAGACTATATTTAATTCAGGTATAAAAGAAAATGTTTTTGGCTTAGAGACAGATTATTTGAGATAAGTCACTTTGATATGAAGAAGAGAGTATTAAAAGGGATACTATAAGTCAGATGAATGATGAAAAAACAAAATATCATATATGATATTTCGATTGAACATATGGTTTGGAGCTGAAATGCTAACGCTGGAAGACAGAATGTACACAAAAATTGCTTACGATGGAATTCCTACAATGAGACAAATAAGGAACAATATAAACTAGCATTTCAATATTTAATAATTCTTACCTTGAATTTCCCCCAGTAGACTTTTCAGTGATGAAATATTTTTACAACTATCACAACTGCATTTATTGGGCCTAACTGGCATTGTAACTTTGTCAAGTCGTGTTGTGCAACGTCCAGGGGGCGAGCCATTGATGCTCGTGTTAGATTCATTTGCCCTGTCGATGTTTCCTACAAAAGAATAAAAGAATAATAATAAAAATAACAACAAAAGAAAACATTTAATGAATAGTGGGAAAAAAAAGTTATCGTGTTTTCCTACATTTGGCAATTTCATCGTTAGTTCGGATTTCCACTTTGACTTAATCTTTCAATGTGTAAAGGCAATGAATGATGAGCTGATAATTTCAAGTCCATTGTAAGGAAATACATGCCATTTAACATATAAAAACTTTTTTCTGCGTATTTTGTTCCTATTTAATGACTTTCACTCGTAGAAAGACACCAAAATGTTTCTTTAAAGTATAATAAAATGGGCTTACCTGCCATTATGGAATGTATGTTATTGTTGCAGTGATGTGTAAATGCCAACTGATGTTTCGCCCTCTAGAACTGCAATCACTCCTGCGGCCGGTGTACCCTTTTATAGGTTAGAATGCTTTCCCCCCACCACACCTGTGCAGCTGCGTAGTAGAAACAGCTACCCCCCACCCGCCGAACTTTGTTTCTATTGGCTAAACTATGAAGTTAGCTTTCTTTCCAATATTTGGATACTGTGAAATGATATACATAATAGCTTGTTTTATAATGAAAGTGACAAAGCCAACCTTTAATGTAATTTAAAATGAATGTATGAACATCTGAAAGATGTCTTTATTCTCTTTTCTTATTCAATGAACTGAATGCTGAAGGTTCAGTAAGAAATGACAAGAAATGTTATGCTTCAATAAAAAAAATAAAGATGAATAACACCGAACAAAATGTTTAAAATATAGGCTGGCGGGATTCCTATTCATTATCATTGTTATTGTTCCCATCTCCATGCTACCATCAGTCATTCCCAGGGATTAAGTCACATAAGGAGTTTTGCGCCTTTAATTTCCTTTAACACCATAGAGCTCGTTTTGTATTCTGTCTACAAGCCCCACTTATCCGTTTTGGTTTGTATTTGTAATGAATATTGGTACGCAGTTTTCACTCATTCTTTGAGTTGTTTCCAAACATATTCTCCCCTTAAAAGCCTCTGGATTGTAAGATTTAATAGTACAATTGTTTTATACAAACCTGCTATAAACCGGCAAACTTATTAAATAAACTTACATCTAGTGACAAAAAGTTCCTGTTGAGATTTTATTAACCCCTTATCTATTACTACTTGAGAAAAAATAAATAATTTCAGAGCATCAGGTCTCATTCACTAACTTTATTCAATAGCAAGGGTAAGATGAATGAAATTTTCATTATTCTGTCTCTTCAATTTTTAATCATTTGATAACAAAGAATAATATCAGGAGTTTCATATATTGAAATGAAATTAGCGTTGTGTATTTTTTATGCTCAGTTGTCGCAACCCCTATTTTTACTTTCTCTACTGGTCAATAGGGGAAGTAACGTACTCCACCCAAAAATTCGAAGTCAAGATTTCACCGGAAATATATGTTCGAGGCCCCCTGAATCCAAAAAAGCAGGTTTACAAAAGGTGCGTGTATGTGTGTGCTTGGATGCATGTGTATGAGTGTATGTGTGTAAGTGTGGGTGTCTGCGCGTGTGTGAGTGTGTGAGTATGTGTGTAAGTGTGGGTGGGTGTGTGTGTGAGTGTGTGTGTATGTGTGTGTGTGTGTGTGTGTGTGTATGTCTAAGTGTGTGTGTGAGTGTTTGCTGAAAATTTGTGTGTGCGTGTATGTGTAGGCCTGTGTGTGATTGGGTGCATGTGTATGGGTGTATGTGTGTAAGTGTGGGTGTCTGCGTGTGTGTGAGTGTGGGTGGGTGTGTGAGTGTGTATGTGTGTGTGTATGTCTAAGTGTGTGTGCGAGTGTTTGCTGAAAATTTGTGTGTGTGTATGTGTAGGCCTGTGTGTGATTGGGTGCATGTGTATGGGTGTATGTGTGTAAGTGTGGGTGTCTGCGCGTGTGTGAGTGTGTGTGTATGTGTGTAGGTGTGGGTGGGTGTGTGAGTGTGTGTGTATGTGTGCGTGTGTGTATGTCTAAGTGTGTGTGTGAGTGTTTGCTGAAAATTTGTGTGTGTGTGTGTGTGTGTGTGTGTGTAGACATGTGTGTGTGTGTATCAGTCTGAGGTCAGCATAACTCAAAACGAAAAGTCGGTTAAACCAAAGTCAGTTTTTAAGTTTAATGTCTTTCAAGGATGCGCCGCGAAGAATTTGAAAAGAAAATATCCCCCCTTAACTACCCTTGACATGGAACATGTTTCGAAAATTTTGACTTTCTTGGAAATTGCTCTAACGATTTGATTAAAATGTCATATGTTTGAGATATTTTTTTGATAAATGAAATGTATATCTTGAATTTTCTGGGTGTAGCCCCTGTAGTCGTATTTATTCTGGGCGACTTTTGCATAACTGGTAAACCGTTAGAGATGGACCAAATCATACTATAGAGAATATAGATCTTGCTAAAATACACAATTTTCGACTGAATAAATTTTCTTGTAGTGTGAATCATTTCGGAGATATTCCTTGTTATGTGTGTGAGTTTCGGAAAAACTTAGAACTTTCGTGAAATGGATCATTGTTGTTCATTTTTTATATCTTAAGTGTGCAAAGACAACAGAATCTCAAAGCTTTTAAACATTAGACTATGGCAGAAAAGCCTGCAGTATTCTAACATTCTCCTTGCACCTGCAAGGAAATAAGCAATAAGATAATTTGTACAAATGTTTATCTCAACTAACACGAAGAAGATATAGGAATAAGATTTTGTAAGAATGGGAAGTACAAGAGGGTAGAAGTCACGTGAGTGTAACACATCAGATTTTTAATATTTGTGTTTATGTAGAAATGAAGTCAAAAGAATTTTCTGTATGATTGAAAGGTGTTATTATATATGTTAACATGTGTTATTGCAGTAATTACTTTGACCAGAACTCTCGAATTTGTCAATAAAGAAACTAATAATAAGGCGAGATATTACTTAGTGTTTGAAATTTGCCCATTACTTTGAAACCTGTATTGCTGATGGTTCAATGATTCAGCTACGTTCCTCGGGTGCTTACTGTTCCTGCATTGTGGTATCGTTATTCTTTGGTGCGATTTAAAAAATATTACTTGCTAGGATTAAACAAGCATAGTAATCTCGTAAGATACTATAAACAAGAAAATAAATGTATAAATAAGTGTCCTCTTAAACACCCGGATATTTCACAAAGAAAACTGAGTAGAGTATCCTTGTGAAAAGTGATGCATTGGCTAACATAAAGTCCTTAATTTAAGGAAATTATAAATGAAGCTTATGCGGTTTTGTGCGTGTGTTTGCGCGTGTGTATGTATGTCTGTTTGTGTGTGTGTGTGTGTGTGTGTGTGTGTGTATGTGTGTGTGGTTGTGCATTCATGTGTGTAGGTGTGCATGTGTATTTGTGTGCATGTGTGCGGGTGTATGTGTGTGTGTGTGTGTGTGTTTACGTGTGAGTATGTGTGTGTGCCTGTATGATTTTTTGGAGATATTTCCATGATTTTAGTTGAGTTTTGGGAACATAAACAAATGCGAAGTCAAGAGATGTGGATGGACCCAAAAAAATTCCCTTGTGAATGCTTTTTCAGTAGAATTGCATGTAGCTTTTGATCAGTACACAAAGCCTTCCTTACTCTAATATACCTCCTTGCACATAAAAGGAAATAAGCAGGGAGATAATTTGTGAAAACGTTTATCTCAGCTAACACGAAGATGTTAGTGCAAATAACATTTTGTAATAATTGTTAGGGCAAGAGTAGAGAAAGTTGCGTGAGGGTAACAGACGAGACAATATTTTCAGCTTAAGTAACATGTTGTCAAAGCTTAAATTTGCTTGAAAGAAACGAGAAACAGCCTCTCTGATCGTCGAACATGATACTATACACAAAATGAATGTTGCAAGTATAAAATAACGTTATTGGGCGATGCTCCCTAAGAAGCAAACAACACTGTCCTTTCTCAATACAATACTGTTGCTGTCTTTGCCTCTATGTGTAAGAGAAACCCCTTAACTTTTTGTCGTCATTGTCAATGCTTAAATAATGCTTGAAGCAGCCACCTGCAAGTACAATAGGGAGAAGACCTAATCTTTTTTGGGCGATGCTCCCTAAGAAGCAAACAACACTGTCCTTTCTCTTTTTGTCGTCATTGTCAATGCTTAAATAATGCTTGAAGCAGCCACCTGCAAGTACAATAGGGAGAATGAGTTACCCTTCCGCTTAATGGCTAGTGCAAAGTCAAAGATGTGTGCGGTCCGAAAATTTCAGTGAGAATAGGTTTTTCTTCGGAAGAATGCGTGTGTGGGGGGGGTAGATTTTGATCAGTAAAAGTTTCGTTATGTCGAACTGTAAGTTTGTTTTTCTGCTAAGAGTTATGTTACAGGTTTCCTTTTGTCCCCACTGTGTGGGAACCATTGAAGTGTTGGAGGGGTTGGACGGTCATTGTGAGGGAAGGCAGGGAAACCCTCTCAGTGGGGGACCACATGGGTGGTCCACGCGTCAATACAGAAGTATCCTTTCGCTATTGAAAAGGTTTCTTCCTGCAGGTGGGCGATCTTTGGCTGCTTTGTTAAGAGAAAAACACTAAGCCTGTTCAGACAGGAAAATGGGGATGTCTATGCTCGCCCCCCCTTGCAAGATGAAGCCTTGTTCTTTTCAAAACTGTCAGAGGGAAACATTTCCAACTGTCACATAAATATATCAAGATCTGAAAGGGGCCATTCATTGTAGGGTTTCTTACCCTCACGTTCTTCTTTCGAAAACACATGCAGACACTAGAATAGGAGGGTCAGGGGAACGGGGGTCATTAATTATCCTTCCTTTGTCATCCTGATCGCGACAGATCATCCGACCTCTCTTTTCGGAATTCCCACGTGTCCAAAGAAATACCCATGTCACTTAAGGGGGAGGGAGAGGAGTGTGAGGGGGTGGATTTGATTAATGGGGAATTTATGCTAAGTGGGGCAGAACATACAGATGACTTTTTGGAAATTCCCACATGTGGGGGTGGAGGGGCAGGGGGAGGGGGAGGGGGGAGGGGGGGGGTCTATTGTTATGCTAAGTGGGGCAGAACATACAGATGACTTTTTGGAAATTCCCACATGTGGGGGTGGAGGGGCAGGGGGAGGGGGAGGGAGGAGGGGGGGTCTATTGTTATGCAAAGTGGAATAGAACATACAGTATATCACTACTCATGTGTCTATTTTGTTTTTCTTCCTCGAGTCTCGTGGCAGCTAGCAATAGAAAAGAAGAAAAAGGGATTTTTAGTAGATCAATAGATCAAGACGGAGATGTAACATAAAGACTTGGAATCGTTTACAGATGGACATGATCGTAGACTCGCTTTAATTGAATTCTCTTTTTAAAGAATAAATATTTAATGCGCTATAGGTTATATGACCAAATGGAGTCCGGCTATCTACAATAAGGGAAGAAGAAGAAGAAGAAAAAAAAAAAACCAATGGTTCAAATCCGATAAGTATTTTCAGAGATAACTTTGAATAAAAATTAAGGTATATTCTCTTTAAATATTAGCATAGGAGCACAGATTTACGAAGTTATCTGCTTTTCTTTGGCACTCTGTGTGCAGGCTAAGTTGTATAGATTTGAAGAATCGCTGATCCGGCTAAGGCCGAAGTATGAAATATAAGTTATTTGATTTAATGTCCTAGGTCAACCAAGGCATACATGTTTTATGTTTACCTATTGATTATCCATTACATTTCTGCCTTGACTTTTACTGTCATTAGCAAAGGATTGCATGTAAAGGACGGTGATTTATCACATACTAAAAATCTTATAAGTCACACGATTTACTCTACCCATTATCATTTATTGTTCATATACAGGTGTGGAAGAACAGTTGACAAAACATTATAGGGTAGAAAAGCAGTATCAACCAAGCCTTTTGAGGTTAGGAGATGGGGATCGCAGGTGTAGTATAATAATAGCAGCGCTCAATGAACACAATTGTAATCTGACTTTATGAAGCGTGCACTTATTAATCAAAATGAAATATAACTCGCACGACAAGTTGGTACGTATTCTCCCAACAAATGGCTTCTGATGCCCAATGAGAAACTAGTGCGTACTATACTGAATAAAACAGCACTACCCGTGTTAACATATCATTACATCAGACACACCTAGCTTTTGAGTTTTATTTATGGATGCCCTTTAATCGCTAATATCTCTCGGATCAATAACTTTAGTAAGACAAACTCCCAGGTCAGCGATTATTAGTTATGTAGATGACGAGTCCTCCGGCAGGAGCTTGTGTCAATAACAGTATTTTCCCCCACGTTATTCTGGGTGTTGTACTCCTTGGCAAAGCCATGATGCGTATCGGAAAGAATGTGAAACTGTCCAGCTTATCGCGGAAACACGGCGAGACAGTGTATGTACACCGTTCAGATGCAGTTACCATATCCTTCAGCACAGCAACGTCATATTTATGGGCAGGCGTTATCGATCATTCATTTGCATTCCATTACTACCTGTACGCCAAGTTACTAGTATTTCGCTGTTCTAGTAAACAAGATAACAAATTATCGCAGCGCTCGACAACCAAGATCAGTACGCCTGGTCGCTTTACCAGGTACAAGAATGCCTTTTTTTCCCCACAACGCCACAAACAGGTTTCACAATCGGATACAATGCAGTAAAAGAAGTTTCTGTTCTCATTGTTGCTATTCTCAAAATGCCTATAGTTTGGTATGTCTTTCTACTTTGCACATTGTTTTTCCGCATCCAGTGTATTCTACAACCCATGAGAAAGAACAGCTTGTTTACTGATATGCTGCATATGCATTTAAAGGTTCCATTATATGTAAAGCGGAGATTAACATTTTATATGCCGGGTAAACAGCCGACGTTTTAATAATAGTTCCTATGTTATGCCAAGTACGACATTGAAAACTGAATTCATGAAAAACAAAATGTACACTTAGCATTTCTATATTTGTGTACCTGCTCCTTTTTATTTGTGTTTATTCTTGGTAATTTGCTTACCGCCTCACTTATACAGGGCAATCCCCACCTAGCTACATGCTATATATACCTACCTTATATGTAAACGCCAATATAACATTTTGGTGGTTTTGTGACACAACCCTTTTCTTCTGCTCAGATTAGTTCTATGGGTTGAAGGTAATGTGGGAGCAATCTGGTGGTTTGATGGTCATACTCTTTAGACAGTTCATTCACAACATAATTGAGCTTTGGCTTGTTCTGAGAGTGTCCAGAGCAGATGGTCTGAAGTTAAAAGTTCCTCTTTCTTCATTGTAATGTTACAGGCCACATTATGGCGAGTGTGTTGCACAGTGTTGTGTGCGCTTATCTGTTTGGACCATGTTGTACGAAACTTTGTCCTTGTCTGTAATAGTAACATAAAATGTTAAGGGGTAACTGAACCTTAAACTATATGTAATGGTCATGGCTAACGTCTTTGTGGTAGTCCTCAGATCTGGAAATTAGCAATAGATGGTCATAAAAGAATTCCTGTGGGGAATTTCATGGAGCTTTCAATTTTGTCATCAGAACAGACTTTGGTACCGTATGGCCGGCGTTCCTCAATTTCTTATTTTGTGTTCATTTTAAAAATAATGCTCTTAAAGATGCAATATCATATCTATCGAGTAGTATTTTTCTCTTTGTCTTGAATTCATGGCTAAACTTCCCGGAAATAGCGCTGCTTCTTCAAGTGAAGAAATGAGTTTGGTGTGGTAGATGATCATTTCGGGTGTTATGTGGCTTCTTACTGCATTTAATTCAAAGTTATCCAATTGAGTTTCTTTGGAGTTAAAACCGTAGTGATTAGACTGCCTCTGTGGTCTGGGGTTCAGATCCAGAGATCCCGTACCTATTCTATTCGGTCTGGAGGATGGGAATTTTTCTTTATCTAGGATTATTCCCTGTCTTCCCTACAGCCTAGAAGTGGGTATAAATGGGAGTGTGTAATGCAATAGTTAAACTAAAGTAATAGAAACTCAAAGATCAAAACCATCGTAAAGCAAGTGAGCACGATTGCTGTTCTAAAGGTAAAAAAAAACCCCGGTTTGACCTTAGATGTTAAGGGGGCATAAACATGGCGGGGGGAGGGGAAGAGTAGTTATATAACAATTGAGGCTACAAACTCAAAATGCAACAACGCACAAACAAGCAGGAAACTTCCAGGCTTCCAAGATAGTACCATTAGGACGGCAACTGACCCCAGAGGTTCTTGAATCACCGATATAAGCAAATAAACTAAAGCTATATAGTTGTCTGAAACATTTCTGTGTATAAATGTGATGGTTGTTGTTGAACACCTGCAGCACAGGGGAAGTTTTAGCGATAATCATCCAAAGTGGTTAACTGGTGCTTCATTTTTCACAGTTTCATAATAAAAAATCTCCAGAAGGTCACTAGAGTTTACTTTCTGAACCGCGCACGTTAGGTGGAGAAGGTACATATGGTATTTCAGTCCAGGATTAGATACCGAGATTTCTCTGGAAATACACATTTTGAGACCCCTGAATAAAAAAGGTATTTTAGAAAAAAATACAAGTGTATGCCAGTGAATTGTATAATTCAAAAACGAAAACTCGGTTAAATACCAAACTTGGTATTACCTCAAAGTATCCTTTACACGGAAAAGTTTAGAAAATTTCGATTTTCTCAGGCAGGGTCAAGAGTCCCATCTTTTACTGTTAACCATTCTTTTTCGTTTGTAGAAGATCAACATTTTGGATGTAAGCAGCTTGATACACACAGACACTGTGTAAGCACGTGGCGGAGAAAGTAAAAATAGAAAAATATGTGTTATGTGGTTGATAACTACAATACCTTTAAATTCAATTCTCTTGTACATAGCCACAGCACTAGACACAGAAATGACTTACACAGGCCATGTAACTCCATGTACATTTATCAGAAAGGTCCCTGCTACTCCGCCATACAAATATATAATGGTCTTCCTTTAGCTTTAAAATTACTGTATAACCCAAGAGACTGTTTAAGATTTAAAAAGGAATTGAGAAAGTTTTTGCTAGCACATTCTATTTACAGCATAAAGGAATACTATACTATAAGTTCTTTCAACCACTAGTTTAACTCTATTATAATGATTGTGTTTAGGTGTTGGAAAAAAAATGTTGTATGAAATGCATGGTTGTATGACGTGTTCTATATCTGGCTCATTCTAGGATCCAAAGAACAAGATGTAATACAATACAATACAATACAATACAATACAATACAATACAATACAATACAATACAATAGATTAGTGTTTTTAAAGAACTTTGGAGAGTTCGCATCTACTGCCTAATGAGGGTAGTGGAGAGTTACATGAAGGAGATGCAAAGCTCTTTAATCTCAAAAGTAATGACTAAGAATCCCGAGTTTATTCCCGAAATACACCGGAAATTAATAACAAACGCTTTTAATCCATTCTTAAATTGCTCTAATGTGTCGCCGCTCCACGAAAACGCATTATGAAAAAATTATATGTGAAATAGAATAATTTATTTGTTTTTCTTTTCTCCTAAATAACATTTCACATTTCCCCATACATTTTTGGTTATAATCGCTTCATTTATAGCAACATCGGTCTTTTCGTCGCACTTTTCCGTAGAAACTCGGCACAATTCGGTATTGGCGGCAAGAACATACGTTTCAAATCAATCGATTCTCGCAATTCATTTGAGTGAAAATGCTTGCATTCTTTAGTTGTTCATGAACGATTTGTGTATGAGTCGACCCAATTCTATTACATTCCATCGATTGCTCTAAATATTCGTGAGTACAGGGCGTTACCTGTAGTTTTCGTTCGAAAACGAATAAGTATTCGAGAGTAGTAGACGTTTGTTCGTCGAACGTGTAATTTTCGGGTGAATATGCGGGGAAATTTCTTTTTAGAAGTGTAAATGTGAGTTCTATTAATACTTATATTTATCACTAAAAGCGTTTTGGGGCCATATAACCTGAAAGATAATTACGATACTTTTGAATAGCAGACCATTCCCAGAGGTTGTACTGTACTATACTGTACACAACCGATGTTTCAAATCGAGGCATTTGTCTTTTGAGGTTAAGGAAAACAAAGGCTTGCGAAAAACATCTTATTCGTGCAAATCTGCAGTGCCAAGATTCGAAATTAGGCCTCTTGAAACAATTCTTTATACAAACTGCACTGTGGAACGTGTAAGAGTGTATGCACATACCTAATAACCTGCATGAGATTGCTTGTGAATAATCAATTCTCCAACTTAAAAGGTAAGGAATATATAATACCACATTTTGACTGTTCTGACACTTTGAACGTTGAGTTATTTCTTAAAAGTAGTGTCCAGGATTTATTTTCACTCCTAGTAATAGTTTAAAATGATGTAGAAATTGTAGAAGAATACTAGAGGTCTGTTCTGACTCATAGGCACCTGCAGTGCAGTTTATTCTGCAGTAAAATGTGGGGTTTGCATTCGGGAGGTCAATGGCCTGGCTTCCTAACCTATAGCCTCATGTGATGACTTCATCCCTTTCTCCTGGTGCAGTAAACATTAATGGATAAGTGAGTCATAGTGAACAGGTGTCCCTATACATTGTATAAGTCTGTAGGTGTTTATAGAGACCTCAAACTTATGCTGCCCAAACAAGTCTTGTGTCTAAACGTATCCCCTTCTGGGGATTACTGAAAGTCTAATTATTGAACTTGTTGTATGCAAAACTATGCTATTATGCATCTAACAAAATTTTTTACAACATACTTGTAGTAAGTGAGGAAATATATTTTGCCAAAAAATTTAATACTGAGATTTCATCAGAGAAAAAAAGATCTTATGCCAAATCAGTGATGTAAGAAGAAAGTATAGAAACATATAGTAAAGTAACAGAAATGATCCTCTAGATCTTGAATACTCTAATACTGTTTAGGTCAAAGAAAGCAGGAGTTCACAAGGTGATGCTAGATAGAATAGTAAAAAGAGAGAAATTGGACAGGAAAGGAAATAATACCAAATTTGATCAGTTAAACTCACCAAGTTATCAAGATACAACATCCAAATATTGGGAAGCAAGGAGGAAAATGACTTGTTAACTCCAGAGGATTAATTAACTACCTAGATTTACGGCATACAAAAGAATCTCAAACCTGATAGAGGAGCCTTTGAGCAAAATTAAGTGGTCTTTCAAGCCAATTATAGAATGGGATGTTGAGAACTTAAGCATTGTTTTTTTCTCATGTTTTTGAGCTGCTAGATTTCTTGGTATGTGGCAGAGCCAAACAGGTGGCACGGATGCCTGCTCAAAGAACAGAATATTCCCCGTGGACACTGAAAATGCTAGAATTATTCTAAGATGTAAATCAGGGCTGGGCAATTGGTGCTCAGAGTGCAGATTGCTCACAACCTTGAATAATAGTATGTTTAGCAAATAAAAAAAATGAAGGTCGCTCAAGGTAATGTGCGAGTCGCCCAGCCTGGATATAAAACAAGGTTTATACAATCTCTAATGTAAACAAACAAGTTATCCAGGGCCCTCTCTGGGCAGCTTCAGTAGCGAGATGGATGTTTGAGCCTAAAACTGTCAGACTTCTGCATGTCTCTGGTCTATAAGCCTCCTGTAGTTCCTTCACCTCATCCCTTTCTCCCGGGGTACAGCAGACACGATATATTAGGTTACAGTGTGCAAGATACATACCCTATACTATTCAGACTTGAAAGAAATACAGAAACAGAAATTATAACAATGTAGTTTTATTTGTACAGTATATACATTTTTTCTTTACAGTGATTCAGAATCATTTGCTCTTAACAAAAATGCTCATATCATGTGCTATGTATGTATTACTGGAAACAACATGTTAATACAAATTTATGCATTTGCTTCTGAAATAAAATTACAGTTTCACCTAAAACGTCTAGATTTTGCCATTTACTAAAGTCTCTGTACAAGTGTTTTTGTTTTTTAAGTAAACGTCTTCATATCACAGGTTGATAAGCTGCGTAAGAGACAGGCAGACTTCAAACTTGGGATTTTGAGGTACATTTAAAGCAGTTAATAGTCTGTAGTCATCTGTCCTTAATCCAACTTTAAAATTTTAGTTGCTTGGCACAGATTTTAAGCCTGAAAGATTTCAAAAGTAGGAGTTAAGCCATATTTTTATATGTAATTAAAGTTATTTGAAACTTTTCTGAGAACATTTGGATCACTGAAGTTACTGCTAATAGCTTGAACTGATAAATTGATAAGTGATAATTGGAATGAAAAAATTCAATGCCATAGCTGGTATTTGAACCACAGACCTCCACTTACTGGGAGGGTGCTCTAACCATTAAGCTACTGTGACAACCTGTCAGAATGACAGGTTATTTAATTCTGGTACAAAGTACTTACGATAGTAAGTCGCCATTGGGGTTATTGTTTCTGATGTGAGACTGCCTTTGTGGTTTACCGGGAGAAATATGAATTGGTTGGAGAATTCATTGTCATTCTGGCAGATTGTCACAGTAGCTTAACAGTTAGAGCACCTGCCTGGTAAGCACAGGGTCTATGGTTCAAATCCCAGCTGTGGCATTGAATTTTTCAGTTACAATTCTACCTCCCAAACATTGCCCACACATGGTTTATGTGTTTAAAAACACTGACAGTAAGTTTGTTGGCATAAATAATGACTTACTGTAAGTTTTCAGAACCACCAGTAACATGTATTGTTCAGTTAATTTATTCATTACCAGTAGCATGGAAACCATGAGCAACCATCAACCATAGGCAGATGCTGGGAGGGGCTGAGCAGGGGTATCCCTGCTTCCTTGTTATATAACATTGTTATACTTAAGGTAATGATGTTGCTCTGCTTTGGTACAACTAAAATCAACACTTTGATTTCTATCCTATTTACTTAAACCATAGGAGCAGCTATTCATTCACAGTTGTGTGGTGGACTATATCTCAAAAGATATTCCACTAAATCACAGAGAGCAAACAGAGAGATGAAGCAAATATGCATTACATTTACTAATAAATAACCTCTTACTAAGAATTGAGCTTATCTGGAATATTTATGCTGAATATTCCGAGCTATGAAACAATCGAACCAAAAATTAACATAAAACGGAGTATTAAAACCATTTAAGTATGTATTACGTTTAAAAGGAAGGTTTATTTAATAAATCTTTTCACAAGCTTTTTCAAAACTTAAATTAATAATTATATCCAAAGGATGATTTGTGAATTATTTATATGGTGCTTGCAAATCTAGGAAGGTAAAATGCTCTATACTGACTGCATTTTGCTAACTGCTGAGGTATATTTCACAATATTGCAGAGTTGGCCACACATCAAAGGAGGCTCAAGGTCAGCCACATCACACCACTATGTTGCTAGGCAATGCACGATGATGTAGGCTAAGAACAAAGGATGATTCCACAGTTTGAGAAGCTTTGCAAAACAATGATTTTCCAGAAAAATTGCTGATATCTAATTCTCGGCTATATAAATCTGCACAGAGAAGTTAGTGTTGAGGTAGTTTTAATAAGTTTATCATCAGAGTTACTGAGTGAGTAGAATTGCCAGAGCGAGCTATGCACAGTTGAGCAGTGTTTCAAAGTTACAACAGAACAGCTGTGTATTGCAAGGTCATGAGTTGCAGTCTGTGAATTAATTTTAAGGGAAATAAAGTGATATCTGCACTTGTCATTTGTCACAATATGTTAGCTCCTCATTAAAGTAAATCTATATCTGTCTGCCTCTGTGAACAACCATCTTGCTTTAATGTTGACAAAAAGGAACCATTTGTCTTGACAGAGCACCACATTACAACATTAAGTCATGTATACATTAACTTTTCTGTTTGCAGCAGTTTATGCTGGCGCAAATCAGTACAAGAAAATGTAATGAGTCATCATTAATGTGCATGGCCTATTTTTCTTTCTTTGCTTTTGAGGTTTGCAGTCATTTCATTCTATTATTTTATGTTTATTCAAACAGTTGCAATAATGAAAAGAATGGGACCTTCCACCAGTACTTAAAAGGAATGGTTTAACTGAGAGGTAGAACTGGAACTTAAAAATTCAATGCCACAACTGGGATTTGAACCACAGACCTTCCGCTTACCGGGCGGACGCTCTAACCACTGAGCTATTGTGACAAACTGCCAGAATGGCATTAAATTCTCAAACCAGTTCGTATTTCTCCTGGTAAACCACAAAGGCAGTCTCACATCAGAGACAAATTACCCCAATGGTGACTTACTATTGTAAGTACTGTATATCCCAGGATTAAATAACCTTCAGAATGGTAATTATTATTTATTTATGCCAACAAACTTACTGTTGGTGTTTTTAAACACAAAGGCAGTCTCACATCAAAGACAAATTACCCCAATGGTGACTTACTATTGTGGTTTACCAGGAGAAATACGAACTGGTTTGAGAATTTAATGCCATTCTGGCAGTTTGTCACAATAGCTCAGTGGTTAGAGCGTCCGCCCGGTAAGTGGAAGGTCTGTGGTTCAAATCCCAGTTGTGGCATTGAATTTTTAAGTTCCAGTTCTACCTCTCAAACTTTGCCCACACACGGCTTGTGTGTTTAAAAACACCAACAGTAAGTTTGTTGGCATAAATAAATAATAATGGTTTAACTGTTTTATTTTGAGAATTTAATGAAAGCATACAATTCAACATGAAACTTAAACCTGCTGTTCGATGAAGAACAAATCATCCTTTCCACAAGCTAAGGTTTTCCTTTCTTCAGAGACAGTCTTGCTAAGTATGTTAGCCAAAAGTCAGCAAATTCTGAATTAAAAACTTCCAGAAAGTCACTATTGGATCAGATTAAAAGGAAAGGATTGCTATGGCAAAATTGGAGTTCTTTAAAGCAGTTTGATACATCCTAAACTTTGCAGCAATAAATTCACACTGCTGGAAAAGTTTTGAAATTTTATAATATAAGAATGCAGTTAGAATTCATAATATTCATTTTAAAGAACACATTGGCATGCACCTGACAGCTTCATACAGTGCTGCAAAAGTGAAAGTGCAATTTTGTCTGCACATGGAATGCAGTGGCAAGTGCTTTTCAACAAATTCTGTATCTTCAGACTTATGGGACACACTGTATGTTGGTTTGGGTACAGAAAAATCATATGATAGTTATCTATTACAATTTTAATAAAGACAAGTCTTTCTTTCAGCAGCTTCAGTTTTCTTTTTGCTTTATGTGAAAATCCGTTTGTACATTAGTAATTTCACCAAGGCAATGCTATGATCTTCCCACTGCATTTTCTAATTCCACTAATGCCAAGTAAAGCACTTAAATGTGTGAAGCTACGTGGTTAATGGAAAAGACAGGCTATGGTATAAATTGGAGTTACATAGCAATGGAAGTCTGTAGTCTGATACATGGCTAACATAGTATACTATCATGATAAAACTATCTTTTATATGAATTAAAGAGCAATTTTTTTGGGTTGTTTAGAGTATACATGTATTAAGCGACTGTGGTTTTACTTCATTGGGCCATGATTGGACACGGAGAATTACATCACTGCAGTTTGCACTGTAGCCTGTCTTTCTCATTACGCATGGAAAAGTTACTTGTGGCATACAATTTAAAGAGGAAAGCTGGTGCATAGAAACATTTGTACGGAAGTCCTGCATGTTATTCTTAAATTTAATTATTGTACTACTTAGCAATACTTCAGTAACATGAAGACCTGCAAACCTTGTTTCCTATAGCTGGCATGCTCTAACTTATGCCTAAATGAACAGTTGATATACAATTAAATTCAAAGGTAAGTCGATTAATAACCCTCCATAACACTTACTGTAGAATTTCCCAGAACATGTTTCAGAGGTCCATTTTCCTCCATTAACAACCGGAGATTGGGGCCTCAGAAAGATGTTCTGGGAAATTCTAAAGTAAGTGTTGTGTAGTGTTATTAATTGTCTCAATTTAATTGATTACAACACTGTTTTCAGCACTTCCAAAAAATAAGGAAATAAATATACAAGTTTGATTCTTGAAGTGCTCATAACAATATCCAATTTATTCATCCTGATGATGGGAGAGATGTACACTCCCGAAACATCATGGTTATGCATCACTACACCTGGCTAGAAGCCCGAGAACATCTTGAGTAATATCCAATATCTCTGCCACAAAAATGTATTGCTTTAGAAATAAGATACCTCTACTCCATCCAGTCCAAGAAAGGGTCCTGGTATAAACAAATGCAGTCAAGTGTGGAGTGATACTATGTGCATTGTTTATGTTAGAACCCTATACAGTAGAACTCTGATAACTCAATGACCATTTTATTTTAATTTGTTTATTTTTTATCATTAAACTTGATGTAATAATTTCTATAATCCCTATGCAGTGTAAACAGTATAGTTAAATTTTAATTAGTGTACATGTGTATACAATCTACCACATTTTCCCTCACAGTAACAAAAGGTCTGACCACATACTGACCTTGATAACATAACTCTTTGAGGGCCAGGAATAATTTTTTTCTTTTTTTTAAAGAAGACTCTTCAAATGCTAAAATTATTTTAGTTTGTATCTAGTAGACCAACTTATTTTAATGAAGTTTTTAGATTACTTGTTTATTCTTTTAATTATTAAGTTAATTGTGGTTATCCACACTAACCAGCACCCACATAACTCACTGGGAATTTTCTATGTAAAATAATACAATTTTCCAAGCAATTAGCTTACATTTTTATATCTCAAAATACATAATTATGAGGAATGAAATATCTGGAAACAGGTTTTTCCTATTCTTAGGCAAAGTGGTACATTACAAGAAGAGCACATCCACACAGTTCTAACATGAATAGCACGAGTGCTGCGTACTGCACATCTTCTTGATGTGGCCTGCTTTGGTTGATGTGCATTTGCTTCCATTGTGATTTGTTTATCTACAGCTGGTTTGTGGTTATGGATTGTTATGTTTCCTTTTTTGGCTTACCACACTGGCACTGACAATCACATTAGTAAGCAATCCTTCATACACTTTCCTACAGAAGTCTTTTATTTGTGAATTAGTCCATGTCCAATTCTTTGTGTATAATAAAGACATTTACAACACACATATCGATGAAGTGGAAAAACAGTCTGTCACCACTTTTTACTTTTGTGGTCACAGCCAGTCTCCTTTTAGACAATCAAAATTATCAACAAAATTCATGTTCCTGTTGTGGTCCAACACATGGGGATACGGCACTTGAGAAGTTGATCCATCCTTTTTACACTCATGATTTCACTTGGATCATGCACTTTTGTGATGAGGTTCACAGCTTGTTTGTCCACCCATTTGTATACTGCTACCCCATGATTGCTGACTGTGTCAAAGTCTCCTCGCTTCATACTTTTGTCGTCCTTCAATTTTGGAATGAATTTCCATGTGGGATTTACGGCTCCAACTGCAAATTTTTTCTGGGCCATCAGTAGTATGAAGATATTGTAGGATGTAAAGAAATTGTCCATAAATACAATGTGGTTTTTACCATAAAGTTCTTTACAGAAATTTGTCACGACCCATGCTCCCAGCCTTATTTCAGGCTTCTCGTCAGCTAATTTTCCTGTGTTAACTTGGAACTTCAAATTAAATGCAGATTCATCACATAGCATCCATAACTTATAACCTCTTTTCATTGGCTTGTCCCTCATGCACTGCTTCATTGGGCTCCTTCCTTTGACTCATCAACTGCTACTTTTTGATCAAGGTGACAGCATTCAGCAAGTGGTTTTATTTCATATGGCTTGTCAAAATTTGCTTCTCCTCCTTTCGGCATCAATGAGTTGTCATTTGCATGAGTATGACTGAGGAGAAAACTGAATCTCTTTGCAGTCATCAAATTAGAAATGTATGCGTTATGTAAATCAGGAGATGAAGACCAATAATTAATAACACTACACAACACTTACTTATAATTCCCCGGTCCATGTTTTGGAGGCTGACTTTCCTTCATTATGAACCAGATTGTGTAATATTATTAATCGACTCACACTTTTTTTGATTAAATTGATTAAAACAACATTGTTTTCAAATTTACAAGAAAGAAGATAAGAAAAGACATATTATGGGAAAATAATTACACCATTAAGGATCGAGATCAGCTGATGAATTTTGACATACCATTCATAGATGATGTCTTATGACTAGCCAATAGGAAGAACAGTATACCAGGCAATGAGAGAGGGGGATGCAGTTACCTGATATTGAACCAGTCAATCAACAGCTGAATGATGGAGAGGACCCTCTCTGAAACTAGTCCTGTGATTAACATTATTACAAGTTAGAGCAGAATGTGTTTAGAAATAACAACATATTTTTCAATTTATGTTAAACTTTTCTGTTTCTATATTGTGCTAGACATTGCATTTATGCAATTTGAAGTATTATGTTTTGAATTTGGGAATAACAGACGCCTTACTCTGTGAAACTAGATATTTCAATAACCCGACAAACTGTTAGTCCACATTAGGTCAAGTTATCGGGATTCTACTGTATTGCTTTGGAAGGATTATAGCTTAACATTATTGAGGTTAGCCTTGATAATCTGATCTTTATTCATTTTATAATATGCATGAGTTATAAGGTCATAGTGCCATCTTATTGTATGCTTGATTGACTAGTACTGTTAATTTTATTAACAATGATTTATTAGAGATTTAATGTTCTTGACTTCTAGATACCCATTACATAAACTGCCAATTAACAATATCTGAATTACAAGTGTTTCTCTTTATAACAACAGAAGAAAAATTCATAATCAAAATAAGACTAGTCATAGATCACACAAAACATTTGCTTAAAATATCACCTACAGTAATTGCTGCTTATTCACAAATACTGCCGTCTTGAAGGAGCTTATTCATAATGGGTGTTTTTTGCTAGTAGAATTTTTAGTATTTCTTTAGGTATGAGTTTATATTTACATTTATTTTATACAATTTCTGAAAATATTTAGTATAAATTGAATTAAATACTCCATGGGAGTTCCAATTTCCAATATCTCATAATCAGCAAAGTTCTAACCCAATATATGTCAGAACTGCAACAAATGCATCACAATGAGGAATTATAAAACACAAAAAGATATTACAATGTATACATACGATGAAGCAAGCATCTAAAATTAAACCATAAAAACAGCTCTGGGTCAGATGTGGTCAACTGTCTGCAGTTTGGGTGATGCAGCTGAAAGCTCAGCAGCTTTTCTACACGGGAAGTATGCATTATTGTACAGTTGGAAGAGATATAGTGCTTTGCTAAAATGCAATTGTGAATTATCATTACTTACTGTACAGGCAGTAAAATGGTGTTTCGAAACAACAGGGCATAGTGATATGGATAGGCAGTAAAAAAAAAAAGGAACACACTTTAATCCTCAGTAGTTTGATGGGTGCCAGTGGGAAAGCTCTCATGGTGAGGGTCTGTGGTTCAACTTTTGCCTGTGGGGTAGCAATTTTAAGGTTGAACCTATCTGTGCCTTCACCTCTGACCAGCTCATGTGAAATAATCCCAAGGCCCATTGTCGGGAGTCCATAGGAAAAGCTGTAGGTTCCCTCATTCCATCACCATTACCGTTATCATTATCAGCCCATGATCAGAGTACAACACTGTCCTCTGGGTGCCTGCAATTGATAATCCAGACATCACTTGTGTTTTCTTTCTTTTTTTTTTTTAAGTAGTGTTTAGCCCCTGCTTTTATTACATGCGACACCACAGGTGGTTACGCTAATGATACATGGAATGAAGATAGAGCATTGGTGAAATGAGAAGGTGAGGGAAAGAGGAGAACTCAGAGGAAACCTGCCCCTGTGCTGTTTTGTCCACCACAAATCCCACATGCGGGATGGGAGCAAATCCAGGCCACTTTGGTGAGAGGCAAATGGTCTAACCTAGGCTTGATGAAGTGTACTCACCAGGTGTGAAAACATTCCCCTATTTCCCCTCTCATTGTGACCATAAAGGTGGAAAACTGGGGAAAACCAGTTTCTTCTAAATGTGTGTGTATGTAAGCTAATGCAGTTATGGAGGTCAGGGACTACTCTGTTCACACCTTTGGAGTAAGGTTCCTCAGGTCTGGTCTAACCACTTGGCAATGGTGCAGTCCACAGCTTGGTGGAACAAGATTTTCATTATTGACCTTATGGGGAATGTTGTAAACCAACCATCTCCAATTCTTGGTGAATACTTGTCTTTTAAGGGGAGATTCAAATCCTATACCTTTTTATTTAAATCTGCTGAATTCACGATCCAATACCTAAAATTATTTAAGGTATTAGAGGAGTTTTTACATGATGTACATGTATGTCTTCTTAGTTAACTGATAGTTCTTTTACATGGCAGTAAATCTATTGACATGGTGCTGTCACTTTTATGGACACTCAAAAACCTTAAGTTTGGCCTGGATCAAACCTACAACCTTGGGATCAGTAAAGCTTGGGGTAAGTCGGTTGAAAACTGAAGATTGGAATGAAGGTTCCCAAAACATCTCCTAATTTAAAAAGTGAGATATAGTATAAACAAAACTAACCTACAAATAAGTGTCTAACCTCACTTATTCAAGATCTTCCAATCATTAGTGTATAATTATTATTTATTTATGCCAACAAACTTACTGTTGGTGTTTTTAAACACACAAGCCGTGTGTGGCCAAAGTTTAAGAGGTTTACCAGGAGAAATACGAACTGGCTTGAGAATTTAATGCAATTCTGGCAGTTTGTCACAATAGCTCAGTGGTTAGAGCGTCCGCCCGGCAAGCGGAAGGTCTGTGGTTCAAATCCCAGTTGTGGCATTGAATTTTTAAGTTCCAGTTCTACCTCTTAAATTAGTGTATAAATTGCAACTATAATGATAAAATGTATATCTAATTCGAAAAATAGCAGCTGCAACCTTCAGGTTGATTATGGGACATGATTGTCTGGCAAAACATTTAAACAGAATTGGCGTATATTCTTCACCGCTCTGTCCTCTATGTGATCTGCAAGAGGAAATGGATCGAGACCACCTTCAAATATGCCCGGCCACTTCTAGCTCCCCATCCATCAGTGAAAAATATTGGAGAGCAAGAGGATTAATTACTTCATTGTCAGAAATCCAGCATTAGCTAACAACAACATATCCAATTAAAGAGGAAATTCCTATATAAGACCACAAAAACTAAATTTTTTTACTGTTTTTAACATTTTGTCTCCCTGTAATGTTGTTTTCTAGTGCCTTGCATCTGGCAATGAAGCCAGAATGTAATGTAATGTAATGTACCAGAAGATAAAATTAAAACTCTTGTATATGTTATTTATTTATGCCAACAAACTTATTGCTGGTGTTTTTAGACAAAAGCTGTGTGTGGGCAACATTTGAGAGGTAGAATCGGAACTGAAAAATTCAATGTGACAACCAGGATTTGAAGCCAGACCTTCCACTTGCCGTTGCTCTAACCATTAAGCTACTGTGACAACTTACCAGAAGGATGTTGAATTTTCCAACCAATTCGTATTTTCCCAGTAGACCACAAAGGGAGTCTCACATCAGAGACAAATACCAATGTTAGTTTTGTTTTGCATTCAGAGGTTACATTATTGTGGCTGACATCATCGCTCACACATAACGGTTGTAGCAAGGTTGGCCAAGGTCAGTTGCCTTTAGAATGTAGGGATATCTGTTGAAACTAGTCAGCGTTTTTATAACTTACACCAAGCATTTAATATAAGTGGAGCCTGTGGTCTCTACATTATTTGTGATATCGGTAGATTATATTTGCTTCAAGTGTGCATACTAAATACACACATTGTTTGCTTTGTGTCAATCTGGGATCAGAATCAGTGCTATGATGTGGATTTGTATTCAGTACAAACAAACATTGCACCTCAGACTGAGTTTTATGTATATAGGTATACTTTTAAGTACCTGACTTACTAGCAAAGCAACATATCAGTGACAAATGCACGAGTACATTATGTATCTGTTGCATTGTCAGCAGTGTCCAACTTAGTTTGGCAATACTGCACTCGTTTTGGAGTTTTAAGGACTGCTGCTCAAAACATTAAGGTCTGATGCAAACCGAGACAATTATTTCTAAGCTATATCACACAAATAATGTATAAAAGGGTGTGCATCACTGAGTGCAGATAGTTGGTGACCACTGGTTTCAATAAGTCAGGGTAAGACATAATAAATTGCATGTAAAAGTGCAAAATGTACATACGGAAATAAGAGCAGGTCCAGCAAGTGAAGTAATAACAAACAATTTATGTATAATGTCTTGAACATCCACCATACATTTCAATAAACCATACTAAGTTTAGTTACTGGCACCTGCATTATTTTACGAATAAAATTCACTTGCTGACTGATCAGATAGAGACTTTTAACAATACTGTTGAAAAAATAATATTGAACTTATTCAGACAATGCTTACATTTACTGGTACAAAGTAAATAAGTATTTTATCTGTCCTCCTCGGCTAGGTGTCCATTTTCTCCTGAAGTGCAAGAGCACGAGCAGTTTGCTTGTGTAATCTATGTCTGTCTTGTACTGATACAAAATGCTGCAACAGTTGCTGGAAGTTAATATGCTTGTTCTTCTCACTGCTATCTTCTACTGCTGCATCTCCTTCGGCTCCTGTTCTTGTCCTGCATGATAACAATAGATATTGGTTGCACTTTATTTTTAGACTGAATATTCATGCAGCTTTTAGCAGAAAACTGCTGGCTGTTCTATATTGTAATTTTCTTCACAGAAGTGATTGGCTATGGCTGATTTATCTATATTTCAGAAGTATTCTTTTAGTCTTGCACCTATGTTTCTCTTGGTCTTTCTGGTAAAAGTTTTATGAGCTTATGGAAAAGAACATATGAGGAGGTACTTTTCAAATCATATTATGTCCACTAGAGCAAATTTTTCAGCAGAGAAGAAAACTTATAACTCCCAAATCTTTGGAGATGAACTTAAGTTTTAAAAGTACAAAACAGTGTATGAATTCCAAGATTAAGGATGTATTTTTATTGAAATAATTCCAAAACAGGCTAGTAGATACTTATAAAAACAATGTGGACATAATATGGCTTTTTTTAAATTTAAAAGGTGAGTCAATTAATAACACTAAACAACACTTACAACATAATTTTCCGGAACGCGTTTCGAAGGTTAACTTTCCTCCATTATCAACCGATAATAATATAATAGTATAATAATATGGTTTGTTGTGGAAATGAACTCTCAGCTTTGGTCTCACTTAAAATTTATGACATTTCCTTACATAAATAAAACAAAATATAGAAGTTGATGTTTTCTTAGAAGTTCCACTGTCTAGTTATTCTGAAAATGCTATTAAGGAAAGAGTTAATGCAATATTTATTTACTGAACTCGTTAATAAAATGTGAAATTACTGAATTCAGTTCCTTCAAAGTATTAATGTTCTTGTCTTTATCAAATGGGCAATTTCTGTGCATAAATTTGTCACCACTGAATGCTTTGGCACTCCTTCTTGACAATCTATTCCTGTGCATTGGCACTTATTCCTTATAGTCTATTTATGATGTGTGATTGCTTGGAAGAGGAAGGACTTAATATGGTTTGAAGTGGACCATATGGACAAAATACGGCTTTAAGTGAACCCCGTAATTCAAGTCTCGTTTACTTGGAAACTAATACATTTGACGCAAAATGAATTTTCCATTGCATAGAATGTGTACTTAATATGATTTGTACTTCCTCATGTATAAAACCCAACCACTCCCCCTCTTCAGAAATGTATTGATAATATTTATCCAAAAAATATTAAGTGAATACCAACTTCATATTTAAGTTCAGCATCTTCCAAAGATCCAACACAAAGTTTTTTGAGAAATCCCCTCCCCCTGCGTACCCTCTAGATAGAACATTATTTTTTATTTTCTTAAAAAATGGCTCTAATGATTTTAATTAAATGATTTGTATTTAGGATATTTGCATAGTAAAATGTATGTCTTGTTTTCTGTGAATAGCCTGTGAAATTCTCTTCATTCTCAATGAATTTTATATAACTTAATTGGTAAACTAAAAGTTCTAAGGGAAAATTTTAGTACACAAAAGGAAAATATCCAATTTATCTCAAATAACTTATCCCATAGCATCAGTTGATTCTCAACAAATATTCATTCTTACACCTTTACGTTTTCCCAGTTTGAAATGTCATTTCTCCTGAAGTGCAAGAGCATGAGCTGTTTGATTGTGTAATCTATGTCTATCTTGTACGGATATAAAATGCTGCAACAGTTGCTGGAAGTTAATTTGTTTATTCTTCTCACTACTATCATCCACTGTTGCCTCTACTTCAGCTCCTGTTCTCATCCTGCACAATAACAATAGATATTAGTTGCACTTTATTATCAGACAGAATATTCATGCAGCATTTAATAGAAAACTGCCGGCTATGTGGGACAGATAGATTTTAAGTTTAAAAGTCATTGGAATTTGTACTCAGTGAAGCAAATAATTAAATTACAGAAAATAAGTTAATGTTAAACACTTATCAAAAAATATAACAAACATTTAGAGGCTAAGCTACACTTGTTTTTGTAACTTTGGTGTAGCTTGTGAATATGTAAGGTTTTGCAGTTCATTAATTGACCAATCAGGTAACCTTAGCCTGTGTTTGACATTCACAACTTACACCAAAGATACAAAGATTAGTACATATTTATTATATTTGTTGATTTATGTTGCTTCACTGTTAATAACTTTAGCCAAAATGCCTCCATTTTTGGCTGTTGATCAACTAATTGGTAATTATAATGAAAACTGAGCTGGATTGAAACACTTAACATCACTTACATGCTTTTGAAACATGTCCCATATTTTTAAAGGTAGGTGATGTGCAGTCCTCCAGGATGGACTTGTTTTTCATAATTATGGAAGCAGGGAAGTTCACAGCATATTCACAGAAAAGAGAATTGAGTATGTTAGTTTGAAGTGACTTAATAAAACTGATTTCCTTCCAGTAACCAGTGTTCTAAAAGTGGCAGTAATCTCACTTACCTAATGATGCTACAGTGAAGATGATGGCTAGGGATGCAGTCTAGACGTTGTCTTAATGTATGAAATGCTTCAGTCTGGGGCAACAACATCAGCAACCCATATAATGCTTGCACTAGGTACTGGTTGTATGGCACTTCTAGTAACTCTAACCGCAAATCTGTAAACCACATTCATAAAGTAGAACTCATATTCTCTTAGGGCACATTGCTTTCTCAGAGATTACAAATGTACATTTATTAGAGATTTAGGACCATAATGGCTGAAGAGGGTTTTAAAAATAAAGAAATGTAAAGCATTCAAGATTTTGGAGCCAAGCTTTAGTAATAATTGTAATAATGTTATTATATTTATTCTTATTATTAACATTATTTTGGACAACATAATACTTTCATCCTTAAACTCTTTGCTTGTAATAATAAACAGTGATATGCTGCACAGCTTCCGAGATGGTTAAATGCACCATACTTACATGTGAATATTGGAGATTCTATTAGCTGCACCAGCTTATCAATTTCTGTTAAGAAGTCAACAGTTACTTCAAGGTCTGTGCTGAGCTGCTGTTAAGGAACAACTACAACTTGTGGACAAACCTTAATTTGCTCCAAAAATAAAATTGTGTTTACAAAGTCACAGTGCCAACTTCTTAATCTGGGGCCAAGATGATGGCCTTACATTTAGTTCTAAAGACTTCAATGAAAATTTGTGCTTTTTTACAATAATCCCTACAACTAGGTTAATCCTGAAGGTCATGTGGGGAGTGTTAGAGATAATGGTAACATATCTTATGGTAAAGAGTGGAAAGCCTGCCACCCACTAGACGATTTCTGCAAATTCATCTTGTCTGCTTCATGCTCCACAGATGCTTCCAACTAATGATTGAAATGATGGTTAACAAGTGTGATATACGTACTGCATTACAAACTGATGCAAAATATCAACATGTTGTGTTAATGCTCTTATGTTCATCAAGAACATTATTTACACATTTCAGGGTGTGATTTAGACAGGGTGCAAACTATTGAATCAATAAAAGGATACAATATGCGGATTAGATCACAGACATGCTTGTAGTTTTGTGTCAGGAGGCAGAGAGCCACTGTAGCCACTGGATTATGTGACCAGGTTTTGTACAGACAGCAAAATAATGAACAGCTTTCCTGCAACACAAATGAGAAAATTGATATTTCTGCAAATTATGTAATAAATAATGAATGAATGTTATGAGCTGAGTTTTGGAACACTTTTGCTTTAATTGCACTGTAAATTAACAGGACATGTTTCAAAAGCTTTTGTCTCCATCTCTCTGCATTGGTATCTTCTGCGCTCTGGTCCCCAGTAGGGGGCATGATGAACTTAGTATAGATGTTATCAAATGCTGGGCTTTGGCAATGAAGCCATTAGATGTATAGATGTCAGGAGACAGAATTTCAAAGTTCATAATTCTATGGCTAAGTTTTTAAATGAAATTTCTCATTTGGCAAGTTCTGGCAGGTGGTTCACTTCTTTTAACAGTTTGGAATTTGTGTCTATTTCATTGTGGGTTTCCCAAAAGTGTGCTGTAACAGCTGATTTGAGGTGCCTAGTATCAAACGCTGCCAAATCCATTCATGTAATTGTTTGGATAATTGCAAAATCTGCCCATAACAAACCATTATTCAAAGTAATTTAACTTCAATGTTAAAATGTTAAACGAGTCATTTAACATTAAATTTTTGAATATAACGTACTTTTGGATTATGGTTTTTTGAATATTGCAGAAATAAATTTGAGGAAAATTGGACATGGTGGGGTTTGATATCAAAATTGGGATTTAGTGGTTTCTGAAAAAAAGAATGAAAGATTTTTCACTGATGGATAGAGCGCTAGAAGTGGCTGGGCATATTTGAAGGTGGTCTTGGTCCATTTCCTCTATCAGATCATATAGAGGACAGAGTGGTGAAGAATATATCCCAATTCTGTTTAAATGTTTTGCCAGACAATCATGTCCTGTAATCAACCTGAAGGTTGCAACTGCTGTTTTTCGAGGATACTCAGGAATTACTGTTTGAATGTTTGGTAGTTCCCATCTTTTATTCTTTGATTTTTCATAGTAATATTTTGCAATAATTTTTTTGAATTCAGAGTTGACTAATCTTTTAGCTGCATAAAATGGCATATTAACTATAGATTTTTGTATACTGTTGGTACCCTTTTTTGCAAGAAAATCAGCTTTCTCATTACCACTCAGTCCACAGTGAGCTGGTATCCATTGGAAGACTAGGTGTTTTTGAAGTGTTGTTAGATGGGTAAGGATTTTCCAACATTCTATAATTGTTTGGTTTTTTGGTGACAACTTGGAAATAATTGCTATAATTGCTGCCCTGGAATCTGAGAAAATAACTGCTTGCTGAAAATGTGAAATTCTGTACAAAAGATTTTGTAGGGCCATTCGAATTGCTTCAATTTCTCCATCAAAGTTGCACATCCAAATCTAGTAATAGTCAAGTGATTAAGTGCTTAAAGACTTAATTAGAGAAAAATAAGCAATACATCGATTAACTTCAAGAAGTTAGCATGAAGTGTACAATTTAGTGAAGGAGTATAGGATCAACAAAATATAAAGTGATAGAAAATGTGTTTGGCGAAATATCGCTAAATCTTCAAGCACGAAATCTCAACGGTGCTAAGGAATTAAGAAAATTGAAGCTATTAACTGTGAAGCAACAAGATTCTAAAGTAAGAACAAATTAGAAACTAAAAACTTCACTTATCTTAGTAATGTTGCAAGTTAGTTTTTCAAACACTGACTCGAGTTTCGAGTTGACTCCAACTCATTCTCAAAGCTATACTAAGATAAGTGAAGTTTTTAGTTTCTAATTTGTTCGTACTTTAGGGTGCTAAGGAAATTGATCCAGTGAAATAAAAGGTTTGTTACTGTGTTACAATTTAAAAACTGTGAAAGAGAAGGTGTGAATAAAATAATACGCAAAAGTTAAACCCCGAGTCCACTATTCATTTCACCTTGTACCACGATAGCAAAGTTTCAAAGGCCCAGAGACCCAACGAATTGTGCAATCCTTTTAAAACCACAGCAGAATTATGAATTTTGAAATCCTGCCTCCTGACATCTATACCATGTTCATCATGCCCTCTACCGGGGACCACAGGGAAGAAGATGCCAGTGCCGCCAGTCGATCTACAGCAGATGATAGAAGCAAAAGTTTTTGAAACATGTCCTGTTAATTTACAGTTTAAATGAAGCAAAAGTGTTCGAAAATTCAGTTTGCTTCATTCATTAGAACCTGCATTAACTGTTACAGAGCTCCAAAGAAGATTATGTGATAAATGTTTATACTACAATAAATATTTCCATTAATATGTTTTTGTACAGCATGATTATGCTGCTGACTGCTTTAGTACTGTAATTTCAATAGAAATAAACTATTAACTTAAATCATCTGCTAATAACAATGAAATTTATTTTTATACTCACTTCAGTTCTGAGATTCTTCAGCTTGGTTCTGAGATCAAAAAGCTCAGAAGATGTGAGTAGGATGGTGTTTAGTGTTTCTACCATAATACTTGCAAATTTAAGATCTTCCTCATGTAGCAGAATTTCTGATAAGCTTCTGTAGATGTCTTCTGAATTCAGGAGAACACAGAGTTGCCTGGAAATGAAATAACTTTAAAGTCACCTTTCTATTATGGCAATGTAGGAATGAAAAGTTCAATGCCATAGCCAGGATTTGAACCACATATTTTTCAGTGCCGATTCCACCATTCAAACATTGCTCCCACATGGCTTGTAACACAAGCAGTAAGTTGATTGGCATAAAAAATAACAATGAAAAAGCATGGTAATTATTATTTATTTATGCCAACAAACTTACTGTTGGTGTTTTTAAACACACAAGCCGTGTGTGGGCAAAGTTTGAGAGGTAGAACTGGAACTTAAAAATTCAATGCCACAACCAGGAGAAATACGAACTGGAATGAAAAAGCATTTTGAACTTTTCGCTAATCTTTTTGCTATGGACATTCATACAATAAAACCACAATTGCAAATTGAATTTGCAAATATGCAGACAAATGAAATTACAAAACAAGGCTGATTTAGATTTGTTTGAGATTATTTTGAGCCACATTTTAGTGTAAAAAAGTGATTCAAACATGAATATTTCTCTGTTATAAGTGCTTCTATTTATAATATTTATATTTAGATTTATTTAGAGAACTTGATATCACAACATTTCTGTTTTCTCCATGCATAATTATAATCTTTATTAGCTTACAGACTCAGTTAAAAGTTTAGAGCCTTGTCAAAAAAAGAGAACAGAAAAATTAAGTTTTATTTACAGTTCATCTATTCTATGCATATATTACAGTCGGCGAGAAATAACCTGGAACTTGACAGCTACATGATTCACGTACCCTCGTATGAGGCTAAGTCTATCTCGTCCAATTGTTTACAAACACATTGTGCAACAATTAGTCGATTGGATGAGAAAGGGCTAGCCTCTTTCGCAGGTGAGTGTATCAGCTAGCTGCCAAGTGCCAGGTTAGCTCTCTCCAACTGCAGTGGTATGTTTGGCTCAACATACACCATGTGTGAGTAATTTTTTACTAAACTGAAGATTGTAAAATCTAAAAGCAGATGCAATTTGACAGATAAAGACCTATATGCTCTGTTGTATGCCAGTACTTGCAAATTAATGTTAGATGTATGGAAACTGTGTAACACTTTGATGAAGTAAAGAATTAGATGAAAAGTTAATGTTAACTGTATATACATCTGTGTATATTATTAAGCACATAAAAAATCAAAGATGCATTAAAGAAATTCCTACACTGACACTGCGGCTTGCAAAACTCCTTCCTTCAAATGTGCTTTATGCGTATGCTGGTTGCATTCTGATGCCACTGTTCCTGCAATCATGATAACCAATCTAGTTTATCTATTGCTCCCAAAATTTTAATTTGAGCTTAGCATACAAATATAAGGAAATTATTGTGCAGGCAATCTTAGTTAGTTTAAGAGAAAAACATTTATTTTTTTGAGAGGTAGAACTGGAACTTAAAAATTCAATGCCACAGCTGGGATTTGAACTACAGACCCTCCACTTGGTAGGCAGGTGCTCTAACCATTAAGCTACTGTGACAACCTGCCAGAATGACACTGAATTCTCAGACCAGTTCGTATTTTTCCCAGTAATTAATTTTTTTATTATTTACTTATGCCAACAAACTTACTGTTGGTGTTTTTATACACACAAGCCGTGTGTGGGCAAAGTTTGAGAGGTAGAACTGGAACTTAAAAATTCACAGTAGCTTAATGGTTCGAGCACCTGGCTAGTAAGTGGAGGGTCTGAGCTTCAAATCCCAGCTGTGGCATTGAATTTTTTTAAGTTCCAGTTCTACCTCTCGTTTAATTTTTTGTTAAAATATTATTACATTTTCTAATTTTTCCATTTGTTATTTAGTTTTTTGGTAGTGTTTAATGCATGCTTTTTGCTACATGCAGCACCATAGGCAATGACACTGACATGGAATGAAGATGAAGCACTGGTGGAATGAGATGGCAGGGAAAACTAGAAACCTGGAGGAAATCTGCCCCTGCATCACTTTGTCCACCACAAATCCCACATATGGTCCCCTGGGATCAAACCTGGGCTGCTTTGGTGAGCAATTTGAGTTATGAAAATTAGTTAATTTCATCTGAGCTACTTAATATTTTTTTAACCACTGGATTACAATTTTAAAATCCACAATACCTGAAGCTCTTCTGAAAATGTCAAACTAATACATTTTAAACTGTGGACCAAGGAGCATTTTGAAAAGTCAAAAATGAAAAGAAAAAGGAACTGAGAAAAATGAAGCTTAAAATTCAATGCAATACTTCACCTAAATGGTAAAAGTCCAATTAAATAGCGTTTTGTGGCTTCAAAACTTTTGATATTAAAAAACCTTTGACAGCATATAAGTACATGTTATAAATTCAATGAAATCAAAAGCAAAAAGTGAAAAAGTTTACATTTTTTATTAAATATCTCTGATGCATTGCTTTTCATAGAAGTAATAAAATCATTCTGGTTCTGGTTCTAGAAATATAGGACTGAATTAATTAAGGAAATTGAAGCTATTAACAGTGAAGCAACAAGATTCTAAAGTAAGAACAAATTAGAAACTAAAAACTTCACTTATCTTAGTAATGTTGCAAGTTCTTAGTGCAAAGCTGACTAAAGCTTCGAGTTGACTCCAACTCATTCTCAAAGCTATACAACTGGAGTCAACTCGAAACTTTAGTCAGCTTTGCACCAAGAACTTGCAACATTACTAAGATAAGTGAAGTTTTTAGTTTCTAATTTGTTCTTACTTTAGAATATAGGACTGAATTTTACTTTTTGCATGATCACGTCTTTTCTAGGTCCGATATTTACAGAGAACGAAACTTAGAATCCAATACATGAATTTGTTTCCAAGGAAACCCAGATCTACCAACATAAGTTTGGTGATTGTAATATGTGCCATACAACAGACCCTTGCTAATTCGAATTTGGATATATAGAAAGACTTGGTAAGTCTTCCGCTTAAACTGCAAGTTAGAAACTGAATTTTAAACTGAATTTTGGGGAGTTCGTACTACGAACTAAACTCTGATCCCTTATTAAATATTGTTGTTGTTGTTAGCTAATGCTGGATTTCTGACAATGAAGTCATTAATTCTCCTTATTAAATATGCCATACCTTATTCTTCATCTAAATTGAATACATGTGCATGATGCGCTGTACACTGGAGTATTTTTCTGTTGTGCATTCCACATTGTTTTCAATACCTATGTACGTACTGTAATTTCTCAACAATGATCTGATTGCTTCCTTGCTGCTTATGTGTCACTTCTACAGTGTAAGACCATCTTAAGTGAAAGTAATAGCAGATAACGTGAAACAGAATAAGTATAATATCCTATCACATATGCACCCTATAATGATACCCTATCCATGTCACAAGACAATAACACCTGGCAAGTGTATGGAAAGCAGATCATATTCAACAGAACTGATCACTGTTTATCAATTGCTGATAGTAGTGTAGATTTTCAATTGCAGTAAATACCACATAGTGATATAAAATTGATGAAAATGAAGTGTTTAAAACAGTGGAGCACATTGTTAAATTGAAAAATATGTCAATATTTCTAAACACATACTTACTTTTTTTTATTTATTTAAATTCAATTAATACATATTTGAATATGACAGACATTCAGCCCAAGCTCTTAGCCTGTCATATCCACCCAACTTCTCTATTGCTATTTAACACATTATAACTAACACAAAATTTTTAATACTGTTCTCTTTGTACAGACCAATTCCATTTTTTCTTAACTCTACTTAAAAACCTAAGTTCCTGACCTCCTTTCTAAAAATCCTCTTAAATGGTGTTATCCTATCTCCCTTCTCCCATTTCTGCCCCAGAAATTCTTTCCTCCATACGTCCGTTCCTTGGCACTCAAAGACTATGTGCTCCAGATCTTCCTTCTCCCCGCAAATAGGACACAGACTCTGAGGGATACCCTTTCTTAGTGCTCTCAACCTCCAAACACCAGTTCTTAGCCATGCTATTGCCTCCCTTTGTTCTTTGTTTACCTTATCAACATATGTTTCCCTTTCCCATGTTTCCTTCATTGATTTGTAATCTACCAGGGACTTTTTTCCATTATACCACCAAACAGTTTTTGGCATACTTATAATTATGTTAATCACAGGACTAGTTCTGGAGAGAGTTCTCTCCATCAGTCAGCTGCTGATTGACTGTTTTTTTCTTTTTTTTGTTAATGTCCTCCAATGTAATGTCATATCGGACGGTGAATGACTGAAAATGGGTGAAATGCTGCTCAAATGAGCCTGAGGCCCATAGAGCTTTTAGTTACCCAACATTTGTCTTCTCAGGATAAGGGAAAACCTCAGGGAAAAAACCTTATCCAGATAACTTACCCTAAGCGAGATTCAAACTTGCGACCTCTTGAACGTGAGGCAGACATGCTAACCATCACGCTACAGAGGAGGGCATCAACTGGTTGAACATCATGTAATTGCCTCCCCCTACTCTGCTTGCCTGGTATGCTGTTGTTCTTATTGGCTAGTCGTAAGATGTCGTCTATGATTGGTATGTCAAAATTTGTCAGCTGATCTCGAACCTTAATGATGCAAATATTTTCCCACACTGTTAACTCCCAATAATTTTTTGCTGGTTTTAAAAGTTACATATTTAGGTTGATATTACAATTGCAAGACAAAATGGTGAGCTATGGTTGATTTATTTGTTTCTTTGTGTTTGATGTTTCTGACGTGTTCTTTCATTCTGGTTTCCAAATTTCTTTTTGTTTTGCCGATATATATCTTATGGCAGTCTTCACAGTTGACATGGTAGATTCCTGATAGTTTAATACTTGGCGTTGTGTTTTTTAGAGGGTGATTGAATACATTTCTCACACTATGCTTGTTTTGTGGAACCGATTTTATATAATAATCCTTAAAAATTTTGTTGAACTTGTTGAAAAATGTTGGGTGATATGTAAATTTACAATGTCTTTCTTGGGTATCATTAATTTTTAATTTTCTAACACTCTCGATAGCTTTTAATTTTCCATGTTTTTCCAATAATCTAGTTATAAAATTGGATTTAAATCCATTTAAATTTGCAACAAGTTTAATCTGCTCAAGATAGACACACATTTCTTCAATGTGTTTAGAAATATTGAAATATTTTTCAATTTAGCACATAGTGATTTTTCTAATTTGAGCAGTTACCTGATAATGAATGCCCCTCGATCCTCCAAGAGATGATGTCTATCTTGCCGGAACAACTGAAGGAGGCTCATTAAAAACTTTGCAAAATACGGGTTCATTGATCTACTCTTTTCTCTTTCCATAATTTGCTTTACTGGAGCTGGAACTGTAAACCACATACATGCTTTAGTTACAAAATTGATGGGAGGCATTTAGCAGGTTTAATTACACAGAAATAATCATTAATGTATGTGGTAACATTACTGTAAGCCAAAAAGTATATTTCTAAAATGAGCTGTGTATCTAATGCTCAGGAGTGAATAATGAATTAAGGAAAAATTGAAGCTACCAAGAGTGAAGCAACAGAATCTAAAATAAGAACAAATTAGAAACTCAAAGCTTCACTTATCTTAGCAATATTACAAAGATAAGTGAAGCTTTTAGTTTCTAATTTGTTCTTATTTTAAAGTGAATAATGAAATTATTCTCCTAAAATATGTGCTCCATCTATGGACATACAAATGCTTATGATGGATCATTCCATATAAAAAGAGACACGATATACTAGCAAATTGAAGTATGTTGTTGGTGATTTTCATTCTCATTAACCTCTCTAAAAAAATTTAAAATGGGACATATATGTCAGGTAGAATCAGGACAGAAAAATTCAATACCATAGCCAGGATTTGAACCACAGAGCTTCCACTTCACGCATGGGTGCTGTAACCACTGAGCTATCATGGCCAACTTGCCAGTATGACATTAAATTCCCCAACTGATTCTTACTTTCCTGATAGACCACAAGGGAATCTCACATATGAGATAAGTACCCCAAGGGTGACTTACAATCATAAGTATTTTACGTCCTAGGTTTAAATAACCTTTTAAATGGTGACTGCTGTTTTTATGCCAACCAACTTACTGCTGGTGTTAATCCTGGGACATAAAGTACTTACAATAGTAAATCGTCATTTGGGTAATTGTCTCTGATGTGAAACTGCCGTTGTGGTACAGGGAGAAATATGAATCAGTTGGAGAATTCAATGTCATTCTGGCAGGTTGCCACAGTAGCTTAAATGGTTAGAGCACCTGCCTGGTAACCGGAGGGTCTGTGGTTAAAATCCCAGCTGTGGCATTGGAATTTTTCAGTTCTGATTCCACCTCTCAAAAATGTCCCATTGTTATTTTTTTATGCCAACCAACTTACTACTTGTTAAGGTATGATCTGAAGCTTTCCTGGCGACAGACATATTCAAGATGTTGTCGGGCTTCAAGCCAGGTGTAGTGATGAAGAGCCATCGACGTTTTGGGAGTGTGCATCTCTCCCATCATCATGATGAATGACTAGTAAGAGTGAATGGACCAGTATATGTACTGTCCGCTAGCACGTAACGAGTAGAAAACACACAGTCTAATGTGGCGGTGGTTCAACGCTCCGTTGGAATCTGTATTTTCTGAGCCGGTCAATCTTCAACTTTAAGGCTGGTTTCCAGGAGGGACCAAACTGCAATCCGGCGTCCCGGTTGGCAGATTGCAGCTTAGTCCCTCCTGGAAACCAGCCTTAAAGTTGGAGATCGACCAGTTCAGAAAACACATTGTAACAGAGCATTGAACCACCTCCGCATTAGACTGGGTGTTTTCTACTAGGTAGGTACTAGTGGACAGTACATATACTGGTCCTTTCACTCTGCAAGTTTTACAGAACCGTTACCTTAGAATAGCAACTTCATCTGAATGGTACATACCTAATGAAATATCCCACAGAGATCTTTCTTTCCCAACCATATCAGACTACATACTACATCTCTCCCACAGTTTCTATGCTAATCTTTAAACAAACTTCAACCAACTCATCCGCGGCCTAGGGGAGTACGATCTAGACCCAGGAGAAACGTACAAAAAACCCAGACTTGTACTTGGACAGTAACACAATAATCAGACAACAACTTTCATCACCATCAACATGTAATCCATAACCATAAAAAAAAAAAAAACAGCTATCCTCATCAATTATATCATTTCACCCACCCTTTTATCACAATATCATACCATTTAAAAAAAAAAATCCCTGGCATAAATTGCCACCCTTACCCCACCATCAGTATCTTCTATTTACCACCATATGCCAGTAGGGGACTATGTCCCGGAATGGCAAGAGTCAGAGGGTGCCTCTCCCCGGGGAGGATAACCCCTCAGTGACCCTGCTACAATGATTACTAGTCATTCATCATCCTGATGATGGGAGAGATACACACTCCCGAAACGTCGATGGCTCTTCATCATTACACCTGGCTTGAAGCCCGAGAACATCTTGAATATGTTCCTCGCCAGGAAAGCTACAGATCATCCTTTAACAAGTAGTAAGTTGGTTGGTATAAAAAAATAACAATGGGACATTTTTGAGAGGTGGAATCAGAACTGAAAAATTCTAATGCTGGGCAGTTCCAATTCTAACTCTCAAACATTGCCCACACACAGCTTGTGTGTTTAAAAACACCAGCAATAAGCCTGTTGGCATAAATAAATAATAACAATGGGACATGTTTATTAACTGAGTAATTACAAAACATGTCCGGTTTTAAATTTTAATTAAAAAGATACATGAAGCTGTATTGTTTAACATACACAAGTACTTTATATCCTTACTGAAGCTTTGTTTGTTGACTCAAGATACATATTAGTATATCTGTAAGCATATTTACCTAATATTGTGTCACTTGTAGGTATGCTAAGATTTTTACCAGCTGTTGACGAGATGATCTCGGCAAGAACTTTGAGATCCTGCTGTACTACTTCATCAGAAGAATCAGACAAAGGCCTTAGTAATACTGGAAACAGTTCATCCACATGCCGGAACATCTGCAATGTATCAATAAAGGTAAAGGGTCATTAAACTTTATGTTAACCTATTAATGGGCTCTCTCCACTGCGCAAGAGAACAGAGTCGCTGGCAGAATGGTGCTGGCAGAGATGTGTTAAAATCCTCTCCTCACAAATAGGCTCTCATTGTTTCATTAAAAAAAAAAAAAAGGGTCCTACTGTTCTTCTAGTACTTATCATATACCACTTATGCATACTTATACTGTAGAACCAAGCAGAACTGCACTTAAGGGGAACACTACACAATTGCTCAATAGAAATGAGGCGGGGTTTTATTAAATAAGTCTTTGCCTAGCAGCAGGAATATAGCAGCGGGAATAATGTTTTTACTAAAAGGTGGAAAGTTTGTTATAGCAGACGCTACTCTTATCTGCAGGGTCGACGGTCAACGAATGGAATGCATAAACCAACGTTCTTTTATCACAAACACATTTATTCGTTATTTACACTTTTTATCACAATTTCAGTTAGTTAACAACTTTTAAAATTCGATAGCGTCTATGCTGGTTAAAAGTTTGGGTGTAATTTACATGTTCACACGCCATCAGCAATTATACGTCCTTCCACTTTGAGCTCACAGACGCTAATGAATCTAGTTCCGAGCGTGGGTATGACGCAACACCGCCATTCTTATGTATTCATCCGCGCAACAGTTCTCATTGGTTGAACTCAAAGTGACGAGAAGACATTGGATCTTGAATATCAAAAAGAAATAGGTCCCTGATACACCCAAATTAAAAGAATTAAAAATTTACACACTCTTACAAAAATATTTACATGAACAACTTTCTATTAGTCAATATTCCGTCTCATATGCCCCTTGTTTTGTTTTTCAAGTTGTCACCTTATTCACAATCTTGAAACACAATACAATACTTCTCCCTACTTCTATGATTCAATCACTTTGTACAATATATTTTTTTTTTTTTTTTCTTTACAGTCTTCTTCACTGTTTGTCTTTGTCCTTTGTTTTGACATAATACAACATGTCTTTATAAGTTTCACATATTCGGTTACTACACAATGCATTCGGTTATTATACAATACATATCCAGTTATTGTACAACACATTTAGTTATTACACAATATGTCCAATTATTACACAATACATATTCAGTCATTGTACAATATACCCAGTTATCATATCATATATGTTGTTATTATACAATACACCTTCAGTCATTATACAATACATATTCAGTTATTGTACAACACATTTGATTACTACACAACATGTCCAATTATTACACAATACATATTCAGTTATTGCACAATATATCCTGCTATCATAACACATATGTTCTGTTATTATGCAATACATATTCAGTTATTACACAATACACATTCAGTTTTGGCATAAAGCATTTGGTTATTACTCAACATATTCAGTTATTACACAATATATCCAGTTATCATACAATATATATTCAGTTATTGTACAACACATATTCAGTTCTTATACAACACATACTCAGTTATTGTACATTTGACATTGACACAAATATAATTTAAGTGTTTCATGTGGTTTTTGACTTGTATTCATTGCTATGAGGAGAGAAAAACAGGATACAAATTTTGAGCTAATGATTATGATTATGTTTATGGCAATACTTTATTCAGTTCTTTGCCTTCTTTGTCTTATAAGCTTATGTATAGGCAGGTTGTTGAGTCAGTTCTTAAACTCTGATGTTACTAATGGTACTAATTTTCTTGATTGGGTTATTATTCATTGTTGTTTGGTTTAACATTTCTTCGAGCTTAGCATTGGCTATATTCATCTTAATTCATGGGTATTGTTTTTCTGGTTATGGTTTTCCTCATTTCACTAATTGTCATTTCTTTGGCTCTTATTTCTATAAGAGAAAACTTCTATACTTACAATTATTCTGTAATTGTATTATTTTTCTTCTCCATTTACCCTCGACATCTTTGTGTCGAAATATTATATGTTTTTCACCATAATTGATTCATTTTTATTTTTGTTCCTGACATCCTTATGTCAAAAACATATCATCTTCCGTCGCTATGATTCATTTATTTAATGACAATCAGTGTCCTCGTCTGTTTTTTTTTTTTGTTAACAATGCTCTTTGTGGTCGATATAGCCAATGACTATGTAGATTTTCTTCCTTGTTGTAATTCCTAATCTGAACATGATTTTCTATAAGTAACCCATTAAAAATTGTTATCTTCTTTCATCTCTACTACTCCTGCCTTACACATTCGTTGACAAAGACTATTTGGTCCTTTCTTTGTATGGCTTCAATTTATTTTTATGGTATCTTCCTACCAACTTGCCATTTGTATTCTGTAGCTCATATGTGTGGTCACCCAGCTGTTTTGTTATGACCAGTGGTTCCATCTCTCTCTTCGTGTAGCCATCATGGTGTCGATGTCAATTGTAAGTTGCTGAGATATTGTTGTTTGTCATCCAGCCAGTTGGGACGAACTTAGTTGTTGTAATTTCCCTGAGTGTTGGTGGTGGTGGTTGTTTCTGTATTCTGTGCAATATCTGCCCTATTTGGCACATCTTCTTCTACTTCCTGCTGTCTTGTGTTGTTAGTGTACCATTGGTCTCTGCCCCTTTGGCGTGAACCTCTGTCGTATGACGGTCTGTGGTTGTTCAAGTGTTCCCTACTGAATCGTATGTGATTCACTTGATGGGTATGGTCTCCTGGTCTTCCACGATCATATGTATATGTTCTGTATCTCGATTCATCCCTCGGTATTGTGTCGTGGTACCGCTGTCTTGTGTTCTCCATCCTCTCGCCATGATTATGTGGTTGTGGGAAATGGTGTGCCCCTCTCCCCCTTTCAAGGGTATTCCTAGTATTTCTATGTTCTCCCTCACTCTGGTTGTTCGTAGTCGTGTTCCGGTTTAGGATGGGTGAGTTTGGGTGACCGTTCCTATGTCTATGCTCATTAGGCCGACCATTTTGTGTTTCGAAGGCTGTCAGCAGTTCTATCATATCTGCAAAATCTACTGGCCTCGCAATAATTAACCCTGTTCTCACTGTGTCTGGGAAATGTCTTGTTATGCTGGCAATTAGTTCTGCCTCCGACAAGTTGGGGTCTAATAGCTTTCCTTTGTTGGCTACTTTCATAAAATAATCGACTAATGACAACCCTTTGGTTGGATCGTATCTACCTGTCGCTAGCTCTACCCTAGTTTGGTTTTGTTTAGCTGGGCCCCAATACCTTGATAGGAACAAATTTCTGAATGAGCTATACGACTCATGACCAGCTAGTGTTAGCCTGAGCCATTCTAATGCCTTGTTTTTTAAGCTTTTCTTAACTATCATCATTCTAAGCTCGTTTGGTATCCTTTTCACTTTAAAATATTCTTCCATCTCTTTAACAAAGAGTTTTGGATCGTCTCCCTTCTCCTCGTCAAATGTAGGTGGTGTGATTTCATGTAATATGCTGTTGGTGTAACATGTGTTATGTGTTGTGTCATTGTTTGGTTGTGAACCTCTTTCTCTGTATGGTGAGTCAACATTTTGTACATTACTCAAGTAACTCTCATCTTGTACATTACTTACATCTAAATCATCTTGTCTTTGTAATGCCTTCACAACATCATTTACATTAGCCAAACTTTCTTTCCCTTTTTTCATTTCTTCACAGATTGATTTTAAATCATTCTTTATTTCTAAGTGGCTTTGTTTCATATCATTTATAGCATCCTGTTGTGAAAGCATCACATCATTCATTGTCTTAATTTTAGGAATTACAATTTGTTCTACAGTTTCATTAATAATGTCTTTCTTTACTACCTCAATCTCTTTCCTTAATTCCTCAGTTATTTCTGCTTTTACATTTGTAATCTTACAGTCTACACTTGTATTACATTCTGTTATTTCATCCCTACATCTAGCAATTTCCCCTTCTAACACAATTTTATTCTCTCTCATCTCTGATTCTATCTTTCCCATCCTATCTCCTACAATTTCTATCCTAGCTTCTAAGGCTTCCTTTGTTTCATTTAAGTTTTTATGTACTAATTTTAAATTAGTTTCCATTACTTTCATATTTTCTTTACACTCCTGTCTTCCTAATTCTATTTTCTGTTCTAAGTTCTGTCTACCTAATTCCATTTTCTGTTCTAAGTCTTTTCTCACTTCCTCCATTTTCTGACCTATCTCTTTTTTATTATTTTCCAAGTCCTCTCTCACTCCCTCTATTTTCTCACCTAAACTTTGTTCTATATCCTGTTTTAATTCTATGTTATTTTGTTTCATTTTCTGACCTAAACTTTGTTCCAGTCTTTCAAACATCATCATCATTAACCTTTGGTCTTTGCTTATTTCCGCCTGTTCCTCACTCTCTAATCCTATCTGATAACTAGGCCTATCTGCCCCTTCCCCCACTCCTGTTTCTATCTCTTTTCGCGACATTTTAATTCCTTTATCCAATTCACTTAATGTTGAAAGTCCCGCTACTTTGCCACTTCTGAGTAGCATTAATAAATGGAAATAAAATGTATGTAAAGACAAAAATTTTGGATCCTACTTTTTTTTTTTTTCCGTTGGTTCTTCGTCCAGTTATTTACGTCTCCTGGGTAGTTGGCTTCGCCAGATGATCTCCGGTGTTTTTCCCACGTTGATTCTCCATATATCGATGTTTTGTTGATATCAGTCGATGGTCTAATGGCGTCTTTTTCCTACGCGATGAGATAGCGTCATTCGATGTTAACACTTCGTAATTTTGCATTCCATTCTAAATTCGCGCTCCACGTTGGGCAAGCCATTTGAGGCGGGGTTTTATTAAATAAGTCTTTGCCTAGCAGCAGGAATATAGCAGCGGGAATAATGTTTTTACTAAAAGGTGGAAAGTTTGTTATAGCAGACGCTACTCTTATCTGCAGGGACGACGGTCAACGAATGGAATGCATAAACCAACGTTCTTTTATCACAAACACATTTATTCGTTATTTACACTTTTTATCACAATTTCAGTTAGTTAACAACTTTTAAAATTCGATAGCGTCTATGCTGGTTAAAAGTTTGGGTGTAATTTACATGTTCACACGCCATCAGCAATTATACGTCCTTCCACTTTGAGCTCACAGACGCTAATGAATCTAGTTCCGAGCGTGGGTATGACGCAACACCGCCATTCTTATGTATTCATCCGCGCAACAGTTCTCATTGGTTGAACTCAAAGTGACGAGAAGACATTGGATCTTGAATATCAAAAAGAAATAGGTCCCTGATACACCCAAATTAAAAGAATTAAAAATTTACACACTCTTACAAAAATATTTACATGAACAACTTTCTATTAGTCAATATTCCGTCTCAGAAATTAATCGTAAACAAAATTACAATGCACTACCTAAAGAAATAAAAGACATAGAACAAAGAGAAACGTGTTTAAAGGCAATAAAAAAATATTTAGTAGAAAATTCATTCTATAGCGTAGAAGAACTTAAATATAACGCTGTACACATCTATAGCTTACAGTGCATAAAAGGTATAATTGTTGTACATAAGATTTGTAAAAAAATTACTGATGTAAGAATGTAATATTATACGACTCAAGCAGGTGAAAATTATGTTACATTGATATATTTAGCTAAGTCCTTTTTTATCCTGATTATCCTGGTCAGGATCCTAGGAAAAAGTTATGATATTATTGTATTATCATTGGTCCTTGACATGTGTGCAAATTTTCATGTCAGTCAGACGACTGTAAGTTGGTGAAAATTATGTCGAAAGATTCCATTACATTGATAAATTTAGCTAATAAATTTTATTTTATCCTGATGATCTTGGTATGATATTATTGTATTGTCATTGGTCCTTGACATGTGTGCAAATTTTCAAGTCAATCAGACGACTCTAAGTGGGTGAAAATTATGTCAAAAGATTCCATTACATACATACAGGTGAAGCTAATATAAAGCGTGTAATAAATAGCAATAAGTATAAGCAATTCCAGAATACATAGTATATGGCACTTGTTGTTGTTGTTAGCTAATGCTAGATTTCTGACAATGAAGTCATTAATCCTCTTGCTCTCCAATATTTTTCACTGATGGATGTGGCGCTAGAAGTGGCCGGGCATATTTGAAGGTGGTCTTGGTCCATTTCCTTTTGCAGATCACATAGAGGACAGATATTCCATTGTAGAAGTATGATGTTAGATCTTCTATTAATATAATGTTTTGGTTCTCGAGAAGTAGTCCCCGCCCAGAGATCGGAATGGGGGGCTATTTTAACTCCGGAACATTTTACCCCTCGAGTCATATTGCATAAATATTGAAGAGACTTAGCAGTAATAGTAACCGCTTTTTAGAGAGTACCATATTTTTATGTTTTGGCAGTTACATCGCTCTCTCACAACCCCCAGAATGTCTGGAGGACCACACCTGTCATTGGTTTACGGGTCTCACCGACCTGACCGGGAGGTTTATCAAAATAAACTCACAGACCATATACTCTGATTACCAATCAGAGGACGTATTACATGCCATGACAGGTCAGCATGTTAGGGGTTAAGATTTGATAGAGAAATTAGAGAAATGGAGAGGTTGGAAAAATAATGACTCCCTAGCCCTCGGGAACCGTAATAGCATCAGGGTCAGAAGAGAACAAGAGATGGCCAAGGTAAGGTCAGATAGAAAAGCTACAGTGAGGAGCAAAACACCAGTAAGTGGAAGTAAAGTTCTGCTCAGCTTGGGTACCTTGTGGTCGCCATTCACATATCCCCTAGATGGAGACCCCTGAGATTGTGCTAACGTGAGGCAGTTTACATGGTCAGACTGTACCTACCTGCAGTTTATATGTGCGAGCAATAACAGTAAAGTCATGTGCAGTATATCTATGGAAAACAGCACACACCTCCGGCCTTTAATGATCACATAAAATGTCTCATATGACCTAAAAATTGGAGTATGCTGGGTGATAAGTGCTAAAAGAACAATGGGACCCATTTTAAATAAGGAAATAATGAAGTTATTAACAGTGAAGCAACAAGAATCTAAATTAAGAACAAATTAGAAACTAGGACCCATTTTGTTTAATGAAACAATGAAAGATATGCTGCTTGTTTGTGAGGTAAGGATTTTAGTGTACCTCTGCTGGCATCATTTTGCTGGTGAGTTCTGGTTTCCATATGCAATGGAGATATCCTGTGAATGGGTTAACACATGTTTTAACAACCCTATATTAATATTGTTTATTAATAATTCAGTACTAGGTATTGTGCATACATTCAGGTTAATTAGATACTAGTACATATGTGTATCTTATCAATAAACCATCTTACCCTGTTTGGAACTTTGAGATGCAAATGATGAATCCAGTGCAACACAGCCACCTTTGTTGCTACTGGAGTGTTAACCAAATGCTTGGTAAGGACATCAACCACAGATCGCAGGTTTAGACCTTCCTTTTGTTTAGATTTTACATCTTCTGAAAAAATAATAACATGGTGTCATTGTACTGTAGCATGAATTATGTATCCAAGTGAACTGGTGAGAAGATACACGCTAATATTTCACATGTCAAGTTATATCAATTTAATATGTGTAAATTTCTGGCTATATGAATATTGTATCTATTTTGTAAACACCATCCAAAGCTATTCAACAGAAGAAAACATGGCCAACATTGATTATAAGGAAAAGTTACAAGCGATAACTAAAGAGGAACAATAGTTCTTAGCCATATAGCTAGGAAGAGTAAATACAATACACTATAGTAGGGGAGGGCAGAATAGTGTCTTCTCCAAATCCACTGTGCATGCAACCCACGTTGGAGTAGTGGTATTCCTCTTTTTCTTAAAGTCTTGACAGTGGTGGATTGATAAGTTAACTATCATTGTTTTATCAATGTAGTTTTCACAATCTGACGAGTCACCAGTTTACAGAGCTCTTGCTCATTTTGTATGTAAGCGTTTGTGACAATAAAGCATCTTATCTTATCAGTGCATTTGTTTCAAACTACATACTGCCGTTCAAAATTGGCTTGAAGAAAACCATGTAATATATTGTTACAATTGAGGTATTTAACATGGTCTCCTTCCGCACAACAGAAAAATTCCTCCTCCCATTTGATATTTAATCTTTGTTCCTTGAGGTAGATGGTGTTGACACAAACAAAATTCCTCCAATGATACCAGTCACAAAACCCCTGGAAGTGACCTATGGACTCCTGAAACCAGCTGAGGAAGAGAGTGTAGATTATTGTGTTGCATAGTTACACAGCGAAAGTTTCATGAGTCACACAGATTCATGAATTTGTTTTTGCCCACCCCTGCCGTATAGACGTGTATTGAAGCGATCACACATAATAGCAATCCAAAATTCAAAATTGGATTGCTGAGATATATTCCATCAAACATCACACAAGAGTATTTGCTACATATGATTTTACTTAAAATGTTGGTTAACATTAAGAAAAATTGAAGCTATTAGCAGTGAAGCAACAGAATCTAAATTAAGAACAAATTAGAAACTAAAAACTCCACTTATCTTATTAATATTGCAAGTTGTACTGCAGTACAATTTAGTTAGTTAACATATTACAAAAAAAACTGAGGTAGCTTAATAAATCGGGATATTAAGGTTAGTGTACCTAAGGATTACAAAGAATATTTAACAACGCTAACCTGAAAAGCTTCGGAAATTTACCATTATTATATTTGTAAAGAGTGAAACAATTTCTAGCGATATTGTTACTTTATTGTAATAAAGTTAATTTTGACAGACATTTGAATTAATTATGGAAATATTAAAGCTATTAACAGTGAAGCAACAGAATCTAAAATAAGCTGTGGAAAATCTTGCAATATTACTAAGATAAGTAAAGCTTTTAGTTTCTAATTTATTCTTATTTTAGGACGTTTGAATATTCATTGATAACACATAAGCCCTTGTCTTCTTTTATCTGCTAACCCATTAACGTCCTGGAGATAAGAGTCCCATTGCCAACCTACCACTGATAAAGAAGTGCCACTGTACAGAAGGGTAAATCTTTTATCCAGTGTTCCTTTTATTCAAATATAGGCATTTAATGAAGGTAGTAACTTAAATATTGTTTAAAAAAGAAAAGAAGGGGAAAAAAACTAATGTCCGTATCTGTTAAAAAGTCGAACACAATGCAAAAACTCCTAAAGTATTTCACTATTTAATTTCTGCCCCACATCTCAAAAACTATACATACTATATTACAAAGGCTTTTTGCAAATGCAATATTCTGCTAAATGCTCAAATTTTTATTAATCTGGTTTTGCAAGAGTATAAATCTATCTTTTTAATGTGTTATGCTTTAGGCTGTATGCATTTGTTTTATTCTTTTGTGTGTTACTTTAAGCTATATTAATTTAAAATAAACTCAAAATTTATTTTATGCATTTTTATCAACCAACCTTTTACTAGTGTAATTTTAATTTCACATTAACATTATTTCAAAAAACATTATCTGTTTATCACAATTAATTCTAATGACCTGTTTTTCTTTAATATGCTATAAAATTTTAAATTGTAAATGTATAAATGCAACAAAATGCTAAATGTGCAACTCAAAATGCTAAAAATCAACACCCTTGTATTCAATTCATTTTTGTAACAGCTGGTTATCATGTCCAAAGTTATGGGGTAGCCTATAAAACAGAACACAGATTTATGCTTCTCTGTATCATTAGTACAAGTACCTGTTGAATTCTTTTCCTCTTCCTCAGGACATTCTACCTCCTCTTTGTCATCTTCAGGGGTAATCAGTTTCATCATGCTGATATTCACAGTCCGTGCAGTTTCCTTAATATCTGTAAAATTGCTGTCAAGGAATCTACAGTACTTTCCATAGAATGATTATTTAGCAAAACATCCACATAAATTAAGAACTTATATAGGATGTATCTTTACTGGTGTCAAATATTTTGGGAATGCCCTCTGAACATTAAAATAGCACAAAAAGTTCATATGAATGTGGGTCTAAAAATTATTCATTGCTGAGTTACATAACAAAATTGAAGGTTACATGATTTGCTCAAAGTGGCTTCCTCTTCCTTCGAAGCATGCCCTAAGCCTGTCCCATGCTAGTATGTACTATGCCACAAATTCCTGGGATGTTTCATATTTGGTCAAATCCAGTGTGGGTACACTTAGAGTTCAATATCTGGTACAGGAGTCACATAAACCAGGCACTTTAAATGTTCCCAGACCAAGAATCCATTTCATCCAAATCAGGAGATCAAGGAGGCCATGCGATGAATCCCCCTCAATCAATTCATATACATGCAAATTTATCATTCAGTAAATTACGTACTATCCTACTAAACGAATTGGTGCACCATCATCTAAAAAAACATTGCTTGGATGATGTCTAGAGGCACACCAGCAATTAAATGATGCAACTCATTTCTGAGAAACTGTAAATATGTCTATGCATTCAGACACAGAGGAATAAACAAGGTGACAATGAATGATCCACCACAAATGTTTAGGTAGAAACTCTGTAGATATGTAAAACTTCATGAGACTTGTGTAAGATTTAAAGCTTTCACGGCGCACATTATTTATTACAGTTTCACGGGCGATCAGCCGTGTGAGGTTTAAAAACATTGAGCTTTCGGCCATTCTAAACTCCATGGCCTTTGTCAGAATGAAAATGACCGTTATCTTTCCGCTCCCCATATATATACAATGTTAGGTGGGAGGGGGTTGCGTTGCCCTGGCCAATGAGCGGGTGACGATTTGTGATTGGGCCTGCTGTTTCGGGCTATGTTTGTCACTGGCCACAGTGTTTTCTTGAGGGTCAGTACTTGGTCCAGAATCACTATAGTTGCTGTTGTGAATGTGTTTCATGGCTATTGTCCAGGCAGGGCTTAGCTGAAGTCCGCGGTCCCTGTTGTAATTGTTTGGATGCAGTTTGATTTGGATGGCTTCCTTAATGACCCTGTCCCAGTATTTAGGGATCCATGGAGACCATGGATTATCACCAGAAAATTACAAAACTACTTGAAGATCCCTCTTTTAAGGAACTGGATAAGGACCCGATGACCAAGATCACCAGAATAACGACAAATCTCATAAAGAACTCCAGTCTAACCACTGTAGTACAGAAAAACACCATTCCACATGCAGCAGCTCCACCTAGACTCTACAGACTGCCAAAGATTCACAAGCCTGAAGTTCCCCTTCGACCCATTGTGAATGCCATAGGCTCACCTACTTACCTGCTTGCCAAACATCTTACCACTCTACTGAATCCGCTGGTGGGTGACTGTCAACATCATATCGCAAATTCCAGCCACTTTATAGAGAAAATTTCAGCACTTAAAGTGGACCCGGATGATATTTTGGTGAGCTTTGATGTGGAATCCTTGTTCACCAGAGTGCCGCTAGAGGACTCACTACAACTCTTATCTGAACGGTTTCCGGAAGACATCACCCAGCTCTTCAGACACACGCTTACTTCCACATACTTCAATTACAATGACCAGTTCTTTGAACAGACGGATGGTGTAGCCATGGGTTCACCGTTGTCACCTGCTATTGCCAACTTTTTCATGGAGAGCTTGGAACATACTGCCCTGGATACCACGTCAGACAAACCAAACGCATTCTTCAGATACGTGGATGACACCTTTGTTATCTGGCCACATGGAAAAGGAAAACTTTCCACCTTCTTAGACCACCTCAACAACCTACATGCGAACATCAAGTTTACCATGGAAGTTGAGAACGATGGCTCACTTCCCTTTCTAGATGTTCTGGTCTACAAGAAGCCGAACGGCAGCCTAGGTCACATGGTATACAGGAAACCAACACACACCAACCGCTACTTGGACGCCTCCAGTCACCACCATCCTACTCAAAAGAAGACAGTTATCTCCACCTTGTTTCACTGGGCTTTCGATATCGCGGATGAAGACCACATTAAGCAAGAACTTAAATACCTACGAGACACCTTGCTAAGAAACAGATACAGTGATAACGACATCAAAAAGGCACGTTGAAAACAATCAAAACAACCCCCAACGCCTAACTCAAAGGATGGATAGCGGGCCGAACAAAGCCTACATACCATTCTACGGTTCCGTCTCAAACAAGATCTCCCGCATGCTCGCTAGGTATAACATCAAGACTTTCTTCATGCCTCCAAAGAAGATCCAAGAATACCTTAGGCCGGTAAAAGAACCACTTCGACTCAAGGTCCCAGGAGTGTACAGGATTCCTTGCGAATGTGGTAAAGTGTATGTAGGCCAAACAGGACGCACAATAGAAGAAAGGTGTAAAGAACATCAACGCAATATCAGGCTCCTACAACCAGATAAGTCAGCAGTGGCCGAGCATTGTATAGAGTATGTCCACAAAATAAACTTTGAAGACATCAAAGTTCTGGATCATACGGATAAATACTGGGACAGGGTCATTAAGGAAGCCATCCAAATGGTACTGTGGGAGTCACCATTGAAAAACCCCATCCACCGGATTAGGAAGGTGAAAGCCTGCTGCGGTACCGCCTGTAGCACCCGCGCATTCAGTGGTGAAGATAGAGCTGGTTCGCATAGCGTAACCAGACGGAGAAGGTTAGGAGCTAGGAGACGAGCTCGACCGAAGCCCAGCTTGCCCCCTAGCGGAGTCATGGATGGTTTGGTAGGAGTCGTTTGTGATTGCTGTCAGGAATCAGGGTGCTATGAATCTTGGCGTGAATTCGCCGCGTCTGTTCGTGCGCCTCAGAAGTCTGGGAGCGTGTCGATACCCTGCATGCTGGATCCCTGAAACAATCTAAATATACATGTACATACACTAAGAACAAAGGAAGTGCGTACAATTAGTCCCTTAGGTTAGTGGTAATTTGTGCGCTTGTGGCGTCGTCAAACTAGTGTAATTATAATTGTTACGTTCCGCCGTATGGCGTCGTTTGCAATTCATAATTAAGGTTGTTGATATACCATCCGGCATCGTCAATTGGGTGAGTGCATGTCCGTTGTATCGCCTGTTCGTCTGGAGTGCACACTTGGCGGGCAGTCTGCCTGAAATGCAGGTGCGAGCCAGTGCCACTCCCGAGGGGGCCCTCATCCCCCTGGGTCCGCCTTATAAATAAGGACTTGAGGGTTATCTGAAGAGACACATTCACAACAGCAACTATAGTGATTCTGGACCAAGTACTGACCCTCAAGAAAACACTGTGGCCGGTGACAAACATAGCCCGAAACAGCAGGCCCAATCACAAATCGTCACCCGCTCATTGGCCAGAGCAACGCAACCCCCTCCCACCTAACATTGTATATATATGGGGAGCAGAAAGATAACGGTCATTTTCATTCTGACAAAGGCCATGGAGTTTAGAATGGCCGAAAGCTCAATGTTTTTAAACCTCACACGGCTGATCGCCCGTGAAACTGTAATAAATTCGTGAAACTTATCATAGACACAGTTATGAGTGAAAATAACATCACTCTCATCTCTCATCTTGAAGATGAGAGCGACATTAGCTCTTGAAAGCTTGGAATCACTTCCAGAATTCACCTGGCTGATAGCCCAAGAAGAGTTATTTTCATATCGCTGTCAGGAAAGCTTCCAGACTTGGTTTACAGTTATGAGTATTATGAAAATTGAAGATACTGTAGTGAGTAAACCCAATTTCATTCAGTGAACAAGGTACATACTAAGAAACTCATGAACATAGTACAGTTCTGGAACATGTCATGGCAGAAAGTTCTTCTAAATTCTCCAGATTGACTTCTGAACTAACTCCTTCCCTTACTGCAATGCATCTTGTGCTTTCTGATGAGTTTTTGTAAACATCATGAAGAACTTGTTCTTCACAGTCAATGCTTTATACCTCTCTTGGTCTCTCAACATCCAAAATATTTCTCTAAACTGAGCCACTCTCAAGTGTTGATGAATTCGTGGGAATGTTCATGAACAAGGTAACTGCCTGTGGGGATGCCTTTCTGCATGAAGCTCATGATGCATTCCCATTTGCAAGGTCACACAAGGCCATATCACTATTGTTCACTCACAGAATACCTTTTTCTTCTGCCTTCTGTGCTCTAAACAAACAACCAAACAAAAGACACTCAAACAATTAGCAGACAACAACAATTTCATTCAATTAATTATTACTTGTGTCAAGGAAGGGACAAATACTTTAAACACTCTTTAACAAGTGATTTTCAGACCCATGTTCATATAAACTCTTATGTTTTGATGTTGGGAAGGTATTCCCAAAATATTTGACACCAATTGAGATTTACCCTATGTAAGTCCAAATTGTCCTCTCTGTAATATAATGACCAAAGAACATATTCAAACCTATGACATACTATCTTTTGGATCCATCACAGAGATACTGGCGAGTAAGAGCACTAATGGCTTCACTAGTCCAGCACGGGATAACGACAATAACATGTTACTTAAATTATAAATGCAAATGTCTTGAAGTTATATGAATGACAACTTAGGCAAATTAAATAAGATTTTTATTAAAAACCATATTTAAATGTAGCTGAACTTCTCAGAAAGTTATAATGCCTTAATAATTGAAGTTCTTGGAATCTGCATGCCATTAATGGTGGCAACTTTTGGGATTATTATTTTAGGTAACAAAATTCTAACATACGAGGAATGAAAACATCATAATCAGCATGCTAAAGTGTAAAGGATACTTTTTCTAGAATCATTGTCATAGGAAAGACATGGCAGAATGGCAGTAAGAATTCCAGATGCAAATGGCAGCATAGTTCTTCCAGAAAGCTGCACAAAGTCTTTGATCCATGTTATAGCTGTGAACTAAAACAAAACCAAGTCATGAAAACGAACACACATAAGCTGCTGCTAAATAACTGAATATTTCTTCATTCCTGGTTAGTATTTGCTACAGAATAAAAACAAGTTCCCTGGAAGTTTGGTCTTAGAAAATCTTTCTCTTCTACATTTATAATAAGTAGAGGAAGTATTGCATTCCATTGAAAAATTTAATATCAAGATTTCATTGGAAATATGTGTTTTGAGACTCTCTGAATCCAAAAGAAGCCTTTTTTGAAATTTATTTAATAAAAAGGTGTGTGTGTGTGTGTGTGTGTGTGTGTGTGTGTGTGTGTGTGTGTGTGTGTGTGTGTGTGTGTGTGTGTGTGTGTGTGTGTGTGTGTGTGTGTGTGTGTGTGTGTGTGTGTGTGTGTGCGTGCGTGCGTGTTTCAAGACTGAAATGTTGATTAAATATCAAACTTGTCATTTGCAAGTTAACAATTTCTGAAATATTCCTTGTTACTGCTTTGAATTTTGGAAAATGGAAAATCATCATTACTTTTTCTCCCTGGTCATGCAGAGAGAATGGAGTTTCAAAGCCATCACTGGCAACCAACTCTTAAAATATTTGACTATTGCTTTAGTCTACTTATTCCCCTATTCCCACTGTACCTACAAAAAAGCATTTCTGAATCTGCTTTTTTTGGATTTAGAGGGCCTCAAAACATACTTCTGATGAACTCTCAACATCGCATTTTTGGGCGGAATACAATACTTTCTCTACTTACTATAGTAGTAGAGAAAGTAACAAGCTTTTATAAGAATGCTTTGTTGAAGAATAGGACGAGAAAGTCATGCAAATATAACAAATCACACATGTTTATTAATGGCAATAAATTTAGGCTATTTCTTGGTCATTTATATCGTAATTTCAGAATCTTGATTTAGCAATGGAACTTTTGCTATTGTTACTGACAAAAAGAAGAATCTCCCAAGGTAATTTTAATCTTTTCTTGCAGTTTAAAATAAATCAAATTATCATAAGTAAGTTTAGTTTTACTTACTTGGAGAAGTTCGTCTGATGACTGTGCATGGGTTATGAGAATGTTGATCATATCAGCAAAATCCACTCTTGAGGGATTTTGCTTGATGCTGCGCAGAAACTCTCCCAGAACATTATCACACCTATGACAATCACAACTTTTGTAAATGCAATTCTGAATCATGTGTTCAAGTAGATCAATCCAATATTAGTGAAAGTATTAAGTTCTTTCATCAATAAAGGAGTACGAAACTAAATATCTGATAAGGTACACTGACTTATCTTCCTCTATTACAAATTCACAGACATACCTTATATACGTATTGTAAGATTCATTAAAAATGTGATGCAGGCATGTTCATAACCGAACTAATTTAATTGTATTTAAATAAATCCTGGAGCACAACAGCTGCAAGTGGCAGAAAGGTGAAACCTTCATCTAGCAAAGCTGTGAATGCCAGTGAAGCAGAACGATTCAGTTGGGAGTTAGACCCTGATACCTGAGATGGTGTTTAGTATACCCAACATGGAACTGAAATTGTAGCAATGTGCACCGATAAAGTTTTGTGTTTTTCTAGACACAACTTCTAAAGAAACCTTTGAAATGGTGCAGCAAGCATATAAAGACCATGCTTTAGGCAAAATACAAGTCTCTGATTGGCACAAATGTTTCAAAGAGGGTTATGAAGACCTTCAAGATTCTCCATGCCTTGGAAGACCCGTAATAGCAAAAATGGAAGTCAACATCAACACAATTGACAATTGTGCAAGATCGTTGCATAACAATTGCAGAAGTTACAGAGCTAATGAATTTGTCTTATGGAACCATAGAAGACATATTTGGCAATACTCTTGGCTCATGATGTGTCAACAATGGCTCGAAAGATTAGGACAGGAGCCAGATTTTCTGAATAGGGTCATCAGTTTTCCCTAAAGTGAAAAAGGAGCTTTGTGATCACCATTTTTAAAGTGATAATGGGTATTCTGAACAGATTGTCGAAAAGGGGTTCAGTTAGGTTTCGAACCATAGGAAAATCTAGAGGTGGAATCAGGACTGAAAAATTCAATGCCATAGCCGAATTTGAACCGCGGATCTTCTGCTTAACCACTAAGCTACCATGGCCAACTTGCCAGTGCGACATTAAATTCCCCACTGATTCAAACTTTCCTGGTTAGACCACAAGGGAATCTCACATCAGAGATAAATACCCCAAGGGCGACTTACAATTGTAAGTACTTTATGTCCCAGGTTTAAGTAACCTTTAGATGGTAATTATTATTTATTTATGCCAACAAACTTACTGTTGGTGTTTTTAAACACACAAGCCGTGTGTGGGCAAAGTTTGAGAGGTAGAACAGAACTTAAAAATTCAAAAAATTAAAAAATTCAGTTGTGGCATTGAATTTTTAAGTTCTGTTCTACCTCTCAAACCTTTAGATGGTAATTAATATTTATTTATGCCAAAAAGCTTACTGCTGCTGTTTTTAAACAAACAAGTCGTGTGTGGGCAATGTTTAAGAGGTGGTTAAAGCAGGCGCTCGATAAGCAGAAGATCCAAGGTTCCAATCCCGGCTATGGCATTGTATTTTTCATTCCTGATTCCACCTCTTAAACATTGCCCACACACGGCTTGTGTGTTTAAAAGCACCAGCAGTAAGCTTGTTGGCATAAATAAATATTAATTAACATAGCAAAATTGTTGGAATAGTAGTATTTCATCAGAGGGGAAATACTTCAAAAGCTTGTACTTAAATTTGAATGAAGTAAAGCCATTATGTGTTAATTACAAAATTAGTTTGGTTACAAGACATGATTGTCTGGCAAAACATTTAAACAGAATTGGGATATATTCTTCACCACTCTGTCCTCTATGTGATCTGCAAGAGGAAATGGATCGAGACCACCTTCAAATATACCCGGCCACTTCTACTGCCCCATCCATCAGTGAAAAATATTGGAGAGCAAGAGGGTTAATGACTTCATTGTCAGAAATCCAGCATTAGCTAACAACAACAACATTTATTGATATGCCCTTGTATGTATGCGTATAAAGGAACCGGTGTCTTGTTCTGAGTTTTAAATGCTGTGACAAATGGCAGATAATGAGTGTGCTAGATGCATTATAATTCAGCTTAAGACAGCTCACATTAGTTTTAACTTATTTTTACTCTAGGAGAGTCTCTATAAAAGGTAAAATACTTAGAACTTAAAGAAAATGTATATGAATTGGTTTACTTACACTAATCACTTATATTGAGTTGGTATCAGGTTATGATGGGAGCAATGGAGCTCTCAAAACATGTCCTGTTTTACAGAAAATAAAAGTGATGTAGTGTCAGTAAACCGGCTCATGTTATTTTTAAATTATTCACATATCACTCTATGTAAAACTTCCAACAAAGTAGTGGTACTTACATCTTCTTTATTTCTAGAGTGTGATCTTCCAGTATTCGGAACAGTCCATCAAGAATCTCAGGAAGGAAAATGATGAGATCTATATCAGGTACAGCATCCAGCACTGATACCCATGATATGATAAACTGTCGTGCAAAAGTATTTTTTGTGTAGATTCTTTCTCGAAGTAGTGGCATGAAAGATACCAGATCGAATGAAGAACTTTCTGTAACTATGTCCTGTGAAATTAAGCATACTGTTAAATTTTAACAGAGAACTCTATATGGAAAGCTGAATCAGAGTTGAAAATGCAATGCTGTTATCTAATTTTTACTTTCTCTACTGCAAGTAGGGGAAGTATTGTATTCCACCCAAAAATTTGATGTCGAGATTTCGGAAATATGTTTTGAGACCCCCTGAATCCAAAAAAAAGCATTTTTAGAAACAGGTCTGTGTGTGTGCGTGTGTCAGTCTGTGGACAGCATAACTCAAAAACGAAAAGTAGGTTAAAAACCAAAGTTAGTATTTAAGTTTAGTGTCTTCTCAATAAATTTTGTTGTAGGGTGAACCATTTCGGAGATATTCCTTGTTACGTGCATGAGTTTCGGAAAACTTAAAACTTTTGTGAAATGTAACATCGTTGTTCATTTTTTTAATGTTAAGTGTGCAAAGAGAATGGAACCTCAAAGCTTTAAAAAATTTGACTATCGCACAAAGTCGACTATATTCTAATATCCCCCTTGCACCTACAAGAAAATAAGCAGTAAGATAATTTGTACAAAGGTTTATCTCAACTAACATGAAGAAGATATAGGAATAAGACTTTGTAAGAATGGTTAGTACAAGAGTAGAGAAAGTCATGTGAGTGTAGCACATCAGATTTGTTCAGATCTGTTCAAACTTCCATTTTTAGTCTAGAAGATTATTAGTGTAAATAAGAATAGTTTACACAATTTATATATTTAAAAAAGCCCCATGTTTATGGTGAAAACAAAATATTTTTACAGTTGCTCTACAATTCCAGTGGAAGCCTATATCAACTTTTCCTTCCTGCTAATAAAAAGTATTTTCCTTTATGAAATAATGGAACAAATTACTGCTAATTTAATACAAAGTTATATATGAAAAAAGGATCTTTTATTGGTATTCTTACTTTCATAAGCCTGTCAAGAAGTTCTGATCCATTCTTTACATTCTGGTCTGGATCTGCGGCTAATTTGCTGAGCGCACTAAAGATCTCTGTAAAATGTGGAAGGACTGAACTTCTGGCCACCTTTACTACATTATAAAGTGACTCACATGCATAGTATCGCACTCTCAAATCTGAGTCTGAAAAGCAGGCTAAAATGGGCTGCACCAACTCATCTGTGTATTGTGCAGTGTCCTGCAAGAAAAAAAGCACTTAATTAAAATTATACAAATAGAGAAAAAAAGCTCTTTTTATGTACAACACAGGGAAAATCCTACCTTTCCTAATGCCACAGCAATAGCTGCTAATCCAATGAGACCCCCTTTCTTTGTGTTGGTGTTCTGGGACGCTGCAAAGTCTTGCCCAAGCACCTTCAGCAGCCTTTTTATTTGCACTGTTTTGTTTGCTAGTGCAAACTCCTTCACCATTCTGCACAAATATTACACAATAAAATTTGTAAACCTTAGAACACTTTACATTAAGTGTGAACTTCTCTGAGCAGGATTGCCTAGTAGTCATTTAACACTTCAAAAAATATGCAGGCCCAATTAACTTTTTTTTGAAGCTTTGTAACAGTGAATGCAGATTCTAATGAATGAATGAATGTTGCAAGTCGAATTCAGGAACACTTTTTCTTCACTTAAACTGTAAATTAAAAGGACATGTTTCTGTCAATATACTGCAGATGATGGAAGCAAACATTTTTGAACCATGTCCGAAGCAGAAGGCCATGGAGTATGGAATGGCCAAAAGCTCGATGTTTATAAATCTGACATGGCTGATCACTTGTGAAGCCTTGATTAATAACACTCGCTGTGAAAGCTTCAAATTGAAACATGTCCTGTTAATTTACAGTGCAAAAGTGTTCTAAAATTCAGCTTGCAACATTCATTCATTAATATACAGGTGTACATAAAGTCTAGAATCATAGTAGAGTGACTATCTTTGTGTTTGTTTGCTCATAATGTCACTGTTGAAAGATCACAGAGGGGAGATAATTCTTCTTTGTGGATAAGAGGGGTAGTCATAGAGGAATGTCCAGGCCAAGTTTAACACGAGGCATCTAGAGAAGTCAGCACTGCGAAGTGCAGTTGCAAAGTTACTGAAGAGATTTCATGAAACAGGACCAATAAACGATAAATAGTGTTCCACCAGAACATTTATAGATGAAGATACCAGAACTGTGGTACTTGCAAAGTTTCACATTAGTCCAAAAAATCAATCCGACACATGAGCTTGGAAATTGAAGTTCCCCAGAGCATGGTGCATAACATTTTAAAAGGTTCAAAATTCCATCCTTACAAGTTGAAGATTACACATCATCTAACGGAGGACAATATCCTTTCTGAAGGGCTGATATGTGTGAACGGTTCCTGCACCAAATAACAGTACATCCATCTTTTGTAGAAACAATATGTTTTCTCAGATGAGGCAAATTTTATGTATATGGGGAGGTGAACACACAAAGTTTAAGGTATTGGTCACAAGCAAACCCAAAATGGTACATCAACACTAAAAGGCAAGGCTCTACAAAAGTGATGTCATGGTGTGTTTTATGGGGCAATATGATTGTTGGTCCATTCTTCTTTAAATCAACAGTCACTGCAGTAAATTATCTCAGGATGTTGGTTGATGAAATGGTACCAGAACTTCATGTCTGTCCAGAGTTTATATAGAATGGGGCCTCACCTCATTATGCAAGTATCACTGGACACTGGTTGGATGAAATGTTTCCCACTGGAATGGGAGAAAGGGCCCTGTGGAATGAGCACCAAGGTCACCAGACCTGAACCCTATGGATTTGACCATTTGGGAGATTGTGAAAGTTGAGGTGTATGCAGAAAAATTCGGGATGTGGAACATCTCCATCAAAGAATTACTGCTCCATGTGCTGCTCTTAAGCTACATATGTTGAGGATAATTCAAATTCTGTAATATTTCTGAGGTAGTATGTTGAAAATGGTGGCAGACGTGGGGAGTACATTCTTTAGTATGAATATGCATGTATGTATATGTATTATGTACTATGATTCCAGACTTTAGGGACACCCTATAGTAAAAGCATAGCTTGAAAAAAAGAAATATTCAATTCAGGAAATACAGGAAACTTAATTAAAGAAGTTATGACAAATTACATTCATAAGACTTTCTCTACCTGTTTATCAAAAACTATTCTTACAACAGTGTGTTCTTTTGTCTACTTCATATTAATTGAGATCAACATTTATTTTTTATAAATAGTTTTTCACTACATATTTCCTTGTAGGTAGAATGAAATAGGGCAATTCAACAGGCATAAATAATAACTGTAAAATCTTTTAAGAGCGGGCCACCATCTGATGGCTTTGAAATTCTCTCTTAAAACTCCAGAAGGTGGAAAAATTGAGTAACAGCTTAAAATGTTTCAAAATTTCCTTTTTTGAAAATTCAAACCAATAGCAAGGGATATTTCAGAAATGATTAACTCCACAAAAAACAAACATTGTGTGCTTTAACGAGATTTACATTTTTTGTTTGATATGTTTTGTCCGTCTTATTATTTATTATTTTATGCAAAAGTCATTCAAAATGAAGAAGGTTATTGCCAGAAAATCAGAAAATTCAAGATATAGATTTCATTTGAAAATATCATAATCTTAAACATATGGTATTTTAATCAAAATTGCTAGCATTTGCTGAATTTTCCAGATAAAGGATAGTATGGGGGGGGGGGGGTAGTTTTCTTGGTATTAAGTTTAAATCACTCTTTAGTCTCTTTCAGCCATGTGCATGCACACACACATGCAACCCCCCCACCCCCACACACACAGACAGATAGACCTTGTTTTAAATTGTTTAGTCAGTTTCTTTTTACATGGATAAGAAGCATAAGAAGTGATCTACCATCTATCTTAATGTCATGGTTTTTCATGCGTCAAAATACGTCTTTCCTTTTCATCAAGAGGACAGTGTTCCTAGCAGATGGAATTGTTATAAATTGGTTTCAGTTGCTAAAAGAGAAAATGAAGAGAATGATCCAGGTATGTCAATGAAAAGTGTAAAGGAAACTACTTCACATAATACTCAGATACAGAATATGCAACGAGATCAGGAGAACAGGCATGGGAGATGCAGTTATTGTGGTGGAGTGTCTCAAATGGAAATTGGGAGGCCATGTTGTGAGGATGTGTAACAACAGATGGACCTATAGAACAACCATGTGGAACCCCAGAATAGGAAGAAGATGCATGGGCAGGCAGAGGACCAGATGATAGACTTCAAGCAGAAAGTGGGACATTGGTGGTCAAGGCGTGCAAGAGACAGAGAAGCTTGGCAAGAGTTCCTTAAGTGTTAATGTAAAATATGCATGACGAAGAAGGGACAGAGATGTGTAGTACAGCAGAATTTCAAAATTGTTAAACATTTTGTATGTGTAGAAGGACAGGACTGGAACATGTTCTTTAGGATTAGCTCCCCTAATGAGTTTTTATTTTGCTACTCCACGAACAGGTAGGAGGCCTTAGCCCTCAAGGAATGACAGACTAAAATAAAAATGAAAGAATATGCAATTTAGACAACTTCATCAATAAATTAGATTACACCATAGAAAGTCATTAAGTAAATATAAAATGCATTTCTAAGCTGATCTTCACATTATTTAGGCATCAATTACACTTTTAAATCATAAAAAATAATGGCCTAGAAATGTTCTCTAGTCAAATTCATTTTTGGGTGAACAAAAAATTTTAAATGATGATATTTAACAAACTATTTAAGCAATTGAACAAACTACACAGCAATTAATTCACAAAACATTAGAAAATAGTTATCAAATGTAAACAAAACTTTGTTTTTAGAAACATGGCATTCTAAAAATGTTCAGTGTGCCCTCGTAGTAGATTGGGGTAAAAGTAAACATTTCTGCTGTGTCATGTTGTCATGCTAACCATTAATTATTTAGAATGTAGCCAGATATTATGAGTACAGTGTTTATCATTCTACTGTTGAGGTATATCTTAAGGCATATGGGCCTGTTTCTCGTACCCCTTTGCTTCACAAAATGCATTGCGCTGATAATAGACAGATTATAGAATACAGGGTTCTTCATTTAAAACCTAATGGAGCACATACAGTTTCACCTCTCCTGCGACCTTGCTGGATTCCCCCACTACTGGCTGCCATTGTGCACATGGCTAGTCGGTACTGGGCCTCTGAAAATCCACATTGCATTCAAGAAATCCCTCATTATGATCGGAAAGTTGAAGTTTGGTATGCTGTTAGCGCTAGACCCATAATTGGTCCAATATTCTATGGGCAGACTGTAAATGCAGGGAGGCACTGAAATGACATTTTGACTATTTGACCATGAACTGACAGAAGAAGAGAAATCATATGGGTGGTTTCAACAAGATTCTGCTACTGCCCATACAGCAGAGGAGTTCATGAACAAAATTACGGAGGTGTTTGATGATAGACTGATTAGTGCTGGTGTATGGCCCTCTCATTCCCCTGATCTAATAGTGTGTAAATTTTACATGTAGGATAACCGAAAGACAAACTTTATGAAAAAATCCTCATACATTAGAAGAGCTAAAACAAAATAAATTAAAAATAAATAAATAAATAATAATAAATAATAAATAAAATATTAAAAATGAAATCAGAAGCATTACAGTGACTCAACTTAATTGTGTGAATCAGAATGTGTTCTCCCAATATAATGCTTGTTTAGCCATGGGTGGAAACATTTCCAGTATCTTCTATTAGGTAAGAGTGTTATACATGCTTTACACGCAGAATTTATGTAGGAGCAAAGCCAGCTGTGGCACACCCAATAGCATACAGGTGAAATTCCCTGTGCCTGTTAGGTTTTAAATGAAGAACCCTGTATTTAGAAGTTATTTGATTGAACTTGAAAATTAAATAATGTATTTACTCCTTTTACTTGGCATGCTGCCTCTGAAAAATAAAAAATTAAAAGAATTAGTTGTTCTTAGCTAATGCTGGATTTCTGACAATGAAGTCATTAATCCTCTTGCTCTCCAATATTTTTCACTGATGGATGGGGCGCTATTAAAAGAATTAGAGATGATGCTCTCTTTGATACGTCCTAACTGCTCAAACATTGATTTAAGATGGTCTGTTGAATAACATCCTTTTATATCAGCAAACTTCCTCAATTACAGCTTTAGCAGTAAATTATGATTAATTCTTGTGCGTGCGTGCGTGCGTGCGTGTGTGTGTGTGTGTGTGTGTGTGTCTAATGCTCAGGAGTTAATAACTAAATCATTCTCCTTCTTGCTTCCCAATATATTGATATTATGCTAATGGCTTCATTGCCAGATGCAAGGCACTAAGAAAACAACATATATTGATATTAAGGGTTTCAAAATGAGAGTTTTTGAATGATAGTTTTAAGAATTAGCAATTGAATCATCCTTACTCAAACCCCAGAGTGTCTGGAGGACCACACTTGCAGTTGGTTGACAAGTCTCTCAGACTTGGCTGGGAGATTAGTATACCTACTAATCAACTTTTCCTCCTTTTGTCAACTGAGAACAACATTGTGGCATCGCAGATCAGCACATAGAGTAAGGAATTAGAAGATAAGTATATAAAATGAACCTTTAGGCCTCGAATGCTCTAATACCATAAGGGTCAAAGAAAACAAGAGTTCGGTCAAGTAAGACTAGATAGGAAAGGAGAAAGAGGGGATCTGGTAAGGAAAAGGAAGAATACAAGATTCAGTCATTAAACTCATTAGGCTGACCAGCTCCATTTGATGAGCAGCCTGTCCTTATAGTTCAATATGCATAAGCATGCATACTAACAGCTGCACCACGGGAAGACAAGGGATGGGACGTTAGGTAATTGTCCAGATTGGTTCCTGTAAGCCTATGTTATAGAGTAATTAAAGGCTCTCCCCTATCTTGAAAACAATTACCTTTTTCAGATTAATTCTTAGGTGGATGTACAGAAGAGAGGTAACTTTGAAATTTACCAAATTAAATAGGACTGCCACAGTGAAATAAGTACATTAGAAAAGAGACGAGTCAAAATACTCTCTTATGGTTTCACTAATTTACGTTATTACCTAGAATATGTTTTGCAGAATGTTTCCTGCATCCTCGACTAGAGTTGACTGTCAGAGCAAGGTCAGAAATTGGAACTCAAAATCTAATCATTCTCAAGTGGAAACATTCCCCCTTCCCCCAAGATTTTAATTGAGAGTGATGGTGAATACTTTTAATTTAAATCTACCTCCTCTTCAATGTCATGGCTATATTTCCAAAAATGTTGGGACATGGAAGATATGTCTATTTCCCTATTACGTAAGTTTCTCAAACATTCTTTCATTGTGATGTCTATTTTTTCCTTTTGTCATCTACTTGTAAATTTTGTTGTATAAGCTGTTATCAATACAAAGATGCCATATATTTTTCTTTTGCCAACATTTTGTCTCTTTTATTAGAGTTTAAGGTAGCTGAGTGAGGCCAAGCATCAAACTCTCTTTTTCTCATGTGCAAGCATCCACAAACACAGATGTAAAATGCCAAACCCAGTATCACACATCTAAAAGCAATGCCTTAGGCTGCGTAATTTGTGCTAAGGGTGAAAAATCATAAAAAGCTTTTTTGTTTATTAGCAGGAACCACATTGCTTAATACAGAAAAATTTAGATTTCTTTACTCTCTGACCATAGTTTCCATTATAAGATGCTCTCAAGAAATGTTACCATAAACCATATGAGAACTATGTGCATGAACTGTGCAGTTAGCTTAGTGAAAGATTCCACATTCAGTGATGTATGAAGAGTGCTAGATGAACAGCTTCACACAGCACAGATAATTACACCCATCTGTGTGCATTCTGTTAATAAAATATACATGCTGCTGCAGAGTGTACCTAACATGGGACACATTTAAGAAATTAGTATTATAAAAGGAAATACTATAGCTCTACTAATTTTATGCTGGAATGCCTTGATAAAAGCTGTCAGAGAAGAATGTAGACATAAAGTTACGAAGGCCATGGCAATGAGCATTACATAACCTTCAGTCAATCTGCTTATAATTTACAGTGAATTTACAAGAAAACATGATCCACACATTTCCTTGTGAAACTTTTCTTCGTAAGCATTTAGTGGATATCCGATAGTAACAGAACACAATAATTTTCGTAAATGACTGCCAACTGCTCTAAACAGAATTTTTATATTCAAACTTTCTTTGAAATGACATGAAAGTTGTTCATTTATGCATCCCAAATGACAACTTTGTTATCTTTCCTAGACTTGGAACTTACTTTTCTACTTCTAATGCCGCTGCTTTCCTCTTCTCGTACAGCTTGTCATTTAAAGCCCTTACGCATGCTGGGCTTAAAGGTGCATAATCTCTCTCGGGCATCATATTTACGTTTGGATTTAAAATTTCACCGCAGATGACAGATACTTCACGTCACGCCCATCGTCTATCACATGTTTCAGTAGCACTCGAATCATTTACTCTGTAGGAAATTATCAATTGAAGTATTAAAATCATGTTGCATGTGGGATTGAACGGATTTATTTATAATTCAGCTAATGCTATTGACATTCTAAGAGATCACTCAAATACATTGTACATATGGCTGCATTTTAGTACTATGATAAAAACAGTATTCGCGTTTATGAATTAATAGGAATGAAAAGTTTTGTGCAAAACTTGAACGGAAGTTACTGAAATGTCACTGATTATTTAGTAGATTAAATTTAGTAAACATGGCGAACGATTACGGTCATACGTACTTTGGATTACTGGAAGAATGCCCGAAAACGTGAGAAAGAAATGTTTCTAAATACTACGATAATAGTAGTTAATTTTAAAGAAAATTATTGCCATGTTGAAGACTTTTTAAGGTATTTTGTTTTCTAACAGTGGACAGTATGAGGATAAGGATTACAACAGCCTGCATGGGGAATTTGGATGTTTAGCAAGGCAGTTGCTTATTCAAATAGGCCTCATGGTATTATCGGCGCCAATTCAAGTGATTATAAGGGTCGTATGTATCGCCTTGTCAATGCAAGCATTCGGACAAATGTTCAGAACCATCCTTATTTCGGTAGTTACTGTATGGTGTGTGGCAAGTGGACGAGGATAAAAACATTTTCAGACCATGCTCTGCTTTTTGAGTCGATATAGTGTGAGATTATCTTGGATGTAAACGCATTGAATTCTGACGAAAGCTCAGTGTTTGTTTAACATCATCCGCAACTTTAAAATGAAGGCTCTGGCGCACATTAGGTAAGCAAAAATGTTCTTTCAGTTTCTTACTTAGGCCTGTAGAGGCCAGCCATTGATCCTTACTCCTTCATTGATAATTAAATACCTACCTGCAGTAAAAAGGAGTCATGATATAGTAGATGTAGTACCTGTGAACTGATAGATGGTTTTGGGGAAAAGATAAGAATGGCAGCCAACCAAAAACACATACGTTTTCATAATTGTTATTATTTAAACAATATTGCATTGGAAGTTTACACATGTGCATAAAATAGTGAGTCTCCAAGATGTACAAAGCTCTTGTAGTTATAAACTTTCTGACTTAACCATGTATTTAGGAAGATGTGGAAGAATGTTTGCTTGATAAATTTATTACATTTTTTAATTTAACAAACGTTTTTTTAAATAATAAATTGAATAAATCAAAGCCAAAGATTTTGGATAGAGCATCATGCCAGTTATATGCTCCTATTGTGAGCTAGATCATCCACATCAACAGAACAGATCTTGGAAAGAAGGAGTGGAACAGGGAGAGATGTAAGTTTTTATTCTGCAGTCCATATTCAAATTATGACATCTTTATTTTATATAAAGAATTTTATTACAAATTCTATGAATGGTACATGCTTCTCTGACTTTCTGAAAAAGGAATATCAGCCAGCTTTTTGCATAGTGCACATACAGATGCACTCTGGTTCATATTTGGTTCCGAGGAGAAAGTTTGTCAGCAGAGAGAGAATCTTACATAAATATGCCTGTTGATCAGTTTATTCCCTATTGTGTATTAAATTATATAACTGCCCATTGTAACAATTATGGTACTTATAAATAGTGGTGATTGTAGAAATAAATAAGTTCTTTCGAAGCGAAGGCACCAGTTTGTTATAATCCTGTATTTATATGTTTTTAAAGAAAAAAAAGCATGAAATTTATTGCAGTGGTATGTACCTTTTGCAAAGCAATGACCATGCAAAATAGTATTAGTATACAAATTGTATGATACTGTAATTATGAATTCTATCCTATCAAACCACATTAGCACGACAGCCACTAACAGCTTTGTTATAGTCATAAGATTGTTTTGGAACCCTAAATAAACATTAAACCTATCTTCCTTTCATAGAAGTTTGAAAACAGTGTTGTTATAATTAATTTCATTTAAAAGGTGAGTTAATTAATAACACTGAACAACACTTACAACATATTTTTCCGGGATGCGTTTCGTTTCCGGTTGATAATGGAGGAAAGTTAACCTTCGAAACGCGTCCTGGAAAAATATGTTGTAAGTGTTGTTCAGTGTTATTAATTAACTCACCTTTTAAATTAAACATTAAACCTGTTTTAGTATGGATAGCCAAATTGTTGGGACTTAGATAAAAAAAATTGCACACTTGTATTTTCCTTCTTGCATGCAGTACAAACTTTCTCAGCACATTTAGTGTATATTTTGCTTGAGGTTCCTCATACATTGTCTGGAAACAGCATTACTGAAGTAGACTTGTAAGAAATGAGTAGAAGATCTAGGTATGGCACACATTGATAATGGAAGTTCATATGGTTTTGTTTAATGTCTTGGTTGAAATCACAGGCTCTGCTGTTGAACCAGCTGGCACCAATTATGACTAACATGATAGTGCTTGTTATAATGTGAAGAAATACCATAGTTCACAGCCATGGCGCAATAGTCAATTTGGGTGGCTCTATTGGTTGATTCCAAGATTGTGCGTTCAAACCCAGCCTAGATTGATGGTTTTTAAGTGTGCTTAAAAGCAACTGACCCATGTCAGTAGATTTACTTGCATATAAAAGAACTCCTATGGAATGAACTTCTGGCATGTCGGTGGCACTTATATCACCTTGGTAATTGACAGCATCGTTAACAAAACAAAAATGGCACCATAGAAAGCAGAAATTTGAGTTCTGACAGCTCACACAGTCTAAAAGAGGAATGTTTGAATGTTCCAGGATTGAAGTAAAAGCACATTATGGCTAGATGAAATCTTTGTTTCCTTTATTACTTTCCCTATCATGTGTTAGGTAGAAGTATTGTGTTCTACCCAAAAATTCAATATCAAGATTTCACACAAAATGCATATTCTTAGGCCTGTGTGTGCATGTGCAAGCATGTGTGTGTCTGTACTGTCTGTTCAGCAGCTCGTGGTCTTAGGGAGGGGAGAGGGGAGACGTTCCACGTAGTGTAACCCAAGTTTTGTAATCTTCCATGCAAACATTCTGCTGGTTACGTTGCCAGCTTACCTACAATGGTATTGCGCTATGTTTACTCGCTGCTAATTTCTCTTAATTTTAGTTGTGAAACTGTATGAGTCAGTAGTTTTATGTTGGAAGTAATGAAAAAAGGAGTGTAGAAGTAGATAAACCTCTGCCTAGGAGTGCTGTGAAATGTGCTATGATATTGTAGTTGCAGAACAGAACAAAGGGGTTCAGTGTGACTGTTCTATGTATAAAACATCTTTACAAGATGTTTGAAACAACCTAAGGAGGTTCTAATGTTCTTTATGTAACAGGTGACTGACGTATCCTTACAGGAACATGATACAACACTCGAGGTTATATCCTTGTGATTGAAACAGACTGACAGGGTTTTTGAAAAATATAGAAAACAGAAAATTACCAGTGGAAGAAAGATGGAATTTGAACGAGTTCTTTGCTTTAATGTAGTTTGAATACACATTCCAAAGTTGTCACTATTATCGTAAGTGCAACTAGAAGCACTACTCCTGCTTCAGATATCGCTTGTACCTGAAATTGTTTACTGATGTACTGACTGGCTGCATTCCTGTCAGGGACCATAGGCTGGTGAACAGCATAAAGTTGGATAAATGCCAAACTTGCAAGTTCAATATCTTCAAAGATACAACTTAAAGCTGTTCAAGAAACTCCCCATCCCAAACTACCCTTTACATGAATATTTTTTGAAATTTTGGATTTTCTATAAGGACTTTGATTAAAATACCCTACATTTAAGACACATGACAGATAAACTGCATATCTTGAATTTTCTGAGTAGCCTGTGGAGTCTGCTTCATTTACAGGGATTTTTGTACTGTCATTGACTCAGGAGAATACCTTGGTCCTCAAACCTGCAGATGTGCGTGAAGTGATGGAGCTTCTGGTATGATGCAAGTAGAGTAACACCAGACAAAAACGTGCTGCAAAAAATGTATATTTCTTTAAAGCATCCTTTTTTGTGGCATCAGCTATTCCCAAAATGTGTGCTAATATTGGTTTAAATGTTCAGTATTTTGTAATATTTTTAAAGTGGTTTCGCTATTCACTTCTTGTGATGTTATGACAACTGCAACAAATTTTAAACCCAGCACATAGGAGACCGCTTTTAAGCGACCAACTGATTTGGTTTGCTCTACCCATCTTGTAACTACAGCAAAATGTGTGATGAAACTATTTCTGCAAATGTTTATCTCTATTAACTTGAAGATAGGAGAGTAGAAGGGGAGTAGTTTATAGAAGCTGTACAAAATTAAACAAAATTGAAATTGTTTTATTTATGGGTATTCAACTGTTGTTGTTCTTAGCATTCTATTTTATGTACGTATGTTGGGTGGAAGTCTGATTAATTTTGTTCAGACGCCTGCTTATCAGGCTTGAGGCTCTTTTATGAGCCATAAAACTATGACACATCCTTGTGAAGGAAGCCATGCTAAGGATGAATCTATCGTCCTCCACCAGGTTTGAACCCACAACCTCAGGAGTCAGAGGCTAACATGTTATCCCTAGACCATGTGGAGGATGACATAAAAGTAAATGTTAATGGTTAGAGAAAGACATGTGAATGAATGCAACACATCAGATTCTTTTTTTAATGTCTCGCTGAATGTTGGTGCTGGAGAATAACAATTTTACATTAAGAACCTATTTGACAGCACCTTGGCCGAGCAGTTAGAGCGTTCACCTACCACCTAGGCAGCCTGGGTTTGATCCCAGGGACCCACATATGGTATTTTTGATGGACAAAGTGGCCTTAGGTGGGTTTTCTCTGGGTTCTCCAGTTTCCCCCTCCATTCATTCTACCAATTGCTCCATTATCAGCTTTCCAATCATCAATTTTGCCTCATTTCATATCATTCTCTTCCTCACTATCATACCTGGTGCTTGGCTGACCACCCACTTCCAGATCTTCACTCTGTCCGGTCCATAGGTTCCTGTGCTCCCCGACAGGCATCTGACCCTAGGCACTGGCTTGTAAGTCCTAGGTGTGTAACTCCTACATAAGGTGAGGGTAATCAGGCAAATAAAAAAAAAATAATAAAAACCTGGTTAAGCAGAAAAAAATTGCTAATGCTCTGTGGTGTGCAGAATTTAACAAAAGCTCATGATTTATAAACATTTTGTGTTTTCCAATATACATAGTGGGAAATCTCTGTATGCTGGTAGCTCAGTGAACCAGAAATCAGACAACTCAGTTTTGAATGCACTTAAGTAAATTTTATATTGCTATACTGAGTGTACAGTAAAGTGTTATATTTTCCCTTGAATATTGTGCTGTTTCGTGCCTTGGAAATAACTGTATATAAAATTGGGTAACTGTTTACAACTACAGCACCACTTAAGGTTGGTTGTTGAAATGTAAATGAAAACCTTTTATCAGATTAGTGTCCATATGTAACCCATTTCAGGGAACTGTGCTTAAACTTTCTCTGTCATATATGTATTAGAATAGAGAAAACATTATATTCCACTCAAAAATTCTATTTGAAGCTTTCACCGGAAATATATGCTTTGGAACCAAAAATGAAGCATTTTTAGTAAAAGGCACCTGTATTTGAACAGCATAACTTGCAAACGAAATATCATATAAATACCAAACTCATGAACATGAAGATATTCAAGTAAATGTCCCCATTCCAAACTATTCTTTACAACATTTTTCAAAATTTTTGATTTTCTCAAAGTGGGTTCTGTGATTTTGTTTAAAGTAATACATATTTAAGATGTTTGTGTAACAAACAAAGACTGTATTATAGGCTTTTCAGTGAAGACTTCTACCATGTGTAATCTTTGTATTCTCATGTAAACTGCACTAGGAACAGGATTTGAACATTATGAGGTAATTTTTTAAGGAGTTTAAGGCCTGCATATTGATTTTGAGTTTTGTTGAATCTGACATTGGGATTTCTGGGTTAGGTCAATGTTTTGTATCCTTAAGTTACTTATGTTGTTTTTTAACTCAATTGCATACATATAAGTCGTTCAATGAATATGTTAGTAAACACTCACTTTGTGTTGCTTAGCCCCTGGTGGGCTGCGATGTTTAAAACCATGGTTTTCTTGAAATTGCTTTTATATGCCTAACCTAGCCTAAACTACTTACGACTTTAACTCGTTTTATGAATATGTTAGTAAAAAAAACTGTGGGCTGCAATATATAACTTCAGAGTTTTCTTAAAACTGCTTATATAGAGCTAATCTAACCTAACCTAGCCTAGTCTAACATAACCTCGGTAACGTGGAAGACTAGCATAAGCGACAAGGTTTTCCGACTATACTAAACTTTACTTGACAAACTACATGTTTCACACAATTACATTATTTAAAAACCATGTAAATATGGAACATGTGAACAACACCCCAGTTCTGTATGCACAGGTTTCGTTAAGCATACAGAACATTAGCCTCAAGTTACTGTTTCTGTGTCATGGTTATGTATAGTATTTCTAGAAGATATGCTTTGTAGGTTTCTTTTACCTGAAATAAACAAGCAAGAATGTGTAAAGCTGGTACAGTTATACCCTTTTGTTCTTTAAAATAATTTTACATAAATCTGTATGTTTTTAATATGGCAAATAGCTGGTGGTGTGGGTGTGTGTGAATAGTTTAACTCGAAAACGAAAGATCGACTAAATACCACCAAACTTAGTGTTTAAGTTCAACAACTTCTGAGGATGTGAGACAGCAATTTTCAAGAAAATCCTTCACCCCAAATTGCTGTTTACGTGGAACAATTTTAGGAAATTTTCATTTTGTCAAAAATGGCTTTTGACAGTTTTGATAAAAATAGCATATGTTTAAGATGTTTTTATGGCAAGTAAAACATATATCTTGAATTTTCTGGAAATTTACTCAAAAGTCTTCTCCATTCTGGATGACTTTTGCATAGCTAGTAAACTGTAAGAGACAAAATCTTAGTTCACAAAAAATGTTGATCTTGTTAAAACACACAATTTATATCAAATACCTTTTCTTTTTTGTATGGAGTGAATTTTTTTTTTTTGTGTGTGTGTGTTAATGTCCTCCAACGTAGTGTCATATCGGATGATGAATGACTGAAATGGGTCAAATGAGCCCGAGGTCCATAGAGCTTTAAGTTACTCAACATTCCTCTTCTCAGGATAAGAGAAAACCTCAGAAAAAAACCTTACCCGGATAACTTACCCTGAGCGAGATTCAAACTCGTGACCTCCTGAACATGAGACAGACATGCTAACCATCATGCTACAGAGGTGGGCTTTATGGAGTGAACCATTTCAGAGGCATTCCGCACCATTTGTCTGAATTTTCCAATATTTACACTTTTTACAAATGGGAAGTTATTCGTTTTTTTCTCTCTTGGCCATGCAAAGAGAATGGAATTTCAAAGCTGTCACATAGCGACCAGTTATGTAATTATGGAACTTGCATCATGACTAGTAGTGTACCCACCACTAACAATCCTCCTTTTTTCTTTAAGTTACGTATTTCACATTTCCTTTGCACCTACAAGAAAATTAGTGTGTGTGTTTAATGCTCTGGGGTTAATAATAAAATCATTTTCCATGTGGCTTCCCAATATTTGGAGATTAAATCTTCTTGGATCTTTAGACCTACACATACTGCTAGAGTAGCTGTCAGGAATGATGGCCGTAAATAACTTAATGTGCAGGTAGGGGAAAGAGGGGAAATTCTGCACTGCAACTGTTTCCCATCTTTCTCAGGAAGTATTTGTACACATTATACACAATTTCTCTGGCTTGACTGTGAATAATGGAACATTTTTTTTTTTTTTTTTGCTTCTGCTTCTGCCATTGTCGGAACTCTTAACAAACTTACTGTCACACAATACAAGCACTCTCACATGTGCTCTGAAATAGACTACGCCTGATTGACTAGAAAACAGTGATGTCGTTGAATCTTTGTCTTCTGCGGAACTGCCTTCATTTGTGATGGTGACTATAGATGGTTTTTATGCATGTCCTCTTCTTTGGTGCACAACATGCATAGGGGAGAGATTACTAATCCTATTTTGTATAGATGTTTACCAAGATAATCATAGCCTAGGAGAAGATGAAAAATAGCGACAGTTGATTTTCTTGGAGATTTTGTAATTGAACTGATTCTTGCCAGTTGAAATTTTCAAAAAAGGAGAGATATCTTTCAAATTTCAGTGTGAATGTATTTTTTATTATCAGCTATATGACATGAATGGGATCTTTTGTTTTACTTTATAAATAATTTTGGATCCTTACATAACTAAGATAATTTCTGCAAAGGTTTATCTTGATTACATGAAGCAGATAAAGGAGTAAATGCTTTTAAGAATAGTTTGTGCAAGAGTAGAGAAAGTCATGTGAGTGCAACATGTTGAAGTTTTTTAAAATGGTAACCTCAGTTAACAAGATTTTGGTTTCGTGCATAAAAGCAAATAACTTTTCTCTGAAACCTTTTTTGATTAAACCAACTTTTATTTAATGAAATATTTAAGAAGTTTGAACAGTTGTTAAAGTTAGTTTGAAAGACTAAAATTTCATTTAATGATTTGAAGCTTTCTTGGCATTGGTATTTACTGTAGCTCCATGGGATTGCTGCTGAAGATATATGCTTCTTTGCCTAACTTTTGGCCTTTGGATTGTACAGTGGCCGAGAACTTGGTCATTGAACCTCAAATTAAGATCTGTTCCTACAAGCAGTTCTGAACTAATACCAACATTTTCTTACGCACATGTGCAGTTGAGCATGCTCTCAGAACTAGCTCAGTATTTTCTACAGTTGGAACATTACTTCAAACCATTATTAATCTGTGATTCTGAATAACCTCAGCACATGTTGTAGGCTATACAATTTTCACATGTCCAGAATTTGCAGTTCCTACTTTTGTCCAAGAACCAATTTCACTGGTTCCGAACTCATTCCCAAAATGTTGGAACAGCAAATTGGAAATTCAGAACTAGTTTTGTGTAGATTTTTGTCATGTTGCAATTCTACTTAGGTATTGCACACGCTCAGATAATTCAGAATTGAGTTTTGATCGTGTTGGAACAAACCTAAAGATTTCATTAGTTTGAGTTTAATAAAATACAAATGCGTTTGAATTACTAAATGTTTCAGCAACATCTCATTTCAAAGCTGTAGGAGGGTATAGCTTTTCCTTGTTTTTATTAATTTAGTTGAAATTGAGTTAAGCAGAAATGTTTTTGCTTGCATTTTAATTTGGTAATTAATATGTTTTAATGAGGTCCATGTTTTTCATTTGTTGTTTATATTATTGGCTAATGATGGGGTGGGCTATATTATGTTGAAACTAATTATCCTTAAAGCTAAAGAGCAATTCCTTAATCTTGAAAATGTTCAAAAAGTTTCTTTTGGGGGCCCATGAGTTACATGCAAGACAGGTGAAAACAAATTGAAAATATTAAGATAAAGCCATTTTAGTTTATTCAAAGTTAAAAATGTTGGTGTGTTACAAGTGCCTGACTTTTCCTATCCCCTAACGTTTACTTTAATATATTTCATAAATTGTTCATAGTAAAGCTCATTTTTCTGCTTCATGACAAATGTTTTCTGAGGTGTTTTCAATATACATTTTAAGTTGGGCTGGGTGACTCAGTTGGTTAGATGCTAGCCTACTGATCTCACGGTCCCAGGTTCAAATCTGGCCCAGACCAATGGTTTTTAAGTGTGCTTAAAAATGGCAGCTCTGTCAGTAGGTTTACTGTAAAAGAACTCCTGCAGGACAAAATTCCGGCACATTGGCGACACTGATCCTTGCAATTGACAGTGTCGTGAAATAACAAAATAATTTTTTTATACACATTTTAAGGTAATTACATAGAAGCATAGTTGAGAATTAGAGGAAGTGCAAAACTTGATGACAAATGAATGCTGGCCAATGTTCGTGCTGGGCATTGTTGCCAAACTTAGTGGTAACTCTACATCAGAGCACATTTTATATGCTGTCCAGTGTTTCTGTAATTATTAAACAACACATTAAATATCCGTAAAACATAATCTTACCTTGCTGTTGTTAACCTAGGAAACATCTTTTTCAAAATCATCCAAACCAGCAGCTCATTCAAGTTTTTCCCTGAGATTGAAGCACAAGTGCACTGTCTTTTAGTTCAGATGAAGCTACCTCAGTACAAATATGTGACTGTGTGTATAGGCTACCTACATACAGTCAACTCCTGGGTTATTGAAAAATCTACAGTTGCTGTATATTCTAAATTGGAGGTTTTTTTAAAAAATGTATACATTAAATACAGTATTTCTGCCCTTTGAATTATTTTGTGGTTGTTAATAGAAAAATCACTTAGTTTTGAACTATATTCATAGCATTGAATTTTTCAGTCCTGATTCTATCTCTCAAACATTGCTCACACACAGCTTGTGTGTTTAAAAACACCAGCAGTAAGTTGGTTGGTGTACAAAAATAACAAGGTGTAGTACATTCTGGTATTTTTTGAAGTAGATTGTCTCATTCTTGTCTAATATTTATACAAAATTCAATCAAGAGAAGAGGTCTTCATAGAAAACTTGAAATATATGCTTTACTCCTCAAGTAGTATGTAAACAATTTTCAATCTAAAATATTATAGCTGCTATTGAGAAAATAAAAATATGGAACATTTTTCTAAATAAAGGGTAGTTTCAACTGGGGGAATGTCATAAAAATGTCCAGGTTACAATCCTTGGAATACATTAACTAAACTTAAGTATAAAGTTTGATATCCATATGACTTTTTAAATTATGCTGCTCTCCCTTATGCCTTAAAACATGTTTTCAATGAATTAACAATGAAGCAACATATCATCAATATGAAAATTTAAGCCAATGAGGCAAAGTAATTCCCTCCAAAATTTGTGAAAGTTACAGATAGGTAGATTACATTATTGTTAAACTGCATTGCCTATGTCAGGCTGTTTCAGCTTGGATGCCCACTAGCAAGCAGTACAGTAGTCACACCTAACAGAGTCTGCCTGCAGTATGCAATACAGCTTGGCATTGGGGCAAGCTGTTGCAACAGTTGAATGAACAGGAATCGTTCTTCCCACAAAATAGTCAATAGGCTTCCCCAACTTGACATAGTGACATACGTTATCAGAAATGACACAATCTCAAGACTGGCATGAAGTGCTACAATGTTTATCCAGTGATATATTGGCTGTCATGCTCCCCCTCCAATTGGACTCCAAACACTGTTGACACACAAGTACTCTCAACTGAGCAAAGTTGGAACAGGCTGCCCAATGCATTATATTATAAGGCATATAAATGCCTTTGATTTTCAATTTCATACCAACTAATACAACTACGGATTCAAAGTAACAGATGTCTCTGTATTTCCTCTAAAACTGAATCACAATTCACAACTCCTGATCTTGCAACTCACTACTGTTCTATTCTGTTGTAAACTTGACACAAGCACTGTATACAGCACACTCTCACAGTTCTACTCACTTAAAACTGACCAAAATTTAACTTCTCTGTCTGTGCTGACTTGCTTATATAGCTGAGAATTAGGTACCGGTATTTTTTGGAAATCAATGTTTCACAAGGCTTCTCATAGTAAGTCAAGCAATTGAAGCTTCTCGAACTGTCTGGAAGTAGTGTTTGTTCTCAGCCGCTATTGGTGTGTGTTGCATAGCAACAAAGTAGTGTGAGGTAGCTGACTGAGCCTCCTTTGATGCACGGTCAGTGCCACAATATGAATAGCATGTATAGAAGAAAAATTATGCTGTTACAGATAATGCTTGAACCTAAAAATAAACATTGGGTTTTTAAAATAAAAAGTATGCCTCTTAGGGCTGCAGGAAGATATTTGGTACAGGTGACAGAAATTTGGGGTGGTCCCATGGCTGAGCGGTTAGACAATTTGCCTACCACCTAGGCACTCTGGGTTCAATCCCAGGGACCTGCATGTGGTATTCGTGGTGGATGAAGCAGCGCCTGGGCAGCTTATCTCCGGGTTCTCCGTCGTTTTTTTCTGTTTTGTAGTGTTTAATGCCTGCTTTTACTACATACGGCACCGCAGGCAGTGACCCTGATGATACATGGAATGAAGATGGAGCACTGGTGGAATGAGATGGCAGGGGAAACCAGAGAACCCAGAGGAAACCTGCCCCAGTGCCACTTTGTCCACCACAAATCCCACATGCGGTTGCCTGGGATCAAACCTGGGCCGCATTCTCCAGTTTCCCCCACCACTCATTCCACCAATTGCTCCAAGGTCACCTTTCCTTCATCAATTTTGCCTGCATTTCATTTTATCCTCTTCCTCACTATCATACCTGGGGCTCTGTTGACCACATGCTTCCAGATCTTCATTCTGTCCGGTCCATAGGTTCCTGTGCTGCTCGATGGGCATCTGACCCTAGGCACTGGCTTGTAAGTCCTACATAAGGGGAGGGTAATCAGATGAATAAGACAAACATTTGAAAATTTAAATGTAAAGACTGATCATCATAGTTAATTAAAAGAAAGAAACAATGTGCGAGTGTATGTGTCTAAAGACACTGGGAGGTCATAAATAAGCTAAGGAAACCAATGCATGATGCTGCCTTAAATTTGTTACTCATTAGTTACTTTATGAATGATAACCTAATTTGGTTTGGTTATACTTAGGTATTTCAGCAAATAATGATTATAATAACAATAGTGAATGATCATTTAAAGTTGCACAAAAGTATACAAGTGACCCTGTTTCTTAGCTCAAAATGCTGTAACTCATATTTCAGGTGCACTTTCCTCCTATAATTTTGTTTCTGCAGTAGAACCCCACAAATCTGAAATTCCAGATGATCCGAACACAAAGTCCATAAGTAAAAGTTGTTCTTTTAACGTACAGGAACTATGGTTTCATTTGGTTGACATCATAGTGCATAACACAAACAAGCATCTGTTCTGTATTAATTTATAAGCAAAAAGCATAATTTACTGTAGAATGAGTGCTAACAATAGTGAAACAAACTGAACTACCTACGCACTGGCACTATATTATGCTGAACACATTGTTATTATATTGTGTGTGGTAATCACAACTTCCTCATATTGCTATGCTGTTACTTTGTAGCTGCTAATCCTATAGTTGAGTTTGTATATATCTATATTAATTTTTTGGATAATCCAAACATTTTCGAATCCAGAAGACCACACCTCCAGTTAGTTTGGTTTAGCAGGTTCCACTGTATAATTATTTTTTCCCCTAAATCACATAACAGATAATTTTATACCTTGAACATATTTTTTTCACTGAGCGAGATGGGTTAGGTATAAACTCTGTGGCCCACAATTGGTGGGCCCCAGGTTCAAATTTCATGGGCTGACCAATTTGACTGTTTTTTTTTTATTTCCTCAGTCATCACGGTAAATGTCAGATTGGATATTTAACACCACGACCCGAAGTTCCACCTTAAGTGAAACATTAGGAAAATGAAAATGGATTGTGAATACTCTACCATCTACAGATAACGAAGCAGGTAAACTGGATGGCTTCCTAATGCCAACAATTTGGCTTGTGAAGAAGCAGAGGTACAGTTGCTTTGCACTAAGGCATCTGTGAATACATGAAGCAAGATGTTATGGTACAGGGATGAGATCTAGAAGGTTAACCAACTGCCAAACACTGAGATAAAGTTATGGGAAGTTGAGAAGAAAGAAAAAATACAGTTTTTCCAAGTTCAGTATATATCACAACATTCCAGGTCCATATTCATCTTCTTTCTAGTCTCCTGCAGCTTTTGTTTCACTCTATTTTCAAGGATCTGTGCCCTTTTGTTTATCTCTCAGTCATTGTGTATCATGTTTTCATTCAATCTTATGCACATTTTTTCCATTATGTACAGTCTTCCATTGCAGTCGTATAATGCTGTCATACATACAATATGCTACGTTTTAGCTCCCAAGCACACCATTTTTATTCCCTTGCAGTCTATCAGGAAAGTTGAATTTAAGATTGTTCCAGCATGTTGCCAAGGTAGCTCAGTGGCTAAGAACAGCCACACATAGAGTGGAAGATCCATAGTTCAAATTCTGGCTATGGCATTTCAAAGTTTGTTGTATGACGGCTGTTTTTCATGGTGAAAGTCCTCTCCTACATGGATAATTCATAGGGTCAATCTATGGTTTTAGGTAACGTGATTAGTTTGAATGCTGTGGCAACTGTTCCAAAAATGTGATGATATTGCAGCTTTCTACACTTGTTTGTATCATAGACAACCCTGTAAATTAACAGTTTGCAGAAGACTTTCATGGTAAAACACAGCTGTTGGGTAACAAACTTTGAATTCTTAAGGAGAAGGCTCTAATTAGTTGCTTCTTCCAATCACCAGAGAGTAGTTCAGAAACTGGAGAGGATGATGTGTGCAATTGGAACCTAGCCCAGGATGGGGTGGCTATCCCAAAAACATGTTTATATAGTTACACAACATAAATGCTTAGTTTTGGTTGTTTGTGCATTCAAACTTGACTGTATTTTTACTCTTCACCTCGCTTTATTACATATCTGCATATGCATAATGTTGAAATGAAGCTGTCATACTCGAACAGATTTTTGATGAATGTTTGTTGCTGTGTTCCAGGTGGGAGGGAATGACTTTGGAAGTGAGTGTGGTCTAGTGTCCTCCACAGAAGGATATGGGTGGGTGGTGGTGGCACGCATAGTGGTGTGTTGGCCTGCCATGCAGTCGGAGCCGGGCCGCTACATCAACTCGGTGTCTGACCTGTACGGCGCGGATGAGATAGAGGTTCTTCTTGAAGAGATTCGCGATCTGGAGCCTGCAAGTTGTAGACCGGAGGATATCCAGGACTTTGAGATCGCTGGCAGCCAGACAGGGGTAGCTACTGCGGGAAGGAGCAGTGTAGACTGTGAATCCCCAGCTGTCACGGTCCGGTCCTGGGATTCTCACGCCAACTATCGCCACCAGCTACCTGGTTCCTCACCCACAGCCTCCCTGTTTTCGGGAGTCATCCTCTACTGTGATGAAACTCACCTCAAGTCATCTACTGGAGTAGTGCGAGTTCTACTTGTGGTAAATATAGCTTTCATTTTGTATGACAAAATTAACATCAATAAGTAGATATGAATATCTGGAGACTAGGCTTCACTTATCTTAGATTTAAGTCGTAAATCTACATGTAACTACAGTTTCATTATTTTTTAATAACATCATCAGAGTGTGTTCTGGTCGCCATTGTTATGGATGCTAGATGACATTTATTCTATTGTATTACCAAGCACTGAAAGTAAAACAAATTTAAAGAATCAATTGACAGTACTTCAAAATTCATAATGCAATCCTTATTTTTGAAAATGAATATCCTTTCCCAAACCATTAAATCTATGGGTTCATTTAATTGTTTTAGTAATTTAATCACTGGATTTATTTCATGATTAAATGACCAAAAATGATCTGCCACAGCTGATTTATAAATCTGTTTATACTTAATATTTCTAAAATGTTCCTTTATTCTGGTTTCCAAATTACCAATGTAAACCCTGTTACAATTCAAACAGCTAAATAGATAAATGCAAGATTGTTTGTAATTTGGAATTTTATTCCTTTAGGAAAATGTAACAAATTTTTTTATATTAACTTTATTTTGAGGAACCAAGGTTATTTCAGTTCTTTAAACATTTTTGTAAACGTTTTATTAGCCCAAGGATGGTAGGTAAACTTTTTAAAACTACAATCATATTTTATTTAGTTTTTTTATGGTAGACATTTCTTTTACAGTCTTTTGATATTTAAATTTCTCTACCTTTTTATGTATAAAATCTCTGTTAAAACCATTAATTTATGTGGTGTTGATAAGGTGTTTATATTCTCTGTTAAATTCTTCCTTATTAAAGGGTATATTTATTAATCTATAAATTAAACTATTAAAAACAGCAACTTCATGTGAAGAAGGATTAAAACTTTTATTTTTTGTGTAATTATCAGTATGTGTCGATTTTCTATAAACTCCAAAATTCAATATATTGTTATGTGTTATTATCTTTAAATGTAGAAAAGGAAGACAACCATTATTTCCAATTTCCAAAATGAATTTTATTGCTTTATCTTATAAATTTAAAAGTTGATGCTTTAAAACTTGCGTCCAAATGCTTGTTTTAACATTTCATGTTTCAATGCCCCATTGAATATGAAATAGAAAAAGCGGCTCTTATTCAACATGAAAAGTTAATCAGACTCCCATTCAATACATGGCACAAGAGAAATTTTACACATACGCTAAAGACTCAGGAGAGCTTTCTTTCCAAAATTCAAGACATCAAGAAGAATGTATACCTGCCTAATTCAAAGGAAAACTTCATATCTAAAGTCAATCCGACACAAACATTAGACATCACATATTATTTACACCTGACAGAAGAAGTTAAGAAAAGTGATACTCCAACTAGTGCTCTAAAATTATTGGCATTAGAGACAATCCATACTAGATTTCCAGAACACGAATGGCTCCATATTTATACTGATGGATCATTTATATCAAACCAAGATGGAGCAGGTGCTGGAGTCACATGTCACCTCTTTTCCTATTACAAATCTTTAAGTTATGGAACTACAAACTTTGATGGAGAAATTAAAGCAATTCGAATGGCCCTACAAAATCTTTTGTTCAGAATTTCACATTTTTAGCAAGCAGTTATTCTCTCAGATTCCAGGGCAGCAATTATAGCAATTACTTCCAAGTTGTCACCAAAAAACCAAACAATTATAGAATGTTGGAAAATCCTTACCCATCTAACAGCACTCCAAAAACACCTAGTCTTCCAATGGATACCAGCTCACTGTGGACTGAGTGGTAATGAGAAAGTTGATTTTCTTGCAAAAAAGGGTACCGGCAATGTGCAGAAATCAATAGTTAATATACCATTTTATGCAGCTAAAAGATTAGTCAACTCTGAATTCAAAAAAATTATTGCAAAATATTACTATGAAAAATCAAAAAATAAAAGATGGGAACTACCAAACATTCAAACAGTAATTCCTGAGTATCCTCGAAAAACGGCAGTTGCAACCTTCAGGTTGATTACAGGACATGATTGTCTGGCAAAACATTTAAACAGAATTGGGATATATTCTTCACCACTCTGTCCTCTATGTGACCTGCAAGAGGAAATGGACCGAGACCACCTTCAAATATGCCCGGCCACTTCTAATGCCCCATCCATCAGTGAAAAATATTGGAGAGCAAGAGGATTAATGACTTCACTGTCAGAAATCCAGCATTAGCTAACAACAACATTTCATGTTTCTGCAGCAATTTTCCGAGATTGAAACAAAACCTTACATAGACATGCCACTTCTTTACATTTGCCTTATTCCTCAAATAAGAATGGAACTGCTTGGCACAGTGTCCCTCTTAGCAACATTTCCTTTTATCACTGCTGAAACATACGAATATTTTACATTTCTGGAACCTTTTCTCTTTCTCTGCATCTCTCTATCTCTCTCTTTCCCCTTTGCTCTTTCTCTCCTATCTGTAAATTAAGACCACAAAGTGATTGTTATTTATTTATGCCAACAGACTTACCACTGCCAATGGCTAGAGCAACTGCACGGTAGGTGGTAGGTCTGTGGTTCAAATCCCAGCAGTGATGTTGAATTTTTCAGTTCCGATTCTACCTCTCAAACATTGCCCGCACACGGCTTGTGTATTTTAAAACACCAGCAGTAAGTTTGCTGGCATAAATAATTACCACCTAAAGGTTATTTAATCCTGGGGCATAAAATACTTGCGATTGTGAGTTGCCTTTGGGGTAATTGTCTCTGACGTGACTTCCTTGCTGGTCTACTGGGAGAAACATGAATCATTTGGAGAATTCAATGTCATTCTGGCAAGTTACCATAGTAGCTTAATGGTTAGAGCAACTGCACGGTCAGGAAGGTATGTGGTTCAAATCACAGCCGTGAATTGAATTTTTCAGTCCCGACTCTACCTCTCATCCAAAGAATGATGTTTCAACTTAATCATGCATGTATTACCCTAACGTATCTTTTACTGACCACTAAAAATTGGTTTGTTTCAGATCTCATCGGTAGCTTGCCTAGCTTGTCTCTGCTCTTCTGGGACGGTGAAGGTGGGACTGTTCATGCTTCCATTGATCGGCCGCCTACGCCTTATGATGTTTGTAACGGTGTTCAGCCTCCTTGTGACGTGTTTATTCATTTTCCTGGACATATCACACATTGTTTATTTCTTTCCATTCAATTGGGGAAAAGTGGTGAGTTGCAACTTATATTTTAAAACTTAAAAGGCTGAACAATAATGCACCTTATAATAGTATAAGCTGAATCATCTTTACTTTCTGTGTTACATATACTAAGTAGGGGAACTATTATATTACATGCAATATATTGACATCGAGATTTCATAGGGAAACATGTTTTGAGGCCCCCTTAACCCAAAAAAGATATTTCTAGAAAAAGGCGTGTGTGTGTGTGTGAACAGCGTAACTCAGAAGTGAAAAGTCAGCTAAATACCAAACTTGATTATCTTCTTTTCTTAGAAGTTTGAAAACAGTGTTGTTATAATCAGTTTAATTTAAAAGGTGAGTCAATTAATAACACTAAATAACACTTACATTTATAATTTTCCGGAACGCTGTCCACATGGGAACAAATCTTCATTTTAAAAAATAGAAACCGAGTATTTAATTTCACTGTTCCGCAGAAAGATATTTTCAGCAAGTTCCTTGAACCGTTACCAGAAGAAACATCAGAAGAAGCATCACCATCCGCATAATGGAACCCAGTTATTGTCCGGTTGATAATGGAGGAAAGTTAACCTCCGAAACGTGTTCTGGAAAATTATAAATGTAAGTGTTGTTTAGTGTTATTGACTTAACTTTTAAGTTAAATTTAAATTAAACCAAACTTGATATTTAAGTTAAACAGTTCCAAGCATGTGACGCAAAGTTTTTCAGGAAAATCCCTCCACTCCAAACTACCCTCTATATTTAAAAGTTTTCAAAAATTTTGATTTTCTCAAAAATGATCCTAACGATTGTGATTAAAATACTTCAAATATGCCTTGGCACTTCTAGCACCCCATCCATCAGTGAAAAATATTGGAGAGCAAGAGGATTAATGACTTCATTGCCAGAAATCCAGCATTAGCTAACAACATATTTAAGATATATTCATGACAAATGAAATGTATATCTTGACTTTTCTGGGGATAGTCTCTGAAGTCCTCTTGTTTCTGAATAGCTTTTACATAACTGGTAAACCATAGAAGATCGGGGTTCTTCATTGAAAGCCTAAAGAACACACAGCATTTTGCCTGTGTGCGATTGGGTGTGCCACAGCTGTAAAATCCACATGTAAAGCATGTATGACACTCTAACTAACCTTATAGAAGATGCTGGCAATGTCGTCTACACTCGGCTAAACAAACATCGGGAGAACACATTCTGGTTCACACGAGTAAGTTGGGCCACTGTAATGTTTCTGATTCCATTTCTAATATTTTGTTCTAGTTCTTCCAATGTATGAGGATTTGTCTCGTAAAGTTTGTCTTTCAGGTTACCCCATAAGTAAAAATCACAGGGCAGTGAGAGGACCATATACCAGCACTAATCACTCTCTCTTCAAACGTTTACCTAATTTTATTCATGGCCTCTTCTGTGTATGGGCAGTAGCAGAATCTTATTGAAACCACCCATATGATTTCTCTTCTTCTGTCAGTTCATGGTAAAATGGGCTCGAAATATCATTTTGGTACCTCTGCATTTTCAGTCTGCTCGTAGAATATTGCACTGATTATGCATCTACTACTAACAGCACACCAAACTCCAACTCTCCAATCATAGTGAGGGATTTCTTGAACGTGATGTGGATTTTCAGAGACCCAGTACTGTCTGCTATTAGCTGACACGACCATTTATACCCCAGCTGCTGTAAGTTTGCACTTGACAGCTAGCAGTTAAGTTGGTACACTCTCAGAATAACGGATTAAAAGCGCTGTCCATAAAACTTCCGGAGCCAATCAAAGGGCAGAGTTCTGGTCGGTCACAAAGCGGAAATTGGAGAGGGAGACACTCTGTTGCCAGATACGCTGCTTCCAGCCACGTGCTTAAGTTTGTGATTTCTGCGTCTAGTTGTTCTTCATGAGTTGTTTTTGATCACTGGACAGACTTGAGGAAAATCTAATGGTTGATTCCAACAAATTTCTGGAACAGCACGTAAACAGATTTCGAATCATTAAATGAAATTAAAGAAATGTTTCATGAGAGAATTATAAGTGTTAATTTGTCGCCTCTCATTCCCTGATCCATTGTTACGATTTTTATATACAGGGTTCTTTGTGCGACAGAGTGTATCATTATTACCCTTGTAAACTACGGGAACTTTGCAATAACATTATGAATGACATTGCAAGAATTCCTGCTGCTGGGCTTAGGCGAGTGAGTGATAACATTTTTATGAGATGTTGACTGAGAGTATGTGATCTACCTTTCCAGCTGTACTATGAGTAAGATGAGGATTTAAATGCACCTCTATCAGCATCAATTCCTGTCGATTTGATTCTCTCCCGCAGTGGAAAGAGCCTGTGAATGGGTTACCATATTATATTTTAATAACTTTTATATTTATAAAGCAAATAAAATGTATATGTTGAATATTTTATAGGCAGGTGTAATGTCTTCATTCAGAAGAAATTTCGTATAATTTTTTTTTACATAAAAAATGTGAATGTCTTTAAAAGTCACAATTTATTTCAAATAACTTTTACTATGGCATCATATATTTTAAGATATTTGTTGTTAATGGTTTTTTTCAATACTTTCCGCTTAAGTGAAAGGTCTGTGGTTCAAATCCCAGTTGTGGCATTGAATTTTTAAGTCCCAGTTCTACCTCTCAAACTTTGCCCACACACGGCTTGTGTGTTTAAAAACACCAACAGTAAGTTTATTGGCATAAATAAATAATAATTACTTTGTTGTCTTTTGAAATGTTGTTGCCATTCAGCTGTTTCTTGTGATGTTAGGAAAGAGTGACCTGCTTTTAAATATTTGTCATTTTGGTTTCCTGCATCCTCTTTATACCTACAATGAAATGTACAATGAAAGTAGTTATATGTAAATGTTTATTCTTAATGACATAAAGTAGACAGGAAGATAAAGTTTTATAAGAATAGCTTATAGAAGCTGTACAAAAAATAAGGTGGTTGTGAATTTGACACATCAGATTTTTGTCTTTCCTGTTCTCAACTGTCTGATAAATGAAATAAAATATGTTATTGTTTCAGAATGCATTGTTCTATGTGAGTGTAAGTGTGTTATACCTCATTGGCTCATCACTAGTCATCCATCTCATACATATGTACCATGAATCCTACTCCTGGGTACCTAAATGGACCAGAGATCAGCTCCTGGTTACTGGTGTAAGTATGCAAAATATGTACTGCATGCAAATTTACATATGAATCTACCTTTTTAGTAAATAGGATTAATTAGGAATAAAAACAATAAATAGAACTTATGGAAAGTAAGATGCAATAAAAAAATGAACTTTTCAGTCCTGATTCTACCCCTCAGACATTGCCCACACACAGCTTGTGTGTTTAATAACACCAGCACTGTTTGTTGGCATAAATAAATAATAAATACTACAGGCTGTTTACCAATTGGTACTTGACCATAGATTAATACTTCAGTTAAGCATAAAATAAAGTGCATTAACAACCAGTTGTTATTCACTGATATTGCAAATGCACAGGTTTTCTGTCTATCGTGTTTAAATACTGCATATTGGTGGAATCCATGGGTACTTGTGAGCTCAAACATTGAGGACTGTTCTGTAACTTCATTAAGAAGCTGCTACAATTATTTATTAAGCTTAAAGAACTGCTCTTAACAATTGTGCCACTATTTAACATTCTGTAACTGTCTTTTCGCAAAGAAATCCAACTATCTATATGACAAATTGAGCAACTCATATCTGTATTTTATGATGTAAGTGTTAGCAGTTGTAGGGAATTCCCAAAAGGAAATTAAAACAACCTGACATCACAGGATTAGAGTCTGAGAGGGAAGGAATTGTGCCACTACCAAACACTGCGTAAATGTAAGTTAACCATTACTTAATAATACTTCAATTGTATGCCTCCAACACTTTGTTAATGAGTACATGTTACAGTTCACTTATGCACATTCATTGATCCCATGCTCTCCGTGTGTTAGAAAATGTGCATTTAATGGGCAAGCAGGTTTAGCCACTCAGGGTAAAGTGGATGTGGTATGTTTATGTGCGGAGTAAGCTTAGAAGCAGGTTTTAGAATCAGTGAAGAAAACCTGGTTGAGCGAACTGTGTCATTGTGATATCCATCTGTGCCTTGATAAGATGTAGGAAACTATGCAGAACTAGACCTTGAGTAAAAGATGCCTTATCCTTCTTGCCTGTATTTGTAATGTCAGCTTTCCAGAGCGCATAATATAACAAATCTTAATGTTTCAAATAAATTATTATGTACTGCCAAGTTGGCATTTTATGGGATTTCCAAAGGGAAATGCATATCTGAGTCAAATGAAAATAAATAATTTTGTTCTCTACAGAGTAATTTTATTTTTAATGATTTAGGCATCTATCCTATCTGCTCACCAGATTTTTTTACACATTGCTGTTCATTACACTGGCAGCAGTTTTGTCTTTTTGCATTTAAATTTCATGTCATTGCAAAATTATTATGCATTACTGGATGAAAGTTTTACAAATTTCAGTTTCAGAGCATTATTGTTGCTTTTAGACATGCACTTTGCACACATGTTATGGCACTTAAAGGGATTATGGATTATTGAATATGTAAATTGATGATCAGTCTTCTTGTTCTAAGCTACTTATCTGCTGTATACTTTTTGATCTGCGCTGATGAGATTATCTGTCATTAAAATATTTTCTTGCATTAATAAATGAAGGCTTTCATGGCCGGAATCTTAATTAGTAAAATATACTTCCAGGCTAAGATACTGTGGTCCACTGGGCTTCTTCTTTCCACTCCCAGATGCGCTCACAGTTGTGGCAAGCTTCATCAACAATGTTGTAAAACTCTCCTTGGTCTCTGTCGCTACTGAACTGCCGGCAGAAAGAGCTGGCTTATATATGTTGTTAGGTAGCTCCCTCCCGTAGCAGGGACCAATCTCACAAAACCACGCCTCCACTTCTAACAAACATATGGACCAATCAGGTTATGGGAGGGAGGTACCTACCAGCATATATAAGCCAGCTCTTTTTGATTTCTAATCTTCTTGCATGATTATGTAGGACTGGCCAGGGTGATACACTCTGTTACACTGTTCAATCTTGTTGGTATTGCTTTGTTTGCTTGTACATGTGAGATAAGTTGCATATGTCAGCTAGTCTTAATTGGTAAAACACTGCAACTAGTGACTGTGAGAACTTGTGTGTATCAGTTAGAAGTAACACAATGAAAGCTTTTGCTAATGGGAGCTGCACAAGGCTTTGATACTACTTGGATAATCATGTTATCTCGTTCGATATAAGATCACATGCCCTTTCCAACCCCTCCCCCCTGTATAGTACCTTCTATACCCACCATCTACTGCTCCTCAACTCATTCCTGCAATATGCACACCTTGAGATGTTGTTGGATAGTAATGGGGATACTGTCGTCCTGCAACAGGCGTAATGGTACGGTACAAATTTGGCAAGCTGTTGTTGCGCCAGTTCTACTAGGAATGCTATCTCTTCTCCACTGTTATGCATCACTCCCTGTCCATACAGGTCTCAATCATTACTATCAATTCGAAAACTTTCCCTTATAGTGGTACGTTATCTAATTTTTGACAGCCAATTTTTAGTTTTCATTTGACTGACTATGCATTTTAAATAAAATACAAAGGCAATTTAAAAAGTAACAGCACACTAACAGTATTAAATGCAATTAGCACGTCAGGCATTTGAAACTCCCGGGAAGTGAAGATGCATGCTTTGAGAAAGTTCTGAAGAAAGAGAGGTCTCTTTCCATCACAATGGACCAATGCCATCAAGATGAACTGCAATGTGTCCTCAGTTTGTAGTGTTCCAGGTGAAGGACAAGTAAATTGTTGTGATGCGTGCAACGACACCAAAATCCTCATGTACTTCTGCAGGAACAGCAAACTTCTTAGAAACAACAGACAGCACCCACTGCGGATGGCTATTGCTGAGTCATTCAGAGCTAAACAGAAATGAGGTCTATGAAGAAGTAGTTTGTTCCTCTATCTCCAGCTCCATCAAAAGAGTAGACATAATTATCATTGATAGACATGATAAAGGATTAATTCTTTACCCTGCAATCACGTTTGAAAAAGGTTTAGACCAAATTAAGGAGGTTGATAAAGGGAAAAAACATAAAGCCTGGCATTCCTTATTTAAGAGACAAATAACAAATTTGAAATTGGGAAGTGATTGGTCTACTTTTCAGTGCTCATTGACTAGTTACTAAGTTAACTGTTAATATGTTCCGATGTTTTGAATTGTAACTACGTGTTCCAGAAGACATTGGTTTACAAATTATCCATGATTCTTTGTACATTTTACGTAATCATTTGAATACTACACTAAATTAAATAATTCTGAAATGGTTGCTGTCCTACTTCCAAATTTTGTAATAATTTTGTATATTATTACACTTTATCTGTCATATCTTTACATTATACATTTTTTTATCTTTCCTTGTTCATGTTTAAAATTATCTTTTCCTACAGATTTATTGGCAGACTGTGCCTTTATGACAATCCTAAAATAGGACAGCTATCCAACTACTGGATTTTCTCTCTCTAGTCAAGCTTTGTGGTGCACTAATAAGTAATTGATTAGAATTTCTATCTTTTTTTTCAAACAGAGGTTTGTTTATGGTGTTTATTTTTTCGTCTTTGTTAAATATGTATAGGAAGTGAATTTGAACAATTGTATGTTGATAGATCCTGGGTTACCTATGTGCCCTGGAGGCATTAATCTTATCCTTCATCACAAGGCGTAGTGCAGTGCAGTACAGCCCAGTGGATGAAGATCCCAGTCAGATGACTCTACAGGAGCGACGGGAGCAAGCCCCATCGGGCATATCGCGGTCCCCTTCATCCACATCCCTTCAACTCCAAGTTCCTCCCTCCTCATCACAACAGCAGCAGTGGGCTGCTGTGCCCTCTACCTCGGGCCCTCCTCCAAGAGTTTGGCCTGTGGACGATGTTCAGCCGTGTTCTTCCAAATATCCAGATCCATATACAGTGGCATGATAGTGCGCCATTATATAGCACGAGCAGTTTTGTCATTGTAGCCACATCATTTGGGCACCATCATCGCCACTGCCAGATCATATATGTGATGATATAATGATAATGATTCTATGACGAATATGGTGCTTCTGGACAGGCCTACCACACATTCAGTATTACATCCTAATTTGTTAATATTTTTAATACTCAATATCCAAAATAATTTTTTTTAATGATACAGTTGTTTAAACTTTGTACCTAAAAAGATAATATAATTGATCTATCACGTATAAAACACTAGATGTTTTACACAGAGAAATAATCAAGTAACTGATAACTAATCAATAGTTGTAACACTTAACACTTCTGTTGGTCAAGTAGGAGATGCATCAAGAACTTTTAACTCACATCGTTAGCTTTGAACAGACTGAAACAATCTCTTGTTGTGGATTCAAATATGCCTTGACTGTGTGGGAAATCTGATTTCAATTTCAATGCATCACATCTTTGCAGACACCTAGTGTTACTTTAACACACTCAGCAATAACCATTTATTGCAGTATTTAAACTCATCGGCTAGCCATTTAAATTGTTATTTTCTCAGTGCATTAACAGTAGACTTGCAATGCTCTGAGCTAATTGCAACTGATACCGTCTTAGATGCATAAAACCTTTAATAATATGGAAAAAATCATGGAAAAACATTTCAAATTGTACAATAATTTAAAAAATAAATTGGAATAAACACTGTGAAGTGGAAGCCATATATGAAGCAGACGCCTCTCATTGGTTTGCTAGTGAGCTGAGCTCTTCTAATGTGTCTATAGGTGCAGGGGAAATGTAAGGGTCTCTTAGATGACACTTTATTTTGTGATTAACGTTTAATCTTATTTTTAATTGAATCTAACACAATACTTGTGGTATCGATTTTCAATAGCTTCTGAACACAGATCTCTAATAGAGTGTATTTATAGGCTTTTGTTTTCAAAGGCTGGCGACAAATAGATCTTTAAGTTGAGTGTCAGTAGCTATGTTTAAATGCGTTGGATGCAACTTGAAGCTAGTCAGCATTTGAAGAACTTGCAATAATTACTAAGATAAGTGAAGCTTTTAGTTTATAATTTTAGATTCTGTTGCTTCACTGTTAATAGCTTCATTTGCCTTGATTTAACCCCAAACTCACATGGTGGTACATCGGAAACAGATACGTTAGCAATACCACTTTCGCTGTCTTCCCCATATCTTGTTTTGCCCCTACTATGTGCCTTCTGTGTATACTTATGAATAGTGTTTGCTATCTAACTTGGTTTGAAAAAAGGTTATTTGCATGTTTTAAAAGAATTTCAGGAGGCAATATCATGATCTTAAAACAATTACGTACTAACGTTATTTATCAAGGTATCCAACATTCACTATCAGAAGTATTTTTGAGACTCCCTTTGTGGTCTACCAGGAAAAATATGAATCAGTTGGAGAGTTCAATGTCATACTGGCAGGTTGTCACTGTAGCTTAATGGTTAGAACAGCTGCATGCAAAGTGGAAGGTCTGTGGTTCAAATTCCAGCTGTGGCATTGAACTTTTCTGTTCCGATTCTACCTCTCAAACATTGCCCACACATGGCTTCTAGGTTTAAAATCACCAGCAATAAGTTTGTTGGCATAAATAAATAATTACCATCTAAAGGTTATTTAATGCCGGCACATGAAGTGCTTACGATTGTAAGTCGCCCTTTGGATATTTATCTCTCATGTGAGATTCCCTTTGTGGTCTACCGGGAAAAATATGAATTGGTTGGAGAATTCAATGTCGTTCTGGTAAATTGTCACAGTCGCTTGATGGTTAGAGCAGCCATATGCAAAGCGGAAGGTCTGTGGTTCAAATCCTGGCCGGGGCATTGAATTTTTCAGTTCTGATTCTGTCTCTCAAACATTGCCCACTCACGGCTTGTATGTTTAAAAACACCAGCAATAAGTTTGTTGGCATAAATAATAAGTCCATGCCTCTCGGTTTCTCCATTGTTCTGGGTCCAAATTTCTTGATGCTTGTACATCATCCATCCAAGTTGTCATTGGACGTTTCCTTTTTCTTTTCTGGTATCCATTCCAGTATATTCTTTGGCAGTCGTTCTTCTGGCATTCTTTTAATGCGCCCTTACCACCGTCGTCTTTTCTTCTCTATAATATCTGGTTCTTCTTTTACACTCATAATTTCCATTATTTTCTGGTTTTTTATTCTTTCCAATGTTGAGTTTATTTTTTGCTGGTTGGGATTTTCTATACCTCTGCATCTTTTCAAATTTCCAAAAAAATGTTTGATAAAAAGAAAATTTACTGTATTTAAACTTAGGTATCTCAATTTCTCTAAATTTGTTGTGCTTACCAATTATTTGTCAATAAAGTTGGTTTGGAAACCTTGAAACTAGTCTTAATAAATAGAAGTGAGGAGGGAGAGAGGTGGCGGAGTGCCAACTTATTCTGACATAAGTTATGGCAACTTGACATTTTCAGATAGTTTTAAATTAACTTGCACATGGTTTTTGTGTACATTGGGGCAAATTGAGTTAAGCTTATAGAAATAACCATTACCACAATGACATCTTTTAGCAAATGTCTTTATCACTGCACGGAGTGGAATCTCACTCTAATCAATTCACAGGTGAGGACAGGAACTAGACATCTGAACCATTTCCTAGTCTTTGACCGCAGTGCTACAACTATTGATTAGCTATACAGCGTTAATATAGAGGATTAATCCAGCTCTGAAGTGTTGTATTTTCCAAAAATTATGCAAACAAATGACTGATACATCAAAAGAAACAGAAAATGTGAAAATTTTCATCCCAACATTAGAAATGTTCATTGAATACTTTGTTTCATGAGACATGTTCATATGGCAGTTAAGGTTAGGACATAATCATTTTATGGATCTCTGTATTAACAGGCCTTGAAGTCCCTATAGTGTAGTTGGCAGTGGGGATACATAGCAATCAGTTTTATGATAAATGTATCCATTGGGAACCAGGCAGGTACCTGTTGACGATGAGTACATTAGTATCCAAAACATGTTACTTATATTAAATGACATTTAATGTTTGAAATTTCAGCATATACAGTATGTGGCAAAACAAACCACACTGAAATGCTAGTTAATGGCATTGATGTAACATACACATTACGTGTATGTCTGATAAGCTTGTGTAAACAACTTGGCAGTTTCACATTCTTTCTGATACACCTCATGGGTTAGTCACCGAGTACACGCAGAACAGCTGTTTATCATCACTGTACTGAAACTAGGTGCATGGGAAAATGAACTTTGTTTTTTCACCAAGTTATTTGTATTTTGTAATTTCCTCTTCTTTTTTACTTTAAAGTCTGCCCAAAGTGCTGATATGTTATTCAAAGATGCTTCATTTCTTTGATACAATTATGTAATAAACCACTATTGAAAACATTGCTGCACTATTCTCAGAAAACTGCACAAGACTGAAAGGAAAGTAAATTAACAGAACTGTACAATAATGCAGTTTCCAATGGTGTTGCACAATATTTTCAGTAGTGTTAGTATTTAATTGGCTCAGCAAAATAAAGCCTTTTAGAGCCTATGTGATATTTCTATGATATAGCATACAAAGGAATAATATTTCCCACTGACTTTGGAAATTGCAGTGTGGTGAATATGAGAACATAGATTAAGAGTTTGTTAATCTGAACTTTGATGATCTGATCTCGTCCCATGAAATTTCTAAGTAGAGTTAGATTAATGGGAAATATTGCTTCTGTAGAGAGCATTTTTTAAAAAATAATGTATGTTAAAATTCCCTAAATGAATGCTATCAGATGAGATTTCTTTGATCTCCAAATGATGCATGCCATAACCCCCCTCAAAAAAGAGCAGAAAGAAAAAGAAAAGTTGATATGCTATCAGCATATTAGTTCACCCTCAACTTGTTGCAAAAATCAAGCTCCTTTGCGGTAGTTAGTTCCCTTCTAAGTCAATTCACATCACAACTCAATCTAATAATGTAGAGGTTCACTCAAACGTGTCCTGTCTTGTGATGCAAAATTTGATAGCTTTGGTCGCTTTTATGTATCAGTCATTATTATTTATGTGTAAAACTTTTCAAACATAACTACTGAATCAAATTCATTAAATATGAGCAGGTAAAGCCACGTTTTATTTTTCTCTATAATTTATATTTTATTGTTATGTCTTCAAAAGTTTAAAAATCATGAAGGTGCCTAATAATTTAACCCACCAAATAACTTTGGAATACTATGTTATTGCATTTGTACAGAGATGCTTTAGAGATAATATTCATATCTTGTATAAAAATGCAATAGTTTTTTTAAGATGCATTTGTATTGCATCAAATTGATTGTAGGTAATTGTAGAATTGATAATTTTAGCAAAATATGAAATATTAACACATTAATATTTCTTGAATTGGTATTAAGCTGTGTGCAGAGAATTAAAAAATATCAGCCCAGGTCTCGTGCAGCTAACTTGAAGGATTCAACTCACACTTTTATGCTAGTTGTGAAATAAACTTTTTGTTGCATAATTAAATTGTCAAAGAAGGAATAAAATGTTGGGTAACTCCATTTTGTGAATTCTTCCAAGAGTGCATAAAGGTTAGAAGGGGTCAGAATATGTTCCTTTAAGTGTTCCCAATAAAATGAACTGTCAGTTTGCTGTACAAAGGTATTTACTACAGCATAGTTCATTTCCAACATTTCACACATTTGAAATTCTAGAAAGATTCTGTCAATTAGTTGGGCACTGACCTACACTAAGGTTGTGGGTTCAAATCTGACCCTGACCAATGGTTCTTAAATGTGCTGAAATGCAGCAGCCCCACGTTAGTAGATTTATTGCCGTGTAAAGTAACTCCTGCAGGACAAAATTCCAGCACACCAGTGACATTGATATGATTGTGGCAACTGATGTTAACAAACAAAATAGTAGAGAGGTAGAATCAGTACTGAAAAATTCAATGCCATAGCCGGGATTTGAACCACATATCTTCTGCTCATGCGTAGCTGCTTTAACCACTGAGCTACCATGGCAACTTGCCAGTACGGCATTAAATTCCCCAACCGATTTGCATGTTCCCAGTAGACCACTAGGGAATTTTACATCTGAGATAAGTACCCCAAATGTCATACTAGCAACTTACCATGGTAGGTCAGTGGTTAGAGCAGTGGTGCATGAGCAGAAGATCCATGGTTCAAATCCTGGCAGTGGCATTAAATTTTTCAGTCCTGATTCCACCTCTTAAACATTGCTCATATATAGCAGGTGTGTTTAAAAAACCAGTGGTAAGTTGGTTGGCATAAAATAAAAATTACCAAACAAAATATTTTATTATGGAAAGATGATATAACTTAGACACTAGCTTGAGTGATGACTCTAGTCCTAATGGCCATGTCTTCACTTTTCCTATTGTTTATAAACATTGAAATTTTTTCTTTATAAAAATGTAAATTAATCTTTATTAAGATGTAAAAGGATTTTAACTACTACGATAAGAAGTTAGTTGTTTTATTCAACCAGAACCTCTTAATTGGAGTTCATAATTTAGTTATATAATTAACTTTGCATATCCACTCATCTTTTACTGCATGTAGACAGTCCTTTTTATGTAAGGGCTTTTATTTATATTTTTCTGTTTTATCTCAATTTTCTTATCAGTCTTTTGCTCCATTGCATTAAAATTTTATATTCTCTGCACCTTCCTTTACATAATGGGCAAATACTTTGTGCAGATCATTTCTAAATACTTTGAGTTTTCTCTTCCTCTAATTGTTTTTGTTCCATTTATATATGCTGCCTTTAATGTTTAAGGTGGTATCAGTGGCTTTGTCTTTGGGACAGTTGCCCATCAATGATGTTCATTTGTTTTCCAATAGTATTCATCTATGGATTTATGTGTTTACTTTGGGTTTTATATTTAAACATTAATTTCATGCACAATTTACTCTCACTCATACTTCCAGTTATTTGCAGGACCCCTACTTGCAATTTTCATCCTTTGCATATATTGCTATACAGAAGTTCAAGCTGCAAGTGATACAAACCGGAAGTATCACGTAGGGTAAGGGGATAGTGCGGGTGAGAGGGGAATAGATTGCCCTATTGTCAGGTTTAGCCATGAAAGTTTGTTTCAGTTCCTTTTTTTAAATTTTCAACAGATCTATTATCAAACAAAAGAATTAAGTGTACAAGCAGTTTTATGTGTAACACTGGAAACAAATGCTTTGTTTACTTTTACCGTTTTCACTAAAATTTCAATTGGTTTGCATCTACTAAAGCACAACGTGGCAACTGCATACAAAGCACATGGTTGCCACATTTCTTTGTTTTGTTTCGTGTTCGTCTTGTTCAGAACCGAATAGTTGGAGGCTAAAGTGTGACAAACTGTGTTAATTGATGATTATTCTTTCACATTAGCATGCTATATTATTAGTGAAAATGGAAGCAACATCACCAGAGCGTTATAATATGAAAAGAGTTTGTAAAGCCCACCACAATGTTGCAACACTACATGTCCAAACACGTGATGCAAAGCACATCCGGTTTGTATTGCTCATAGCCTGAATTTCTGTATAGGTTCAGTCTTACCGCCAAATGTGGTAGGGACATTTGCCTGAAATGTTCCTACCACTACATGCTATGTTAATTCAGAATGACTAATAATTTTCTTTTTTTTTTTAAATACTTTCTTCTACCCATTTGGTTTGTTCGGAAGATAATAGTAAAACATAAAGTAACTTCAGCTTGTTGCACACAACTTTGTTTGTGACGAGGGGAATACTTACTGTAGCGTGTGTAGATGCTGCTTGTAGTATGTTTCGAGCTTTTCAAACACGCAACTTGCATTGCATTACACGACTGCTTGATATTATAAGACAATCTTAACTGAAACTGTTTAAAATACAATAAAATTTATGATACAGCATTATTTTTTTAATTATTACTCTACACCCCTAAGAAGGGCATATTTCTAACTCCTTCTATTCTTTATATATATTGAGATATAATTGAAAAAAAGATAATTGAAGTTAACTGTCAGTTTAGTTCCTGCATTTTGTGATGACAGGCCTGTCCACGACTCCTTTTCTAGCAGCTGTTTATAAGCGATGATGCTGATGTGGAAAACAATGACAAATATTGTTGAACAGAAATGTGAGTGCAGTGTCTCACATGGGCATTTATGAGTTTGCATCATTTTTAATGAACATTTACAGATGTAAACTCATATTTTAATGATCATCTTTTTAAAAAGTTCTACATAAAAATAGGAAGAACATCGACTAGAATGTAGAAGGGTAGCTTACAAGCTCTTGATAGAGCAAATGGTTTTCTTGTTATTGACAATTTTAATTTTACATATGTTTCAGAAGCAAGCCATCAGTTATTGATGACAACAAGCATTAACACTAAATTAACTTACTTTTATACAGAGCCTTTATTTGGATGCTTGATCAGCCTAACGATTTTCTTGGTGCCAGGAAGCATGATGTGTGTTGAGCAGTGTCGGAACAGTGTCTAATGAACATTATAACTACAGTAACCTGCATCATAGAAGATGTAGGAAATTATGTTCTTGTGCCGTCACATATATTTCAAACCTTTTAAGAAAATTTACGTTAGTGATCGTTAATTTATCATGACCATGTAAATAAAACCATGCTTTTTCATAAAAGCAATTAAAAGCAGGTCACTAGAGCAATCTATAACATTGTCCAACACCCATTTGCAGAAATTAACTCTACTCGCATTGTTCCAATTTGTCAACTATAATCGCTCCATTCTTATGTCCCCACTTGATGTAAACACAGCCGTCAACAACGAACCCATGATACGCCGAAACAAAAGCACACCACAAAATATAGTACCTTAAATATTGGCGAAATGATAACCCTGGTAAAGGCTACTTGAATGTATCGCGATAACACTATTCCTGAAACTCCCAAGTAAATATTGTTCTGTTGCATCATAAACATAAGGCATGAATCCACATAGTGTTTGTGTTAGTTGCAGTTGATATGAACGCCAGGTTATCACAGAGGGATACAAGGTATGGATCTAAGGCTGGATGGAGTATAATAATCTTTTAGTGTTTGCAAAATTCATGATTCCTGTGGAAGCTTTCTCAGAGATTTTGGATTTTGTTCTAATGTTTCTCAGATGTCATTTAGATTTTCCTTTGTAAGAACACAGGATTTACTTTCAATTTCTGTGAGAAGTAGATCTCTAAATCTATTTATAAGATTATGAACCATGAGACACATGGACAGCAGGGAAATCTGTCTATAAATTGTCTCTACAGAGTTTGGTACACACGGAAATCATACATGAAGATGCTGTGCTAAAGTATACCGATTTTTGCCATTATAACAACAGTAGTACACTAGAGCATTTGATCTCGCAGCATATCAACCTTTCTACTGCATAGACCTTACATCGACTGATGAGCCAGCAGAGGGAGAGGAGGGGAAACAGAACAGTACAGTGCAGGACAAGTAATCCCTGTAATGTGGCCGCACATCCAAATAAAAGCTCTGTACTAGTCTAATTACTCATTTTGTTATTTTGCAGTAAGAAATACTGTCTTACAATAAAAAGCAGTACAAATAATATTTATTTATTTAAGGTGCCTATGATATAGGTATGAGCTCTTTCAAGATATTTGAGAAGCTACCCCAATTGTTCTGTGTGCCTCAAAGGAGGGAAGATATTGTTCTGACTTGTAATTTAGGCGCTGCTGTTAACTTATTTGATTAATGTAAAAAGATAAACAATGTGCAATTAGAATACATTTTATATTAAAGAACAATGATCAGTTGACTTGATATTTGTTCCTTTTGAAATATGAAATTGATATGTTTACAGTGTCCCTTAAATTATTATTGTAACATATTTGTTCGTTCATTCTGTCACTCACTAATTCATTCTAGTCATTCTTCATATTTAAATATTCTTGAAGCATCACAAGGTTTCACAGAGGAAATTAAATTTGTTTAAATTGTAAAATTAATTCAGAAACTATGATAAGATGCTGCAGGAAATTTTACAGGAATTATTGCCTTGTAAGATTGTCGTACTACGGTTATAACAAGTGTCTAGTGATTTACTCGATAGGATGTTTTACAATAGTACATGCAGATATAAGCACATGTTGACATGCCTTATCCCCTACCTTCATTTCCAAAAGAACATGCATCACAAAACACATACACCTGGCCAAAGCTGGGCATAAGATAATATAGATCAGTTAACTTTGTCTTATTAAGTTGGTATTCAATGCCTTTCTTTGACAATGGAAGGTAGTAACTCCTGTCATTCTTCACAACTTTAACCTGAGGAGAAAACATGGTTTGATGCTAAATTTAAAAATGTACTGTTCAATTATTTTGTTCTATAATCGTGGCCAAAGCTTCAGATCAAACATGTAATGAAAATGTTTAAATTTCAGACTTTTTAAGAAACTGAAATAGCCAATGTTAATTTTATCATAATTGTTTTGCAGATGTTTGTTAACATATTCACTCATTCATTTACACATATGTTGTTATTCTTGTTTTGTAAGTCATGTGTTATACTTTAAGGTATTTAAGAATTCTCTTTGTTTTGAGTATTATGTCCTCGCATAAATTGTATTTGAAGTATAACCAGTTCATGTTTAGATTTTCTGTGTTCAAATTGAGTAAGTTATCCATAGAAATGTTTTATAATGTAAAACAAAGAGCATTTATTGTTTAGTGTTCTGATATTGAGAACATGTATTTAAGAAATTGGCATTTGTTTTTGCAAAATTCTTCACATAATTTTAAAGAGTTTAATTTAATTATAAAACAATTTAAAATTAACAACCAGAAACCTTACATCATTTCTTTGTTATGAACAGTATTATTTAAAAATATGTTCTCATTACTTCTGCATCAGTGGGATACTTGAAACTATCTGTAGAGTTTGCAATGTAAGGATATATCAGTAAATGGCTGTGTGAAATCTAAAATGCTCAGCTTTCAAATGCAGTGCTCTAAAAATATTTTTGAGAGCTGTTAAAAAAACATTGGGGCTCCTATTGTAAATGAAATTGTTGTTATTAAGTAACGTTTGCAGTCTTCACCTGTGTCGGAATTCTGTGAAACTAGTGTTAAAATAGTCCATCTGGCCTCTTATTCTCTTTGGATCCAACTTCAGTTGCTTTTAAGGGTGACAGTTAAGGTATGGCCTTCAAGCAAAAACAGGTCTTATCAGTCCGGAATTCAGTACTGCTTAAGGTCAGAGTTTACACATACATGCCTAATGCATAGAGAACCCTAGAACACATAGGACCCTAAAAGGTTATGGTCTCTTAAAACAGGAATTGTCTTTCTGCCTCTTCTTGGGATCTCTCAGAGATCTCTTGTTATGGGGTTGGTATTGGAGCATAGCTTTGGCTTCTATGGAATCTCATTTGTCTTAAATTACTCATTCAGTTGTTTGGAATGGTGTGTATAAAATGGAGAACAAGCTGAAGGCCAGGTTCTTACATTATAACTTAATTTCCTTATACCCCATCTTAAGTGAAGCTTTAAGTGTAAGCAGTCGACCAAATAACAGAAGTATATACAAATATTTTGTTTTGCAAAGATGGCCAAGCATGGATAACAATCAGATTAAAATAATATGCCTCTTAATGCACAGCTGCTGCTCAGGAAAGTTGAGAATGTGTTATAGAATGTGTCCATTCCCTAACATTTTATTATATTGAGTATTGGCATTCTTCCCAAACAAACTTCAGGTGCTGCCATTATGTGTTCCTAATGTGAGAATTTGCAGTGTGTATGTCATTGTTTTCTCATAAAATATGTCTCTGTACTCCAAGTATCTTTTTATCCTATTGTAGGTTTTGTCTTAGTTGTGATACTCAGTATTGATTAACAGTGATTTCCGTTTATCTTATGTGTTCTGTCACGTGAGAATGAAGCAGTTTTATGAAGAACAAACCAAGAGCCATCTATGCATGTACAAAAGCTTTAAAGTGAAGTAATGAGTAAAATATTACAAGGAGTTGGGTTTAAATGCACAAACTTTACTAAAACTACATGTCTATCTTGGGTAACTAGAGTAATACTCATCTTCAGCTTCATTCTGACTGTTGCATCAAACTCTTCTGTTGCTAGGCTACTCTGGTGATGGAACAAATGACTAATTTGTAGGAACAGGATTTTAAGGTAAATGCTTATTTCTTTTCTCCCTTCAGAAAGTGTTCTTTATATTTGAGTTAATTACTAAATTTTCAACAGCGTTGCAGTATTTTACGTTGCATATAACTGCATATTTGCCTGTTTATTTGATTTACAAATACAATATTCCTGACTAATATGTGCCACTGAGTCAAGCTTGAAACTTGATACTGATGGTAACTCACACAAAACCCAATCAGTAGCTCATGTTGCCCTATCTGGTCTTAGCTGTTCCTTCATGGCATGAAGGTGATTGTTAAGGAGTTTGCTGAATTGATTCAGGTATAGTGCATTTTTTATAACATTTCTCAAGGTTCATAAATATGTAATCTACTTAGTCAGTCTGGATGACTCAGTTGGTTAGACGCTGGTCTACTGATCCCAGGTCGTGGGTTCAAGTCCAACCCAGACCAATGGTTTTTAAGTGTGCTTAAAAACGACAATTCCATGTCAGTCGATTTACTGGCATGTAAAAGAACTACTGCAGGATGAAATTCCGGCACACCAGTGATGCTGATGTGATCCTGGCAATTGACAGCATTGTTAAACAACAAAATAATTTTTTTAAAAACAAATTTACACAAAGAGAACCATTTCAAAATATTCAACCCCTAATAGTTATAGAAATTCAATTTGAAAACAGTCCTGCAGGTTTGCAATCATTCTCCAATTGAAACCTCGGCCATTTCAATTCTGTGGTGTGGTGCTTGTTACGGTGAAGGCTTCTATGTGTCTTATCATACAAAAAACAAAAGTTAGGCACAAAGCTAGATTACAGGGGTGCACTCTTCAGTATTAATCTTATGAGTTAAATAGATCATATGTTTTCCACAATAGTTTTATTCACCAAGAAATTACATAAAATTACCTTAAAAGTTTTGTTTTATGTCAATATATCTTAACATTTTTTATATGAGCATATTTGTGTGTTAATTACGGAACTTTTATTGTATAAATGCATACATATTAAAGGATTATTATTAGAGCATAAAATTCCTGTCCATTCTAATTAGGTCCCTCTCCTTAGTAATTTCAAAGTTCACTACAGGTAGTCGGAACCTAGCTGAGGATGGCGTAACTGCCCTAAAAACATGTTTCTAGTTACTGAAAGTGAATGTCTAACTTTTAATGAAGTTTGTGTATTTAACCATGACTCTCTAATATTGTGGAGGGTTGTTCAAAATCTATGGTAACTAAGAAAGACACATTATGGGGAACCATGCCTCCACTAGTGATGACTTTCTATCTAGCGGCTGTGAGTTTGGCCTATCGGTCTGCAGTGCAGCTTCCACTGCAGCAAACTACTACAAAGTACAGGAACGTTCACCTTATCCCATTCCTGTTGGCAGGCTTTCCAGAGACCGTCCACAGTTGAGAACGTCTGCTTCAAAGTGCCCGTTTTAGTAATCCTAATGTACAATAATCCATCAATGATGCACCAGGTAATTTAACAGGGATGTCGCTGAAAGGTATGAAATGTATTCCTGTTTATGTTCTCCAAGAATTCGCTTGTTGAATCAGACATATGGCTTGGTGGAAAGGGGTTTCTGTGTGGAAAATTTGTATCAGGACGTTAGTCTGTTATGCTGGGTTGATTTTCACATTTTTATGTACACGAATGGCTAACTTACCATTGTAGCTATACCCTTCTGTTGCCATGAAAGTCTTGGGAAAACTTTCCTTTGTTTCCATATACCAACTTTCAAAAATTTTTTCTCCCTATAAGTTGGTAACGTATAGCACATGGTTTGTTGCCATCAGTTAGATAAACATATGCCTCATCTAAAGTGGTAATAATCTTCCACTTTTCACCAACTAGGTATTGTTCATACAACTTTCTACTGTTACTGGCACGTTCTGTAAAGTGTTTAGACAACAGCTTATGTACCTGGCTTGTATGGCACTTTTCTAGATTCAAATCCCTCTTGATTATGGTATTTACAATAGTAACAGATTTCTAATTTAAATGCAATGGCCCCCTGAGTTGCAGGATTTGGTGCAGAGGGTGAGGGCCTTAACCTTTCAAATTATCTGCAGGGTGCAAATGGTGGCTGGTCATGGAATAGGGTACACACATACCCTATTCCTTACCTTTGATTGGGTAGATCTCCTTTAAGGAATTAAGGTAGGGTATGAGGCCATTGAAGTTAGGCCACATACACTGAACCTGCTACAATCCCTCAGGGGCCTTGCTAATAACCCTGGCAATTCTGCACCCTACCCCCCCCCCCTCCCCAGGGGCCTACTACGGTAGGTATGGGTATTGGCGCACCCGGAGTCCTGAGCCACAATCTCGATTGGGTTTCTCTAAGGGGCGAGAGGGTATATGCTAAACGCTCAATACACTTTGGCCCACATATGTGTTCTTACACTTTGGAATAAGTTCTGATTGGGCCTTGTCTTTTTCTCAAGCACACATGAGATCCCTTTCATGTACACAGTAAATCCACATATCTTGCACTGCTAAATAATATTGGAATATGAGTATTTTGCATTGGAAAGGACAGTAATGTACCCTTACCACAATGGTTCTATTTTAGGTGCCATTACATGCAAGAGAGGCAAGAACACAACTGAACCAACACAGTGATACACATATACCGCTGCACTTTCATTTGGTTCCTTATGTTTCAGCATGGAGATAGTGTACTCATCTAAACTTGTTACCATAGATCGTGAACAACCATCTGTATCTATAGACATATATGAGGAGAATCAAATGAAAACTGCAATTAATTATTTTTCCGTTATACTAATGCAGGGATAATGTTTGACGTACACTATTTTTCCACATAATGACTGCTCCGTTCAGTGCACTTACACCATCAGATCAGTGCTTTGATACCATGTGAGAAAAATACTTTTGGTTGACTCCATAGTCACTGTGCACCGATGAGTATGGCAGATGTGGTAGGCACTTGAAGTGTAGGTCATCGATGGTTTTCACGGTTGCACGAGCAGCATGAGGACAGGTGTTATGTTGAAGCAAAACACCTGCAGCCAGCAAATCTCTTCGCTTTGTGCATATCGCTGCTGCAGCTGTGGATTCCTCTGTCACAACTTGAGCCTGACCAGGATGGTGAGCGTTGGTCAATAAGGTTGTACCTCCTGCGAATTTCGTGCACCAATCTTAGACGTGCCGCTTTGACAGATGCATCCCCATTCTTTGTTCGCATTCTCTGATGAATATCAGCAGATTTCACACCTTCATTCCATAAAAATTGAAGCAAAGTGGTGCCGTCATCTTGAGTCAGCTGTTATTTACCTCCAAACCCACCTATTGGCACTACCTCGCACTACCAGCTCCAAAAGATGCCAAGGATTGCAGCTATAAATTTCCAAATGCACCAGAGGAAAACAAGAATTTTAATGACACTTTTGCAGTTTTCATTTGATCCCCCCCCCCCGTACTTCTGTATTTGTCAAGTGTTTTCAAGTGCATACAAAGTATATGTAAACAGTCTCCTTAGTTGTTGGTTTATAATAAATTATTGCATAATTATAGGTATGTGCTTTCTGATCTATGAGCAAAGCATAGTATTTCACACACAGTTTTAATCCATCTTTGTTCTAGGCTGGAAGATTTGTTAGCATTCTCATTGAACCGTTCCTAATAAGTAGGTATTAGTAACCTTAAAAAAAGAGCCATTACAGATAAACAGGTATGGACCACTGATGTTTCAGTAAAAGTATTTAGAACACTAATACATACTCTAGTCACTTAAGCTTTAATGCATTTTTTAAAAATGTTTTGGTGAACACATAGTTATTGCACAAATTAATGAAAGTGGAGTGTTGTTTTAAGGGTTGTATAATTTTGTAAACACACATGTGGTGTAATATGCACATATTGTTGGTTTGAAATGGAGACACAGGAATGAACATACTGTAATCACAGGTATTGTAGGTGTACGTCTGACACATGCAGTCTCATTTGGAAGAACAGGGTATGAATTAGTATTTTTTTTTTAATCTGAGAGGAGGTCTTTTAAATTACTTTACCTAGTCTAAAGCATTTCATTAGTTTTCTTATTTTGCATACTTTTATATTTAAAATTTGAACGTTGTAGAGTAATGCATTGATGATAGAACTGAAGACAAATACAACACTTTTATTAATAATTTTTGTGTTATTAATTTTGTTTACCTTGTATCTTAAATACATTTATTTTTATTGATATCAAAATTATCACATTAAAAATCCCTCAATTAGGATTTCCTAAATAAAACCATATAGCTCTCCATTCATAGGTTGTTAAAAAAGAGCATCCAGTTTTCCAAGTAGAACCATCAAACCTAGAAAAATGAATCTGCAATACGGATCTTAAAATTAATCTCTCAAAGGTGTGAATCTTGTGAAATTGATATTAGAGTGTCAGCCTATTAAATTGATCATAAATATAATAGCAAAAACAGAACTTCCTAGCAGGCAACAAAACCTTAATGGACTAAATTGTGAACTTGCATCCTAACATTTAATGTTGTGGAACAATAATATGAGGTGTGATTAAAAGATTTCTGGGATGAGAACACAAACACAGCTCTTTGATTTGTCTAGTCCTGTGTTGCCCTTTAAGTAGTCTCCTTGGGAGTTAATATACTTATCCAGCGCTGTCCACTGCAGGGAGCATCTGTGGAAACCATCTTCTCTAACCATATTCAAAGCCTTTTGTGATTTGCAATGGGTAACAGTATTGTCCTCAGAAAGGTGTTGGCTGCGCTCTAGCTGAGTGGTTAGACCATTCGCTTCTCACCAAAGTGGCCCCGGTTCGATCCCAGGCAACTGCATGTAGGATTCATGGTGAACGAAGCAGCACTGGGGCCGGTTTCCTCCTGGTTCTCTGGTTTCCCCTGCCATCTCATTCCACTGGTGCTCCATCTTCATTCCATGTATCATCAGTGTCACTGCCTACGGTGCCCGCCTCTGTAGCGTGATGGTTAGCGTGTCTGCCTCACGTTCAAGAGGTCGCGAGTTCGAATCTCGCTTAGGGTAAGTTATCCGGGTAAGGTTTTTTCCCGAGGTTTTCCCTACCCTGAGAAGACAAATGTCGGGTAACTTAAAGCTCCATGGACCTCGGGCTCATTTGAGCATCATTTCACCCATTTCATTTCATTCATTCGTCCGATATGACACAATGTTGGAGCACGTTAATTTAAAAAAAAAAACTGCCTATGGTGCTGTAGTAGTAAAAGCAGGCGTTAAACAATAAAAAAAAAATAGTGTTTGGGTCTGCATTTAAGTCATGGTAAATGAAAAAAGTATGTTGGAGCATAGGTAGGATAGGGAACAGTACTTTTATCCAAAAAATGGTGGACAGAAAGGGTTTATGCATGGATACATTGTTGTGATGCAGGAAGTAGTAGCAAATCCTCAATTTCTCCAGTCATACATTGCACCTTTTCCTTAATGTTTGCAACACATGTTTGTAGAGCACCTTGATACATTGTTTGACCCTGTGGTTCAAATTCCATATGTATTTTATTTAACCTTAAAACAATGTTGACTGCGCATTGAATCAAACTTTTCTGACTTTTGTGGCTGTGAAGATGAAGGACTCTTCCACTTTGAAAATTGTTGCTTCATTTCTGGATAGCACCCATAAATCCATCTTTCAACACCCATAATAACCTTTTCCATAAACCATTAGTCATTTTGAAGTTGTTTAAGATCTGTGAGGCAATCACAGACATTCCTTTTAATCGTTTGAAAGAAGGCTGGACAAGAACTTGTGGCATTGCTTCTTATGTCCAAATGACTTTCAAACTGCTTTGAACACTTCTCGTGTATAAGAAATTTCTGTTAATTGTAACATGCCTATTATTTAACACTGTTTTCCTCACCTGATTAATATTTTTCTTAGGTTTGCTGGAAAAGAATTGTCCTGAAAGATCTGCATCCTTTGCTAATGTCACACCACTTTTAAATTTCGAAAACCACTTAAGTGATTGAGATTTACGCATTGCTTCCTCCCCAAAACTGTTCTCAACGTTGTGCAGTTTTATCATGTTTGTAGCAAAATTTGATGATTGTGCTGCGTAAGTTTACATTTTTGCTAGGTAGATAAATTGTGCTGGCAAAAAACATGCGTTCGCCTTACAGCTTCTACCTTTGTATGGCAAGGTTGAAGGTCAGACAAAGCCACATTTTTATCAGAAGGGAATGCATGTACATTTAGGTAAGAATTAAAGACAGCTCAGTGGCAAAAGTGTTTTGAAACCATTCTGAAAATTTTTTGGTCATATCTCATACACAGTATTATTGTTCTGTTTCATTTATCATCTCGGAAAGATTTGTTCCATACATGGGTGTAATAATTGCAGGCAGCAATGAAACTGAAAATCTATCTACAGATTTCAAAAGAACAAATCAAAGTAAGTATGATAATTTAGGTTATAAACAAAAAAATTGCATAAAACTGCTGAAATTAAGTAGTTATTTATGGGGCTAAAATTGTTTTAAATTTCCGAAAACTTCAATTAATATTTAAAAATATGTGAGTTTTAATGACTTTTAATTGTTAAAATATAATTAACATTAAAGCTTTTTATTACTACTTTGACAATTCTCTTATGAAACAATTTAAGCTATCCCCCAAAAAGAATAATTTTTAGAAAATGAACTGTTCTTAGAGATTTTCTGCCACATGTTGCATTTGAGGTTAAAAATACGGCTGATGGTTCAAATAAAGTCGAGAGTGAATCTTGTCAAATAGAGCCCTCTTTTTGTCTACATCTCTTAGAGCTTCTTGCTATGTTTGATGTAGAATGAGTACATAAGATTATGTTAGCCTTCTTTTATTACAGTTTTATTGCATACCTGAATTGACCTGCCCAATTAATCCTTAACTGGTGACGTGCTAAAGTTGTCACACTACTGGTAATATGTCTGTGAGACACCTTATATTTATGTTATTCCAGAATTAATGTTTATTGGTTTTCAAGATTCTAAGCTTTTTATTTAATCATCATTTTGATATGTAGCAAGTTTAACAATTACATTATTTTAAACATTAAAAAAATGAAGAACCGTTTTGTGTAAATAATTACATAATAGAATGTTTACTTGACATTTTCTTCTCCCTAGGAATCGTGTATAAAGAGATTAAAAAAACAGATATTTTCAGATTCAGAAACGAATGCTAATTATACAAAAAATGTAGTGTGTTTATATTTCAATCAGTGTTTTCAAAATGTGCATGCCCTTCCTATTGCGCTTTTTCCCCTAAGTTTAAGCAGATTTTTTTAATGTCTGTGTAATCTGTCTTTAGGATTGGTGAATCGCAAACATAACAGAAGATTGGAAAATTTCTTTTAGAGTACAATGAGACAATATTTCTCTGCAATTGCCATTTGTTGCAAACGTAAATGAAATACCATCATTTGATTTGAAAGCAGCAGATTTTGGGAACCTTCCAGCTCAAAATGATCAACATCCTGAGTGTGGGAAGGACCTCTGCATTGAAACTTTTGCCCCTGTTATACCATTTTACATTTGTCTATTTTGTAATTATTTGTGCCATCTCAGGGAAACAAATAAAATCCAAAGCAGTCTTGTAATTCACTTTGTTCCTCAGCTGCCCAAAAGGATTTAAAGCAAGGAAACACATGGTACTGTGGCTCGGAGTGTGGGCATATCTTCTCACAGACTCCTTTGTGCACATTTATTGGTTCTAAAGTACAAATAACCTTTCTTGACTTCAGTTTCTGTTTATTTGTAGCATTTTCATCTTCAATGCAAGAGTTCTCAGTCACTTCAACAGAATCACGTTTACAATTTCTCTGTCAGGTTCATTTTGAATTATTATTTGCTATCCACGTTACTTTTATCTAGGGTTACCAGAGTATTTTATGGAAATCTAGGACACAGAGGTAAAAATGTAGAACATTGTTGGCCAATGCAAAAATAATGTAAATTTATAATTTAAATGCTATTTATATAAACACTTATATTTTTTTGAAATCCTGAAACATACACTGTTAAATGTGATAATGAACAGTCAGTTATACTTCTCTGAAGAAGTGATCTAGCTTGTTTGAAATATAGTGAAGAAATTCCACACAAAAGAAGTTTCTAAAATTGTACTTCACTAGAACAATACCTCTAACTGAATCAATAGGTAATCTGTTTCTTTCACGTGTCTACTGTACTCTTATTAGTGAAAATACTGTTTGGACATTAGTATTGTGCTACTCTGTCTCCACAGAACATCAACCTTTTGCCTCGGAGTGCAAATCTCTCGTTCAATGTTACTATGCATGAGTATACTCTGACTGTAGCTGGTGTAGTTGTTATCATAGCTAGCTGCAGTTGCAGCTAATAACCAATTATTCATTTCTATTTTTGTTATTGCCAATTCATTTTATAATTCAATTCGTGTTTCTGAAAATGTAAGACATGAGAGACTTCTCAAAAATTCCCCCTGTTGCCGGACAAATGGTTAAAATGTAGGGCATGTCTGAGAATTTCTGGTCGTCTTGTAACTGTACTTTCATCATTACTGGTAAGTTCATTCAACCTTCTAAGCACTTGAATTTCAAACTCAGGGTCTCTCAGTGTCACTCCGCTGAATGGAACAGCACAGTTTGCCATTGTAAACAATACTGCTCCTGACGGAAAAAGATCACGCAACTGGTGATGTGATGCCTGTTAGATGTTGCTTTCCTCTTGGACAGTAAAAACCAAGGCCTATTCACCGAAACTTACTGCAATACCTAAAGTAAGCAAAGACAAGAAGGTATTGCAAGCATCAGAAATCAACTTCTCATGTACAGTGCAGGATATGGTTTCTTAACTTGCACGATGTCAGAGGTGTCATGTCGCCAGTTGAGGGTTAATTTAGGTACCTAATATTCATTTTAGTTCAGCGAGTTTTTTTGTCAAACCCTAGATGGTTATAGAAGCTGAATTATTCACCCTTGTGTTTACTTTTGAAACTATGCAACCAGCTAAGATGCTGATGTGCCTCACAAGATGGCAGAGGCTTGATGCTCAGTACAAAATAATCAAAGGAAAAGAGCCACTAGTTACCTACTCAGTCCATTCCAGAAATATTGTATTGAAAGATATGCCAATTTCCCAGTTCTTTTATAAACTCATTAGTATTGCATTCCCCTAAAAGTTATGTGCTAAATGAAATGGTACCAAAATCAGCCTTAAAGAAATGGCAAAGGTATATTAGAGGAAAATGATAGATTATGATCAGTTATCAAAAGAATGTTAGTCACATCATTATTTGGGGTTGAATATATAGCAGGGCATATTTTAAAGAGCATACATATGTTATGTAATTGATAATATTAGCATATCACAATATAACCTTAAAATATTCCAACAGGTGCAACTTAAAAGGAAATTTTCTTGGGATATCAATGTTCTTGACTTTAAAATGCATTGAAGTTAAAAACTTTAGGTATATGATCATTCAGTCATGTTGTGCTTGAAAAAAGGAAGTTTGACTCCATCATAATCTTTTATATTTTCATTTTGTATTGTTTGGACAATTTATTTTATAATGGTCAAAAATACATATATCCTAATTATAAATAAATAAAAGCTATGTCTTTCATAACTGATTGTTAATAAATAAAATTAAACAAGGAAAGATGTTCTCTGAGGTGTGAACCACCAAATAATTACAAGGAATGTAAGCAAGTGAAATGGTATAAATATGCAACTGCCAGTCTTACAGATCAAGCACTTAACTTTATCCTCTTCATCTCAAAAACAAAAATATTTGTCCTCCCATTGAATTGTATGTACTACGATACTTTGCTTAGCAGGTCTGGTTCACTTTGCTTTGGTCAGTGATGTGGAGAAAATAACATGTGTAGGAGAAGTGAGCATGTGTTGCACACAGGACCAATAGCCTTACTTTCCTACTAAGGGAAGCCATACTAAGTATTTTTGCATCAGAAAAAAATACAAATGGGTCACAGCAATAGTAAACCAACCAGGAAAATGCTCAACATTGCACATGCATGAAAAACTCATACACTGACAGGTGTAGGCTTAGCTGTGATATACAACTACAGCAACAGTTCACAAACGTACACACTAAAACTATGGCTAACTTCAGATTAAATCTAGAAAACAAGGGCCCATTGGTTTTATTACAGCTTGCTGAGACCTAAACTACTTTTTCACACATGTGCAGCGTTTAACTCGCAGCCAAGGTTCATTCCAGTCAGACATTCATAAAAAGTTCACTGGTTTCTACCAGGTTTGAACCAGTCCATTGGAAGGTCTACCTTTTAAACCCTGTCAGAACCATAGTGTCTGACTGAGGTTTCTTTTTTAGTTTTCCTCTGTGCCTGTATTGGTAATGGCCAAGAAAGCACCCTACACTTAGACCTGAAAAATTTCCTTCCCAAAATTCCTTTTGCAATTATTTCTTTTTTTCATGTATCATGAGTGTTTACTGCCTGTGGTTGCATATGTAATAAGAGCAGGAATTAAACACTACTAAACTCCCATCCACGTAAACTAGGTTTGCAAAATAACCTTTATTCCAAGAGAAAGACACAAGTAGCTGTTTCCTGTTTAAAAATATTCAATTTAGACCCTTATACCAACTGTATAAGAGACTGTGGACTTCATCTTTTGCACTAAATATTGAAGACCCTCTGAAACGTAAATTGTGCCAAAAAAGTAATCCTCAAAAACATTGTGGGTTAATTGGGAGTAGAATATGAACATTTATGACTTTGATTTCCTGTACATGTGAGTGTGCTGCCATTGGAAAACAGTAACCACGGATAAATGCGTCACTCTGTCCCAGCAGCTGGAGGGAAGTGATTTCAACCTCCCTTAGCTTGCTTTCAATTGAGCACCACTGATTTACCTACACCTGGTTTGTGTATGTTAGAACAATCAATAATTATCATTGATTACCCTGGTATATGGAAACAATTAAAAATGTCAAAGCCTGGGACATTATTTTTTTTGGTAGTGTTTAACGCTTGCTTTTACTACATATGGCACTGTAGGCAGTGACACTGATGATACATGGAATGAAGATGGAGCACCGGTAGAATGAGATGGTGGGGAAAACTGGAGAAAACCCGCCCCAGCACCACTTCGTCCACCACAAATCCTACATGTGGTTGCCTGGGATCAAACCCAGGCCACTTTGGTGGGAAACAAATGGTCTAACCACTGGCTATGGTGTGGGCCCGGGACTAATTTACTTACGATTATCAGTCACCATTGGGTAAATGTCTTGAATACAAGATTCCATTGTGATCTATCAGGAAAATGTGAATCAGTTGAATTTAAGGCTGTGCTGACATGGTAGCTCTGTAGTTAAGGGTAGCTGCACTTAGAGCAGAAGATATGTGATTTAAATCTCGGCTTTAGCATTTAATTTTTCATTTCTGATTCTGCCTCTCTCCTGTTTAAGTAGAAGAGGTATGTTGATTACTTTATATTTTGGTTTCCCATATCTAATTTTTACTAACTCCATCAAAGAAAGAAAAATGTAGAGAAAAAATTAGAAAAGAAAGAATTGTGAAAATTTGCTTTTGCTAATATTTAAGTCTTTGAATAGGAAGAATGTGCCAAAGACTAAATCCATTTTTAGTTTGTGTTTATAGGTTTCATTGTCATCAAATATGTCTACACTATAATGTACTAATCATGGTTTTTGTAGAATAAAAATCAATGAAATATTATTTTGTGTACCATCAATGAAAATAGGACTATTAAACACAAACTAAAAATAGATTCTGTTTCTTCAGGCAGTCCAGGGTATTAATCAAGACAAATGATTTCTAGTTCATGCAAATTAAATCATTATGTGCATATCAACTGGTTTTATTAGTGCTCAGTTGTGTTAAAACAGCTGACTTTTAAAACGTATAGAATAAAACAAAAGCTGTGTTTTCATAGTAAAACTTACTTTATTTGAAAATAAAAATTGAAAGTGAGGAGTTGGAAAATGCATGCCATAATACATGGTTTTTACATCTTCAGATTTTGCTTATCTGCTGTAGATATTGGCAGATGCAAACAGTAATCAAGTATAGCAGCTTGGAACAATTTTTAATGATGTAAGGGTTAGTGCAGATATTGCTACTAATATGGTTGTGTAGTTGGGACATTAAAGCAATGGGAGCCCTGCAGTTCAAATCCTGTCGGGACCATCCTTCCTGATTGAGGCTTTCTCTAGGGTTTCCTCAGTCCTCATAACTGCAAATGTCAGGGAGGTACTCTAAACTTATCCCTGGAACGTTGCTTTCCAAGCTTCCTTTATTAATTATCATTTCAGTTCATGTATAACTGTTGTCTGTCACTACCTGTAGAAAGAATAGGCATCAAATGTTATTCTAATTCAGATATTGCTCTTCTGAAATTTCTCTATATTTGCCCTGTTCATTTATCCACCAAAGACTTTTGCAATTGACACGGAGACAAAATTAGAAGTAAAGTTACCAGAATGTCCTTTAACATAACAGAGTTCTCTGCCTCCTGTGTATCATGGTTAGCATTTATTACTTTCTAACATTCAACACCTTAAATAGAACACGATTATCCAGGTTTGTGGGCTGTGGTGTACTGGAAAATCTCCTTCCAGATGTTTCGTTTGAAGCTGTGTCGAACATCCTCAGTGATGTGACCGTAGTACTCTGCTAGTCTCGGCGACGACTGATATGGGAGCAAGTGTGGGCGCTTTACGGTTGGTCTGATCTTTGTTTATTGGTTCGACTGCTGTGTGGGCTGGGCTAAAGTGGGGCTGGGGCTGCTTCCATTGTCTATGATTTTTGTCAATGGGCTGGCATTTACTGTGGTTGAGGCTCTTGATGGTGTATGATCTTGAATTTGTCTCCAAAGCTAAGCGTATAAAACCTATGAAACCAAACGGTTCCATATCAGTCGTCGCTGAGACTAGCAGAGTACAACGATCACACCACTGAGGATGTTCGATGCAGCTTTGAATGAAATGTCTGGAAGGAGATTTTCCACTAGACCACAGCCCACAAGCCTGGATAATAATTTTCTATTTAATGACACCAGCTGTGAAAGCTTATGCAATTTGATTCAACACCTTATCTGCGCTTAATACCTATTGTTTGAAGACATGATTATATGCATTTGACTACAAAAGCTAAGGTGTTGATCAGATACTCTGAACTAATGTAGATTGGGATTACTTTTTATTTGCTTCAATTGTAATCATAAACTTAAGCATAATCTGGTAGACGGTTTTCAGTAGGCAATATATTTGTAATACATCCCAAGTATATTCAGGTATTTTTCCTTAATTTGCAGAGTAAGCACCTATCCTCAGAATAAGTGTACAATTAGTATGAAAGTATGCACATAATATAACATTTTCTTATAAATATGTCACTTATTAATTATCTGACAGAATTCTATTTACATCTCCAGTAGGAGATAATAAGTGGAACCATAATGCCAGCAAGATTTACTATTTAATTTCAAAAAATATATTGTTTGTACATGAATTTGATATGTAGTCCTCTGAATGCTTCAAAATGCTTCATCAAACATTCAAACATAAAATTGCAGAAATTGCTCAATACCATTATGAGCAGAAGGTATCAACACATTACTAGCATCAGACTTCATCTGGCAGGGCAAGCCCAGTTCAGAAAATGCTATCACTAGTTGACTTCTCTTTATTTGCTGATAAATACAACTTCAGTGCCTATACTGTGAGCAAGAATAATAAACTAAAATAACATGCACTACTATTTCCCAAAAAATACTAAAGCTGATAAAAGAAAATGCACAAATTATGCTGGAGTTTTCTTTCATATTGAAATATAAATACTGGTTTTGCTTATAATCAGCAACCTTATTTTCATTCACTTTCATAAAGGACATATAATGTGCATTCTTTTTGGAGAAAGCCTAACCCAGTAACTTCTAACTGGGAATTGATTCCTGGTCTGCAGGTTGGGAAACAAGAAACTGTAATCCTGTTTTTATTTATTTGGAAGTGCTCATCAGAAGCACTTAAATTACGTGATTTTTATGCATCCTATGCAAGTTTTCTTACTAAAATTTGTGACTTTTGTTATACTTTTTCGTAATGTTTAATATTTATCATTGGTTGAGACTTTCTTTAACTGCTAAAACTCAAAAAGAAGTTGATAATTGAGGATAGATGTCAAGAGTAAATGTAAAAGACATTGTTCTGCTTTATTCTATATTGTTGCTGACCTATAGAGCCTTTCCTTATGATAATGCTAATGATCTTTTTATAACTTGCCTTAGGAAGAAAGGAGAGGCACAGTTTTTACTGGGAGGCTAGAGGGCATAGAAAATGAATTATGATTCTGGCAGGAGAATCTGTCTATTTTATGGTGGGATGAGGAATAGGTGCATATTTTGGTAGAATGTGCACAGTGGAAGAACCAGTGAAAAATTAAATCATAGAAACATTCTTAAGTCTTGCTAGAAGGAGAGTGGCATGTTGGGATCTACTGGCTGGCCAGAGGGATGGTGAAACATGGCCAATTAGCTGTGTGCACAAAGCCAGATCAAATTTATTCAGCTAATCCTAGATAGTTTATTTATACTTTTATTTCCTTTTTGTTTAACTTGTTTCTTAAATATGCATGTATGTTAAATGATCCATGCACTAAATGTTTGTGTAATAACTTTAATAATTTCAAACCTATAAAGATACCTTAGTCTGTCTACTGCCTTATTTACAAGGAATTGTCTTTGGCTAAATAAGATGTTTCCCTGAATAAGAAAAACATATTTATTACTTGAAACTAGGTGTATATTTCTACAGGTTATTGAAATTTATTATCTTCTGTATAGTGTGATACTTTTAGTTACCTGAAGTGGTACATACTATTTTGTGTTAAATGCTTTTAATTTAAGATTCTGTAAAACATTTGCACCATCCTATCACACATTCAGAGTACTTTTGATGAAGTGGTAATAGTCATAAAACTTGCATTTGTTAACATTTAAAAACACTTTTGCTCCACTTTAAAAATCCTTCAGGACTAATTCTTTAATGGCTCCTCTCCATTCTCAGCTGGTTGGCCAATAGATTTCCTCATCAGGTCACCGTCCTCCCTTTCTGTCATAACCTGGTCTGCTCCCTTCCCATTGGTCAGTCGTAAGTCGTTGGCTGTTACTGGTGCTTCAAAGTTCATAACTGGATTTACTTCATCAAGAATAGGAATTGAGTAATGAACTTTGAAGTGCCAGTAACAGCCTATGTCTTATGATTGACCAATGGGAAGGGAGCACACCAGGCAATGAGGGAAAGGGGAGACCGTGACTGACAGATGAGGATGGAAAAAGCCTCTCTACAACTAGTCCTGAAGAATTTTTAAAGGAAGTGGAGCAAAAGTATTTTTAAATGTTGAAAAACAAGTTTTATTGATTTTAATGACATGCTCTGCTGTTATAAATACTTCATTTTCATTATAAGTTTTATAATAGAAGTTATTTTGCTTTATTTTACTTTCCTAAAGATTGGGAGTGAAAGATGCTGGGATAGCTCAGTGGTTTTGTTTGCAGCTGTGATGCTAATGGTTTATAATTTGATTCCTAGCTCTGGGCTGGCAATTTTAAGCTTGCCCTATCCAAGCCTTCACTTCTGGCTAGCTCATATGCAGAATCCCTAAGGCCCATGTGGTTTGGAGTCCATGGTAAAAGCTGTAGGTTCTCTCATTCTATCGTCATTTACCACCATCAACCTCTGGATACCTCTAGTTATAAAAATGTGGTCCATACATCCCTTGGTGAAACCAGGTTTCTCTGAAGGTCATCAACTGTATGGGGAACATTGTAATAGATTGGGATCAATATAGCTAAAAGGTAGGAACATCATCACCAATTTAAAAGATATCGGATAGAGTATGTTATCACTGCCTTAATGTAGGTAATTATATGTTAATGCTAACTTAAAAGGATTTTAGTTTGCATCTCATGAGTAGATTTAAACAGACCTGATAGCATTAAATAATATGCAATCAGAGTAAAAGGTATCTAACTAAGAAAGATCATGGGCATGGGGCATGCTTGTGGAACTTTACTGAACCCTAACAAACCCTGACATTAAAATGTCAACACAACAGATATGCCACTTTATCAAAATAATCATTTTATGTGTTGTTTCCTACCTGAATGTCTACTTTTTTATTAACAAGAGTAATAAACATTGATTCATTTGGAATTCCTTAACAAATGAGTGGACTTGTCTTATCAGGGGATCCAGAATTTGATTTTTGTAGATTTCTGAGGGCTACTGACCAATGACATGTATTTTTCTAGGTTATGTGTTGCATTGATGATGGCATGGACTGCATCCCTTAAAATGTACAAAAATCTAAAAGGTTAGACACTAAAGTAATTTTTTTCTCAGGTGCAAAATAATTATTACATTTTGTGCCAGAAGTATTACTGAATGTCTTCTTGATTTGTATTGAATTGTTTTGAGAGTTGTTAAAATTTGTAGCCTGCTTGCTTTATGTTTTCCTGTTTCTCCATGTATTAGCATTTCAAGCACCTTGTTTTAGTTTTAGAAAAGTTCTTGTATTTAAGAACTTGAAAATTGATTCATAAATGAGGGCAAAAGTAGTGATAATTAGGCTCTGGTCCAGGTTGCAAACAGCATTATGTTGAGAGCTACTTTACTGTAGTCGTTTACACTTCATGTTTGTTGACAGTAGAGGAGGTAGGGAAGGGGAAGGTGACACACCGCTACAGTAACCTGTTTGTAAGGCGATGCGACTGTACCGCCTTTACCCAACATGTGCTACGTCACAAAGCCTCCCTGCAAACATAACTGAAATGCCGACCATATGCAATGGGAACTGAAGTCTAGTGATCATGTTTTAGTTAGTAAGAACTATTAATTTAAAATATTCACAAGTTTAAAATCCATGTACCGTGCTGTTTTCTTATGTGATGTATCTGTATGGCAAAATGTGTTATGCAAGATCCATAGTTTAGTGGTGCACTGTAAATGCCCTGTAAGTGCTGGAAAGGAATGGTATTAAGTTTCTGTCATCGTTGGGCTCAACAGCAACAACTTTTAAGAAGAACACTGCCAAATCTCTGTGGAACCCCATTAAAGCTTTAATAACACTAACAAAATACAATACAAAACAACACAAAGTGTTTTAGCATCAGTAGTAAGTAGATTACGTTTACCATTGTAGTGAACCTCATTCTACTGAAAAATTTACCTCCTGCACTGGCAGTGAGCATTTTTTATGTGTGTGGATGTGTGAACATATGTAAGTAAAAGTGTTTGGATGTGTGTGTATGCAGTATGTTTTAAATATGAGGATGATGTGTCTATATTAATGACTTGGAACAAGTTTATTGGTATCTTTCAGTCCATTTGCAACAATATCATATTTTTGTAGTTCACATGCTTAAAAACTCTCCTTGCTATAAGGTTGTCTCACTAGTTTGTTTCTTGTTACGGTTCAGTCACTAAGAACGCTTGGAAATACACCTCATCCGCAGCACAGCTATGACTGTAGTTGCCAAACTTTCTGTTTTAGGGAAAAATTCCCAGCTCGAAATTGACTAAACCACTTTTGACATGCTCGATTCATTACTGTATCTTCACCATAAATAGCACAAATTTTATTCTGGCATTGTGAGGCAGTTTTGCCCTTATGATAGCAAAACAGCATAAGATGTCGAAAATGTTCCTTTTGCTTTCCATTGTTTTTAAACACAAGTTCACATCCGTCAGTCACAAATGCACACTGACGTATTCAATATAATTGATTGTGACCTCTAAATTGTAGATATGGCTGGGCAACTATGATTACTTGAGTGTACAGAGGGTTCAGGGTTTTCAGGCACTATAGATGGAACTTGCGAGCAAACCAAACAAACTTATGAGACAACCTTATAAAGTGTGATCTACAAATTTCTGCTTTTGGAAATGAAAGATTTGAGAAATAAGCTCCAGACATAAATTTTTGAATGATGTTGGTAACCTGTAATCCTTTTTACAGTGTACCCAGTATTTACGCACAAGTTAGTAGCTGCCAGACAAATGAGGGATTACAAGCTATGAGAAGTTAAAAAGAATTACAATTAGTGAGCATTTAAATAACATTTTCTGTAAGTAAAATCGAGTAACATTTTAGCTTCTGTGGGGCTTTCAGCGGGTCTTCTTTAGGTTTTATATCTGCATACCTTTAATGGACTTGTAGCTAATTCATGTGGCTTGTACACTCATAGGACATTTTGATTTTCTCGCTCTCCTAGGGAAATACAGGGTAATTAAAATATTTTGTATAATTGTTGGATGTCTTATGAACTATATCAATACTTGCAATAATAGATGCTAAATAGAAGGAGTTATGCATATCAGTGTTTAGCAGTTATAAAAACTAACTGAATATTTGCTTGCATATTTAATTTATAATTGAACTACAAAGATTGCATCTTTCTGATCCTGAAAAACCAAACCTTTAAGTTTTGCTTTTTGTTTTCTAAATGTAGCAAACAATTATTACTGTTCTTCTATTAGTTGCAGCAGCAGCAAACCAACAATGTATCATAAATCCAGATTAAAGGTTAAACTTGCATATATTTTTAATCAAGAAGCAAAAGCCATAAAATAACATAAGCTCATTGCATGAACTATTGAAATTGATAACAATCTGAAAGGTTAAAAGCATAAGATAGAAATTTGCTTGAATATGTAGTTAAAGAGTTATAAAAAAGCAAAGAGAAGTTATATATATTTATATGGGTGCTGAGGCAGATCAGTGGTTTTGCTCATAACTCTTGTACTGAGGGTGTGTGGTTTGATTCCTGGCTCTGGGTTGGCAATTTTAAGTTAGCCCTATACAAGCCTTCACCTCTAACTGGCTCATTTTGTATTCCTCAAGGCCAGCATTGTTTGGAGTCCATGATAAAAGCTGTAGATCCTCTCATATTATTGCCATCCTCATCATTGGAGTCAATGGTCTCCACTCTCTAGATGCCTCCACCTCAGAAATGGGCCCAGTTATCCTTTGGTGGAATGAGATTAACCCCAAGGTCATATGTCATATGGGAAGCATTAAAGATGACAACAGCGTACATTTACATTCAGTACATTTAATTGGACATTGCCTTGGTGGGGTGCTAGCAGTGTTGCTTACTAAGCAGGAGGCCTGGGTTTGATTCGTGATACTGGGGTGGAGATTTTCTCCCACTGGGAGACCTGGTCCGGAGTACACTCAGCCTCGTTAGGTTTCTGAGGGGCCAATTGTGATACTTGATTACAAAGTAGCAGTCCCTGGTTGCAAAGACCACATAATAAGCTGAGAGGGACCAGGGCACTGACCACATCCCACCCTCCAGTACTGCATCCCACTCATGATGCCTGTAGTGGACAGAGGTGGAGGATGCAGTGGCCAAGCAGTAGGTCTTGCCCTGGAATGACCCCACAGGGTCAGATACATTTAATTGCTGCTTCATCAGTCAAGAGGTTCATTGACATTTCTTAAAAAAGTAGAGGTATTGTTTTTATTGAATATTTTGTTTAAAATTAAGTGTTAAAAAGAAAAAGCAGCAATTTCAGAATATTATACAATGATTTTGCTATGATTTCTAGAATAATTTGTGCTGGTATAGATGATTAAGATATGATTCTGACATCCAGGTGGATAAAGGTGCATCAAGATAAGTTTTTTAAGCATATAACTATCTCTGTCATTCAGTCTTCCTGCTCTTATCACCTAGTTCACCATCAACAAAGTATTGTTGTAACGACATCCCTACTCTGAGGACATAATTGATAGAAAGTGATTAATAGGTAAACACATAAATATATACGTATAGATATTTTAAAATCTTTGATTGTGGCAGTGTTATTGGAAAAACTACTTACGTCCTTTAGCTATCGGACACTAGATATAAAATGTTTGCTTGTATTTAATTTACTTTTAAAAATAAGTGTTAGAAGCTTCTGCAGTTAGTTTGTTAGCTGAATAAATTTAATTTACTGTTTTGTTTTTAAGAATGGATTAGTATAAACAAAAACTTAGCTAAAAGTCCCTCATTTGAAAGGCAGAAGAAAAAGAAAGCTTTGTTTAGAAGTTGATAAGTTTAACAGATAGTTGTTCTAATCAACATCCTGCATAGCAGACAATCTTGGAGTAAACAAAGTTAAATGCATGGAATAAAACAGAAATAAATGTAAACTTTTCATCATGATAGTAGCTAAAGGTAACTGAATACCTCCATATTTAAAATCAATATATCACAACAAATCTATTTGACTGTGATGAGTTAAACATCTAACTGAAGAACAAAATTTTGGTACACAAGAATTCAAAGGAAATGCTTGTGAGCTGCTATGAAATAGAGAAAGTGCAAATCATAGGGTGACTGTATACATAGATTATTAAAATTTTTGGCAGTAAACATTTTTTAACGCTCAGGGATGAAGCCGTAAGATCATGTAAACTATGTATCTTCTGGAGTTTCATTAACCACCTAATCTGCATTTGAAACAGGATATTGTACAGTATTTTAAGGATCATAAAAGTTAATATCTACTACATGATGTAAAGTTTACTGGCTGATTGTTATCAGTCCTTTTTCTTCCACAAAATATTTGTATTGTATGTGTGTATTGTGGGAACATTCTCATGTAGCATATTTTGATACATTGATGTAGAGAGTATTATGCACAAATGTGAGAATATAAACTTCCTTATAAATTATTATAATTATGATTATTGATTATGATTACTGTGTTAAAGAAAATCATTGTTATATTTAACTTAACATTGCAGTATAATGGTTCAAGAGAGAAGAATCACAAAGAAAAGTTTTTCAATTTATAGATATTCCCTGTCATATTTAAGGCTGTTCACATTGCTACATGTTTGTTTTAACCAGAGAATGAAGTGCGGTTATGTAATTAATGCTTGGTTACCGCTGTTTGTATTTCTCACTAAAACCATTTGTTCTAAAATTCAGACTCTCAATTTAAGCATCTTCATACAGGGTATAAATAATAAGTGTGTTCTGTACCTTATAGCAAGCAAATCTGTTTCTATTGTTTTATTCATTTGAAGCCACCATGATTTAAAAATGTTTTCTACATTGGCTGTGTTTGCAATACCACCAAAGTTATAAGATAACTCTATTTGGGTTACTTTGGGTTACAATGAGGATTGTAATTAAAATAAGTATTTTGATTTCTTTTAACTTTAAAATCATATTTAGTTTAAAATACTGTTATTTATTTTTATTTATATCTACTTCCAAACGTATCTGTTATGTAATACTACACTTAGTAAGCTATGATTACAATACTGTGACAAATGACAAGTCCAGTTACTCGATGATGTCACTTTATTTATTCTAAAACTGAATCACAATTCACAACTTGTGACCGTGCAACCCACAGCCGTTCTGTTTTATCGTAACCTTGACAGAAACATTGCTCAACTGTACAAGCTGACTCTGACAATGCTATTCAAAACTCTGACTCTGATGATAAACTCATTAAAAGTGAACTGACTCCTCATCTGTGCTGACTTGCTTATATAGCCAAGAATTAGGTATCAGCAGTTTCTATAGAAATAGAAGTTTTGTGAAGCTTCTCATAATAACCTGGCACTTGTTCTTAGTTGACATTGTTGCATGCTGGCTAGCAACATAGTGGTGTGAGGTAGCTGACCTTGAGCCTCCTTTGATGGATGGTCACCATCACAATATTTTGGATTTTCCAGGGGATTCTGGATTTGTCTTGTTTGTCTTTGGGGATCCATTGATGTTCTGGATTTGATAAACCTTTGACAAAGACTTCTATGATCATTGTCTCTATTTAAATCAATGGCCTTAATTTTAAATTACTCACTTTGGAAGGGTTCAAACTGCCCAGTTAGTAGCACTGTTTCAGCAATATAGGAACCAAGTTCCTTGACATCAAAGTGATTGGCTGGTATGCTTTTTCAGTCTTCTTACATAGAGCAATTGTTTTATGGTTCAGCTGCAGACTGCATGTGTGTGTTCTGCATGCTGCAGTGCAAATGAACCACCCGTACACATGTTTCATGGCTGGGCTAGAAAGTCATCACACTGCAGCTGTATTCAGAAGCTATAAGCTATATAAATACTCCAGTTTGCACACCCAGATGAAAATGAATTAGAAACATCTCAGTGTGTGAGCTTTTATTTCTTTATTTCATGGGTGTGCAACTCATACTAAGGGGAAACCCTTCAGTCCTCCATCCACTGCTATGACGTAACTAAGCATCACCTACTTGTTCAGTGGCAAACTATGTAAATCACCTTTGCATTGTAAACGCTTGTTTGTGTACTAAACCATGACAAAATAGTTATTTGTTATTTATTTTGCATGAGGTGCATTTTATTTACTTCTCTGTGGTGATGATTGCAAGTGTTTTGATCTCATTAATGCCTCAATATCTGGAAAAAAAGACGTACAACACCGAAGTACCATACCTAATGCTTGTCAGTTAATGTAGACCTTACATTACTTTTTATTAAACTCATTTTGGAAAATATTTGTTCGCACAAGTATATTGTGCCAAAAATTGCCATTAAGTGGGCTACAAAGCAGCGCATTTAGGAGCACTTTCCCTATAGAAATCAAAGTTTACATTTTTCATATTTTGATCAGTAATCAAGGTTTCTTAATGCTCTAATTCATCTTGTAGACCAAACAATGATGATAATGAATGAAGAGGATTTGTGAATAGACATATTTCATTTCCAGTATTTTTTAGATCAGAAAATTTTGATTCAAATGTAGCAGATAGTTCATGTAGGATTTTTTTATAGCTAACTAATGGATTTATAATCTGTAAGGACTGTATGCATGAGAAATCATGCATATCTCTGACAGGTAGTTGGTTATCCCATTTTGTTAAGTTTCCTATAAATATATTACTGATGTGGCTAATGTTTATATTATTTAATAACAAAATAATTGTTTTCCCAGTTAGGATGGAAACATCGTCATATTGTTGACATCATGTTTCCTGTTGTGAGTGTTGGCGGTCAGTGCTGCTTGTGCTCAGAGCATGTCAATCAGACATTATACTGACATAGTGGATGACTATAGTGGGAGAGATTATGTCACCGTGCCATGACACACTTGCATATCTGTGCTTTATTTCTTTATTAAACTTATGATGAAGTGTTTAGAACAATGGAGCATATAATTAAAATGTATAAAACTTATGTTTGTTGGCATTTAAAAAACTTTTGCTCCACTTGCATTATAAATCCTTCAGGTCTAATTTTGAAGAGACTCCTTTCCATCTTCAGCTGGTCAGCCCACTGAGCTCCTTGTCAGATCACTGTCTCCTCAGGAGCATAGCAAGCAATAAGGGAAAGGAAGGATAGCATGGAGGATGTGGAGAACCTGTTTGAAACTAGTCTGGAAAGATTTTTAAAGTAAGTGAAGCAAAAGTGTTTTTAAATGTTGACAAACACAAGTTTTTAGATTTTGTTTCTTTATTATTTCTTTGTTAACGATATCTGAAATTCTAAAGTAAAAGTGAACACCTATAAACTGAATATTTTATTAATTCCAGTGCTTTTCTTTTTAAATATAGTTAGCATCCTGTAGCAAGTTATATCAGATGATGATGAATGGAATGCATGAAATGATGTTCAAATGAGCCCAGAGTTCATAGACCTTAAAGTTGTCCAATATTAATCTTTTCAGGATAAAGGAAAACTCCATAAAAATGTTATCTGGGTAACTCACTCTAGCTGAGATTTGAACTCAAAATCTCTTGTAAGTTTTCCAAAGCTTGCATCAGTCTGATCGTATAAATGTCAGACTTTATGTTTTCAGATTTCACTGTCCCTTCGCTAATGTGATGTTAAGTTTTTCACTGTCATTTCACTTACTTTGAGATGTGGTGGCATAGTGGAATACCTCTTCTGGTAAGTTGATCACAAGATCTCTCCAATCTCTTGCAGCAGCACCACTTACTGCATGTTAACACCAGTGATCACAAACTCGCTTGGAGAAGAGCACTTTTTGTCGCACTAGAAATGCACTCTCTAATTTCTCATTTCTCATGCAAACATGCTGTCTCATATAGCCACAAGTTTCCATAGAACATTCTAGAATATTCCATTGTTTACACTAGGAGAAAGTGCTACTTATTTCTGTTTATCTCTCCAGCTTCCCAGTGCCAACTTCCCAAAACTTGGGCCTTACCTGCTGCAACACAATATTAACTCCCATTACCAGGTTTTGGCTTTCTAAAAATCTTTCCAATGAATTTCTTACTCTCTGTGATAGAATGAGGCATTATAACCTAACAGTTTTTAATATAGAGCTCCTGAGTTTCAGAAACAAGTGACTTACAAGGTATTGCCACTGTGTAGCAGATACATCATAAAAAAATGTGAATGTGATAAATGCTAATTTTAAAATTTGAACACATTGATAAATTCAGATTGTTTTATGAGCTTTTCAAAATATTTTGAGCAATTTTTTGGTTTATGTAAATGTTCCATTACAAAGTGATTGTTCAAATTTATGCCAATAAATCCATAACTGATGCTGGAAGTTTTGAATTATTATTGATTTTGTATTTGGCTTGCAACTGCAGTTATGCATGAGATGGTTCTTGTTTTGATTTACTGATTATAGTAAGAAACTGGTGGTGTTCCTCTTTCTGTGGCTACATTTGAATTAAAACTATAATTTCAGTAAATATCTGCTTTGCATAATGCTGAAAACTGCTGAAGTGCATATTAAGTAACACAACATGATTTAATAAATGCAGACTTATTATTTATGCCTTGTGCTCATAAGCTATGTGAGATTGCTGTTTAGGAGAAGGTACTCAAAAGATTTTCAGTAAGCTAATGGTAAACCAAAGTGTTTAGTTTCATTAGTTTCCAGGTTTTATCATTTTAGTGTATCTTCATTAAGTGTAAGCTCATATGTGTTAAGAAATGCAAATTTTGTTCAAGAATTAACTGCTTTAGCGCAGAAGCATTGTAATGTTGTGTTCAATGTTCAGGGTTAGTACAGTGAAAATGGTAAAAATTGTAATGAAAGCACTGAAGCTTTTGAAAATAGCAGTAGGGATGTTAGTTATTTATACGTGGAAACAACTGAAGGAAAAAAAACGTGCAGAAACCATTAATTGGTAGTAATCTCTAGAGTGCTCTTTTTGGAGGGTCTGACAAGCCTATACAATTTTCACTCCAGAAGAGAACAACAATTTTCTTTTTTGTCTGTTGTGTTTTGTTTTTATTTTTTGATGTTGATCATAACTGTTAACAGTTGTTCATTAGTACCTTTTCATTAAACACTCGCATATGTATAATTTTAGTATTAATTATTTAGCACAAACCTTATTGTAGGAGATATACTTACTAAGGATGTCATTTCATTTTCCCAAGTTGAATATATATGATTTGTAGTTAACTTTCCCTAATAATTCTTCAATTTTTTAACATTTGTTCTTCTTTGATCCAAGGAATGCCATTTTGCCTATGTAAATTGTTTGAATTAGAGAGTTGATTGTTTTTTTGTATGCACAAAACTAGCAAGAAAGACTCTGACTTTTAAGAAAATAAATAATTTGTTATATACAAAAATTGTTGTGATGAATGTAAATATGTTATAGAGTTTAAAGGTGCCTGGAAGCCATAGGTTAGTGCAGCTGTGCTGATGCTAATGTCACATTCTTCATTAAAACAGCATTAAGCTGTTTGGAAGAAACACTTTTCTAATATTATTTGTATTCCTTTGTGTTATATACAATATCCAGATGCATGAAAGCTATAGACTAGACATTGGGAGACTAAAAAGAACTGTATAGTTATATGTTATTTTGAAATACATTTTTGCATACTGTATTTTAATGATATTCATTTATTATTGTTAGATTATGTTTTCAAATATATTATGATATCATGATGAGCCATTTTCAATCACTTCATAACTTGTTTATGAGTTGCAATGTAATAAATAATTGTTTTACAGAATCTCTATTAGCACTTATTGATACTATTATTATGGCTAGATAAACAAAATCCTGTATCTAAGACACATCTTCATTGAGGATGTCTTGGAATTATGATATGCTGAGGTTCTTGCTGCGTGAGAGCAAAGGTAAATGAAAAGAAAGACTGCTAAAGCTGTTATTGGATTCTTATTTATTAACTTCAAAATCTTCTCACATACTTTTAAGCAATTGGAGATGCAAGTATGAAAACAGTATTCTATAAGTAGCAAAGAGATCAAATTAATATTCAGGAAATAATTGAATAAACACATTGGGTGGAACGGCATTACACTGATGGTACGAAGATGGATGTTAAGGGGTTCTTGGAATAGAGAACAAGTGTGTTGGTTATACTTATATATATAACCATTTCAGGGGCGTAGCATCAATGGATGTGGGACATTATTACATACTAAGTTAAAGCCCGGGCATTGCAGCCCATGAAGAGCCAAGCCTTACAGCCCAGTCGCTGCATCCCCCACCTCGGACCACCACAAGCGTCATTGGTGGGGTGCAGTATTGGAGGGTGGTACATGGTCAGCATCCCGATCCCTCCCGGCCAGTTATGCAGTCTTCACGACCTGGGGCCGCTACTTTTCTATCAAGTAGCTCCTCAATTGGCCCCCCTGGGACCTAATGGGCTGAGTGCACCCCGTGCCAGACCTCCCAGAATTGATAAAATCCTCATGGTGGTACCAGAGATTGAACCTGGGTCCTCTGCGCCATAGGCAAGCGTGCTACCAACTGCGCTGTGGGGGCAGCCAGATTATTACGAGGTGCATCCAGAAAGTAAGTCCCAATCGCATCCAGAGATGGAACCACCAGACGGATAGGAATGCGCGTGTGCAGGAGAAGAGAGGAAGTATATGGTAACATTGCAGTAAAGTTTCAGTTTTGTGACGGCAGTAGTTACTGCTCTGTGCTAGGAGAAAATGGCTTCTCAAATATTGTCTCCCGCCAAATGTGAGGTTCGTGCAGTCACCCGATTTTTGCATGCTCAAAAGCAATCTCCAGCAGAAATCCATCGTCAATTGTGTCACGTGTATGGACAGGGCATTATGTGTGACAGTATGATAAGACAATGGTGCAGGCAATTCACGGAAGGAAGAACCAAGATTCAGAACGAAGACCATAATGGCTGAGTGTCCCTGGTGACGCCAGAGGCATTACGCTTGTGCATGGCAATGCAAGACCCCATACAGCCAATGCCACACGAAATGTGTTGAATAAGTTTGGATGGGAGGTCTTCGAACATCCACCCTACAGACGCGATCTTGCTCCAAGTGACTTTCATCTCTTCTGTCTCATGAGGCATTTTCAGGCAGGAAAACGTTTTCAGAGTAACGCTGAGGTGCAGAATGAAGTGACTTCATGGCTGCGGACATTGGCGGCAGAATCCTATGAGTTGGGCATACAATTAATGGTGTACCGTTACAATAAATGCCTCAACAATGGTGGTGACTATGTTGAAATGTAGCCAGTGAGTCTATGTAATTATTCCAATAAATATTTCTTAGTGATGTTCTTGTTCTCTTTATCAGTCATCGGGACTTACTTTCTGGATGCACCTCGTACATACTCTGTAATTTTCCTCAAACTGATAGTCAAATTGGTGTTCATTATAATTTTGTGGTACATAATTGTTTTAATGTGATTAAAAATCAGATTTTTGTAAACATTATGATTTTAATTTGTACCTCTCTGCAGCAGTATGTTCTGAAACAAAGCTTGGGTCAACATCATCTGCCGTCAGTTAGAGGATGCTGGTGTTTTGCGCCTGAGCCAAGGTATGTACCAGGCTAGGCCACATCTCATGTTAAGAATCATGCTCACATTATTGCATTTAAGTCGTGAATAGGGAGTAATTCACAAATTATTTTGCTTCTTGTATGTGAACTCTTCAATTGTGGACATTTGAGCATGGTTTGGGCTCTTGGTTACTTACTTACAAAATGTAGGTTAAGATAAGCGTGGATCATGGGGTGGAGGTATGCGACAGAGGCAATCACATATGAGAGGTCACAAAATGAATCAGAGCCAAAACAGTAAATGATACTGCTTTTCCATGCCGTTGTAACAAAAATCAAAATAAACAGTTCTGTGATCAATAAACTGAATGTAAGAAGCTTCCAAAGACTAAACTTTCTCTAAATAGCAATATGTAATTAAAGCAGAGCCTCCAAAGTGCGCACTCAGTATTACGACGAGCATTAAAAAATGTATAGGGCATTTCAACATCAAAGTTTATGAAAGTGAGTCCTGGCTGTGTTGTTACACTTTAAACAATATTTTTCTTATCTTTTTTTCAAATGAAAAGTGAGTATGGGATTCCAGTGGTTATGAAGATAAGCTTAAGATAACCATAAAACACAACTATTCTTATAATCACATAATGTGTGAAAAACAACCAGAACTGTTTTGGGATATATCCAGGAATAGAATTTTCATTGAATAGTTAGTATAAGCTCTCAGCTGCACAGCATAATAATGAAGTGAAAAAGAATAAAGCTTTACTTTCTCATTTTGCAGGGGCTGTGTGTTTTCTAGGAAAATAGGCACTTGCTTTTCATGGTCACAATGAGAATGAAGGATCTTCAGAGGTAATTATGTGGAATATTTAAATGAATTAGCGATATATGACATCTCTGAAAGCACTTGGAAAAATCGACTGTTTTTCGTGCAACTTCACCAGATATTCAGAATGACAATTTCAAATGTGAGTGCCGTCATGAAATATGGAATTAAGAAAGAAATTTCTGATCCCTTTTTTGTTTTATTGATACTAGAAGAATCTTCTGACATTAATAGTGAAGAACAACTCTGTATGTTACTAAATGTGGACGGAAATATTGGAGAGACATTTATTTGATTTACAGATGTAAGTTCTGTCAGAAAAGAGATTCTCTTTTGAATCATGCTCTCAGTATTATCAAATATTTATTTCAGAAAATGATAACAGATGAAAACTGTGAAGGGCAATTCTGTTTAAATTGGGTCATATTTTAACGAATTGTACAATATTCGTTAGGTTACATACCTGAGTCTGATAGTCACGCTATGCCACTGAACCATTTTATCTATTTCACCCTCATTTCATATCACCTTCTTCCTCACTTTGGACTGATCACCCATCCTGGCTAGTCCTTGATCCAGAGTTTGTCTGCTCCTCGACAGGCATCTGATTCCAGGCACCCACTTGTAAGTCCTTGGGGTTAAGTTCTCCATACAAGGAGAGAAGAAAAAGAGATGTTTCTTAATATTTATAGAAATAACAGTACTACTGAATTGTTTAACATTTCAAATACTCTTTGGAGATAAAACAAGCTACTTTTTTACTCCACACAAACTTTAAATACATTTTACTTTTATCTTCTGTTGTAAAAAGTAAACAATTTTAAAATTTTTTCATACAATGAGCAGATGTGGTTCAGTATCTGCTATAAGATTCTAATTGAATCTTATCTTTATTGAAATTCTAACTGAATTTCAGTTTATTGTGGGCTTATGGATTTTGGAAATGGGAAAATTATGTATCGGCAAAAGACAACTTGAGATGTGGTTAATAAGAAGAATGTCATAGCATCATCTCCTTATTCACTAGGTACATCTTAAAAAAAAAAAATCTTAATAAAGCAGTGAGAAACAGAAGTATACTAATTTAATTGAACTGTGCAATATATTTAATCTCAAAATGTTCAATAAAATATGAGGGCAGATCGAAAAGAAACACAATATTTTACAAAAAGTTTAATAGTTAAAAAAACAAAAAATATCACACATGAACTTAACATCTTTCACCTACTTTTCAACGTAGTCACTAATTCTCTTAACACATTTCTCCCATTGTGGTACCAGTTTCAATATGCCCTGTTTGCAGAAGTTCGTTTGGTTATAGTGTAGCCATTTGTGGATTGCTGATTTCACTTCCACACCTGTCGCAAAGTGTTGGTCAGCCAGGAATTTCTTCATGGGACCAAACAGATGAAAGTCCAATGGTGTAAGATCCGGACTGTATGGTGGATACTGGAGCACCTCCCAACCAAATGTGTTGATTTTTTTATGAACAGAAGCAGCAACATGGGAACGAGCATTGTCACAAAAAAGTTTGGCATCTCATCATTAATGTTGTGCCATTTGTCAGGAAGGACACAACGCAACTTCACCAAAGTCTTCATGTCGGCTGGAGCATTCACAGTGGTTCTGTGTTCAGCAAAGTCCACCAGTAAAACACCATGCATATCCCAGAACACAGCGAGAAGCACATTCCCAGCAGATTGAGTCACTTTGAATTTTTTCTTTACTGGGGAACCAGCATATTTCCACTCCAGAGAGGCCTGCTTTGTTTCGGGTATGTAGTGGTACGTCCATGACTCATCACCAGTGACAATTCTTCACAGAAAGTCATACCTTTCTGCAGTGTACCGCGTTAAGTGGTCCAAGCTTGTCTTCATTTGCTGAGCTTTGTGGTTGTCTGTTAGGTTCTTAGGCACCCAGGGAGCACTAACTTTATGAAATTTTAACATGTCATGAACAATATCATATACAGTACTGTAGGAAATGAACTATTGTGATAAGTTTTAGAAGTACTTATAGTTCCACTTACATTTATTTTTGTCTGGACGTGTTTCAATGACCAGCATCTTCATTCTCAATGGTTTCTCGACTGGTGGTTGAACAGGAAACATTTGTTGTGATAGTGAGTTGCTCAGGCGCGGCTCCTCAGGGTAGGCAGGGTAGGCATTGCCTGCCCTACCATAATACATCAACAAACAATGTTTAGCTATGATTCTGCATTTTATTATTTGAACCGTCATTTTCCCTAAATTGCAGTTCAAGAAACGTTTTCTCGGTTATAATGACCAGCGCATGGCCAAATCCTTTAATCTCAATTCCGATTCATCAAAACTGCGCTGCGTGTTTGAAACGTGCAGCAGAAATGATACGCATGGAACCTGGGTAGTGGAGAGCAGGCTAGCTTAACCTCTGTCTGCCCGGCCCCATTTCCTCAGTACGAGGCACTTGAACATGGATAAGGAAATATTCCGTCTGTATATGCACTCCAAGCATGCGTAGACGTGTCTGCCAGCACTCCGAACACTTGCCTGCCCAAATCTGAATTTATGCGACATTTTCCGAACAGCCATACTCCACGAACGAAGATCTCAGAGATCTGAATCGTATCGTTATCTCTGTGTAATACCAGTATGACCGACTTAATGAGCTATTACAAATTTCGCTTTCGCGGTGCACTGGCAATGAAAAGAGGAGTGTTTTAGCTATTTAACAAAAAGCTGTAGTCAGACAAATTTTCAATTTCTTAATCTATTTTAGTCATGGGCGTCGCGAAACGGGGGCAAGGGGGGCCACGGCCCCCCCTTGTAAGTTGGTGAACTTAATGTGCAGTCAGTTACTGACTATTAAACTATTATTTTAATTTTGATGTAAAGAACAATTTTTGTTTAGCACAAATTAATACGGTTATCTGCAACAAATACTATAAATTTTGACAGTAAAATAATGATTTAATATTATATGATTGCAAATTTCCAACATGTGCCCCCCCCCCTGGAAAAAAGTCTGCTGACACTCGTGATTTTAGTTTTGGCGGTAATTCGTCCGTAAGTCACACTCATTCACTCTGCTCTTATTAAACAACCAAACAATATATTGTTTGCGTTATCCGCAGTGACTTCGCCCCCTATATTTAGGATAAACGGGGTTTATTATTATTATTATTATTATTATTATTATTATTATTATTATTATTATTATTATTATTATTATTATTATTATTATTATTATTATTATTATTATTATTATTATTATTATTATTATTATTATTATTATTATTATTATTATTATTATTATTATTATTATTATTATTATTATTATTATTATTATTATTATTATTATTATTATTATTATTATTATTATTATTATTATTATTATTATTATTATTATTATTATTATTATTATTATTATTATTATTATTATTATTATTCTTGTTGTTTGTTGTTACTGTTACACTTTGCCTACCCTAAAATTTTGACTGCGAGCCGCCACTGGAGTTGCTAGATATGAACTTATGTTGTCGACATAATGAAGTTTATATTCAGCAACCCAGATAGCAGCACACTCACTACCACATCAAATGTTTCCTCTTCAACCACCAATCGAAAAACCATTGAGAATGAAGATGCTGGTCTTTGAAATGTGTCCAGACAAAAATTAGTGTAAGTGAAACCATAAGTGTCTATAGGTTGACTCATATACTTCTAAAACATTTGAAAAGTTTCGCTGTCTATGTCACTTCGAACACATTAAATGGAATATTGTGATAAGGTTTGCAGTTTCACTTGCCGGTTGTGCAAAATTTCCACTTCAATGGTTCTGACATTCTGGTGGGTTGCAGCTGTTACCGGCTGACTGGAGCTTGGCAAATCACTAAGGTTCACAAGGCCTGCATGGAAGAATGCACACCACCTGAAGACATTGCTATGGTCCATACAATTATCCCCATATACATCACACATGTCCCTGTGAATTTCACTTGGTTTATGCCCTTTGGCCCATAAATGTCAAACTACACTTTGCTGTTCTTCAAGTGTGGACGACAGTAGCATGTGCGCCATCTTTTTTTTGCATAATTTACACTTCTCCCACTAGAGCTGCACATGAACAAAAATAAACCCTCTATACTTCAAACTTCAAACTGTAGCTTTGTAAAATTTCAATATTCCAGCTGCAATACCACAGCAGAAAAAACATGTGTTTTACTTTTTGATCTGCCCTCGTACTTTTGGACTTGAATTTGCAACCTAACTTATGTCAAGGGCTCGTTTTATGAAAATATGATAAGAAAAACTGTTCATGTTTTTTAAAATGTAACCAAATTTGTATATCCCAACTTAAAATGACACATGGTTAAAAAGATATTGACACTGAATGATTTAACAACATTTATTTCTTTTTATGAAGTGCAACATTAAAAAGAATCTGCTAAGCTTAACAAAATGAAGTCATTGTTATGGTCTGAATACTCTTACAATAATATAATGTAAAAAGTCAATTTTAAAAGAAGGAAATATAAGCACTTTATTGGAATAACTGTTCAGAGGAAATTTGCAGCTGCCAGATTCTGTTTCAGCTTGGTATGCAACTGCAGGTGTTTCTATTTTTCATGCACTGGTCTGCAGTCAGGTGTTTTGGCACATCCTGGGCATTCTGGTTGGTACATATAACACTCAAACCCTGGAGGACATGCATGGTTCATGCATGGATGTTCAACTTCATCACAAGCAATGTAGGCTGTAAACAAGTACAAAAAGTTTTTATTCATCTTAATCCACTTATTTATTAATCTATAATTAAAGGAGAGTTGTGCAATATTGGCTAGAGTACACTATTTTGATTCTCCATTATGCTACCAGATGGTAGTAGTTCACAGCAATCAGTAGGAAGCTTGTGTACAAATGTGTACTCTGGTCTGGTTCCTTCTTCCTCTCTGCAGTATTTGTTTTTGCTTTGAGTGTTTAATGGTGGTTGCTGCAGAAGTTATTGTAACCATGTGCATTTAGTTGCCAGCATGCCAGTCCCTTTACCTGATGAAAGGTTAAAAGCTTGGGGGACGTCCCGACTCCAGGAAGATAGGAATCAAGCATGTAATCTAGAAACACTGCTGAAATTTGTAAGGTTAGAAGTAGAAAGAGAAGAACATTTAGTTATTGCTTGTACAAGAAAAAGAAGAAAAAATACCTACTGCATCTATTATTTTTCTGGCAATAATATTAAAAATAACAAAGGCTGCACGTGATGTGAGAAAAACTCTCATCGTTGCCAAGATTGCTTCAAAACAGTTATAACTTGAATCAAAAGAAAGACATACTAAAGAAAAGGAAGCTAAACCTAAAGCAAGCCTAGAACACAAGAATTGATATCACACCAGAACAGAAACAGTGTCACAGACTCTCATTGTTGAAGTTGAAGTTCATCACACAAACAAGTTAGCAAGGGTGTTAGTGGATTCAGGATCTCAACGATCATACATAACAAAAGACAGTGTACAAACTAGGTCTGGAAAAGATGGCTGAAGAAACTGTGACTCATCAACTGTTTGGGGGAGATGAAAGTAAACAAAAGGTGCACAATGTGTACCATATTACAATATACAGCATAGATTGATGCTTCAAGTGTATGGCTGAAGTCTTAGATCAAGAGAAAATATGTTCACATATACCATGATTATTAACACAAAATATTATCCTATTCTACAAAATAAAAACATTACTCTGACAGATGTAGGATTGGATATGCGTGAAGTAAAGATATTCTTGGGGGAGCACATGTTATAAGTTGACTGCTAACAGGAGCTATTGTTAAATTAAATGATGGAGTGACTGTGGTGGAGATGAAACTTGGTTGGATAACAATGGGCCAAGGGAAGGCAAGTACTAACTTTAATGCTATTGTAACTCATAACTATTTGAACACTTTGAACATAGAAGATTTACAGAAACAATAGATCCCATTGAAGATGAAGGAACATTTCAAGGAAGAAACAGTCCAATGTTTTGAACAAACCATAAAGGTCAATAAAGAAGGCAGATACGAGGTGCGTTTACTGTTCAAAAAGGATCATCCTGAACTAATTGAGAATGAATGGGTAGCCCTGAAATGGTTAGCTGCAACTACGAAGAGACCACAAGTGAACAGGAAGTATAAGATTATGATAAGACCATTCAGGATTGGTCAGCTGCTGATATAATAGAAATGGTCCCTCTTGACTCCAAGAAAAATGATAACTTCTTACCTCCTGGAGCAGTGACCAAAGAAGTAATGGAAATAAGCTACCACATAGCACGGTAATTCTCATGGAGAATAATACAAATAGGTTAGTTGGTGATAAAAGAGAGAAAAATGACAAAAACTAAAATATCTTTAAATATAAAATAAGGGTGAAAAGGAATTTTATTAATATTTATGTCTATTTGAGTTTGATACTTAACTATTTATGCACTCATTTTCTTTGCAGCATCCACCACAGCAGTTTTTGTCACTTTCACACTGAAAGAAGAATTAACACTTTGATTGATAATAGGGAGTGTGCATATATAAAACACTGTGAAGACATTTACTTTAAAATAAGGCAAAAATAGATCAGCTCTGATAATTTAGTATGAAGACAAAAATAACACATTTAGTAACAATTATAAAATTTACACACATCGGATCTTTACTATATACATAGTTAAAGGGATGGTTGATGATCATGTGTTAATTTGCCACAGCATACTGTAAAAATCTACTCTGAACTTATGCTTTTTCTCTTCAAATGTTAGCTGGTATGCAAACAATTCTTAACGCCTACATACAAAAGAAAATACCTAGTTCAGTATATTAGCAACTGAAGCAAGCACAAAACAATGCTTGGAGACATTTTAAAACAATAAAAACTACTTTAATCTTTACAGAAAAGTAATAAAACATTCTTGAGCTTTTCTCAAGACAAACATTACTGGGAGGAAAGCTAATGAGCGTATGAAAGTTATTTAATAATTAGTAGTATAAATAGGTTTGAATTACTATATGTGTAATTGAATAATGCTAAACCTGAAAAATATTTTTCATCTCTGAAGAGGGTGTATACCAGTCCTGTCCAATTTGGTACCCCTCATAAGCAAATTTTTACTCCAACAATTTTTAATATTAATTAAAATTTCAAAACAAAACTCTTTTCCTTCCAAATATCTTCCCAGTACACACCCGTGGGGTATGTTGCAGGCTTATTAAATGCAAGTGATTTGGATTCAGCATCCTGCTAACAGCTGTCAAATACTCTAATACATGACAGTGCAGCTACCCCACTTCTCTGCTTTGGGTAAAGATATGACCAACCTTCTCTCTTTGGAGAGAATATATGAGGCGTTGAGCGCAACAGTGGCCCAACCCACACAAATTCAGAAACTGAGTTATTAGCACAGACATGTTCCCCATATCAAAATCTAGGAGAGCAGTAGTGGTCTATACCACATTTCCACAACCACCGACAGATGGCATGAGAAGTGTGTTATTGCATGGAACTGAATCTGGCTTCCTGGATAGAAACAATGGCCCAATGTTCCTGCATGTATGTAACTATGTATCACAATGTCGGTGCTACATTGATTAAAATTTCCAAATATCATGACTCTTGCTTAGTTATTAAAGTCAATATAAAACTTTCAAATCATAGATATTTTTTACACTCCATTACCTCCATTATGTACATTTAGAGGTTGGGCCACTGTTGCGCTCAACGTCTCATATATCCTTAAATAAACAAGAAAAATTGAAAATATTTAATTATTACCTCTTAATTTTAATTCTGTGTAAACTCTTTGCTACAAACAATAAAAAAGGAAAGAAAATAAAAGAAAAAGCTACAAGTTATAAGCAGGCTATAAAGGTTAGATTAAGTTTGAATAATTCTGTGCTTTAAACTGGGCTATATTAACACACTATTTTTTTTAATAAAACTGGTGGTTTCTAATAAACTTATGAAACCTCTAATGTATTTTGACTGTTAGGTTTTCTGTCACACCTGTATGTAAGCTAAATATAATTTTAATAAAATGATAACTGTTTTATATACATAAGATGGAACATCGAGACTACCACATACCTGCTGTCCAGCAGTCTTGCAATCTTGAGAGAAGATACTCCTGCAATTCACAACAACCAGAAAGAGAAGCAATTTGTGCATGGTTGTACACGTCTGTTTCTTGCTTGTAAAGCTTTACTCTTGTTTATAGCACCACTTTCCAGGAGGCCTTGAGTCCTTTTAACACCTCATTGAAAATTGAAGGTAAACACCAAGAGAAAATGTGTTAAGGAAGTGCATGAAGATGTACTTAACACTGTCACTGATGATCATTAACAGTCTATGATGTCTAACTAAGATGTTCAAAGTTTTCTTTGGTGGTTTTGTGTGGACATGCAAGTAAATGAACATGATAACTAGAGAGTGATAAGAGTAGGCATCTTTGCGACGGAGGGGTGGCATTGTAGTCGCCCGACCTGCTGGGGAGGGGCTGCTGTCAAAACCCAGTGGCTAGCGGCGGCTTGGCGAACCTGGTGTCTAGGTGAAGAATCTTGAGCACACGTTAGGGACCCTCACGCTGGCTCTCTCCCTCGCCCGTAAGGTCCCTTCTCATCCCATCCTTCCAGGGCTCTGACATGCCATTGGCCAGAGTGCGCACAGTGTGGAATCCCCTCCGCTTGTAGTGCAGACCAGTTCCGTATAGTAGGCATGCCGAGTGTCAGTTGCAATGCATTTTAAATGGAACAACCTTGCATCAACGAAGCGTATTACTTAGGCTGATGTGTCCATTCATGCAAAATCAGTGGCGGCTTGTAACCATACATTCAACTATCGCGCAAGAGATTCGTTTGTGGATGTGTGTTTACTGAGACCTTCTACTTTCTCTAGACCTATTTATAGAAGGCAGAGGAAATATTCCACATGTGGAATTGTGGTAGATGAAGCGGCATCTGGGTCGGATTCTAGCTTTTCCCGCCTATTCATTCCACCAACTGCTGCATCATCACCTTTCCTTTCATCAATTTCACCTTCATTTAACGTATTCTACCTCTATCCCACAACGCTTCGGGTCGAACCCCGAATTTGGCTGTCTGCTAACAGTTCCGTTCCGTGATTGCGAAGACTACATTCACCGGCCAGGAGTGACTCTGGGCGCTAACCACGTCCCAGCCTCCACTACTGCACCCCACTCATGACCCCCATTGTTAGCAGAGGTGCAGGTGCGGCGATTGGGCGGTTGATCTTCGCCCTTTTATTTCTTAGTTTTAGAGGATCTCCTGAATCTATAAAAAGCATTTTTAGAAAAACGAAAAGTCGATTAAATACCAAAGTTGGTATTTTAAGTTCAGTATCCACCAAGGATGCCTAATAAACCTTTATATGAATATTTTTCGAAAATTTTGATTTTTCCAAAGATGCCTCTAAGAATTTTGATTAAAACACTGTATATGTCCTAAGATATTTTCATGACAAAATGTATATCTATTAATTTTCTGGGAATGGGAAATATGTGTTTTAGGGCCCCCTGAATCCAAAAAAGCATTTTTAGAAAAAGGTCCGTCTGTGTGCGTGCGTGTGTCAGCCGGTGGGCAGCATAACTCAAAAACAAAAAGTCGCTTAAAAACCAAAGTTGGTGTCTAAGTTTAACACCTTTTAATGATGCGACACGAAGATTTTTTTAAAAAAATTCCTCCACCCTAAAACATGGAACATTTTTCTAAAATTTTGATTTTCTTGAAAATAGCTCTAACGATTTTGATTAAATGCCATATATTTGATATATTTTTATGGCAAGTGAAATGAATATGTTGAATTTTCTGGTTATACCCTATGTAGTCCTGTTTACTCTGGATGACTTTTGAATAACTCGTAAACCATAAGAGAGAGACGAAATCTTACCATACAAAAAAATGCAGATCTCGCTAAAGCACATTATTTATGTCCAAATAATTTTTTTTTTTTTTTTTGTAGGGTGAACCATTTCGGAGATATTCCTTGTTATTTTTGTGCGATTTGTAGAACCTATACTTCTATCAAATGGAACATCGTTATTCATTTTTTATATGTCAACCGTGCAAAGAGAACAGAATCTCAAAGCTTTAAAAGATTTGACTATCGCTCGAAGTCTACTGTATTCTAATATTCTCCTTGTACCAACAAGGAGGTAATAAGATAATTGCTGCAATGTTTATCTCAACTAACACGAAGAAGATAGGTATAGGAATGAGTTTGTAGGAATGGTTAATAAGGGTAGAGAAAGTCATCTGAGTGCAACACAGATTGTTTAGTTGTTTTCACACACATACACATTCAAAACGTGTATTTACTATGAAATCTCGACATGGAATTTTTGGGTGGAGTGCAATATTTTCTCTACATACTGTAATGACGTAGTAGAGAAAGTAAAACTTTCTATTTTTATTTTACCAGGCGTATAACCCAGGGGATAAAAACATGGAACAACTTGTTAATAATTTATTGTAGCTAAGGAGTTGTTTGTTGTGAATTATGTAGGTAATGTGTTACTGGGTAGGTTATAAAGCTGTGATATCACAATGCCTGTAAGGAATCTCATATAAACAAGCCCCAAAACGCGAGAGAGGGCTTCGAACGCACGGTTGAGTGCATGAAAGCTATGCGACATCAGAGCATCGTATTGTGACACTCAAGGAAATTGTTTTCCAGCCTGAGATAGTTCTAGTTCCTGGTGGAATTGCTATAGTGATGAACAGATATTAATTATGAAGTAATTAATTTAGCTGTTTCGCATCTCTAGATTCTCCTCCATTTCCTTGTTCTAATGGGTGGCAGACAACTGCTTGGCTGCAAAAGTGACCCAAAGGAATCAGAGTTTCTGCACTTAGCCGTAGGTAATCAAAAGCTTTAAGAACATTTCGGTATTAAAGCTACTGCATTTTAGCTGAGCGGGATTGCACCTTGGTGATGCGTGGCTCGCATTTGGAAGATTCTGGGTTCCGTTCCCTTTGGACCTACCACTCTTACCATAAGTTTTTCGTGGTTTGCCTTGGTAGGCGAATGTTTGCGCGGTAATGACACTGGCATCCCCGCTCGACTCGAACTGCCTCTGGAATCAGGCAACGCTCTTCCATACGTGGAGGATGAAATTAGGCGCCGGGCAGCAAAATTCTACGACAAGTTACCAGCTCATGGAAGCGCCCTGATTAGGTCTCTTAGGGGCTGACCCCAGAATACGCAGCTTTAGGTCGTATTGGGTTCCCCGAATGGCTTGCGGGAACGCCCCATAACTAAGGAGACAATCCACCAGCTACAAAAAGCTGAACTCCAATATAGTCCCAACAAAGAGTTTGTTCGGCTCAAGATTAACCGCTATCAAATTTCAAAATTCAAATCTCAAAACTTTAAAACAATTCATTTCAAACTTTTTCAGCTTCCTTCTATATAAAACTAACCTAAAAATCAAAAATGCCACTCTTATGTACCCATCCCAATATATTTTCCATATCTGCGTTTAAACCCTATTGGGGGTAGGTACGCAGCAAAATTCATCGAGCTGAACCTCAGCCTGCCAGCAGCTCTCAGCTCAGCTCAATCAGGCAACGCAGCAACAGTAAATCGGAAAGAAACAGAATCAACAACTGTTTCACCGCCATGCAAACACCAACGTTCAGCACAGTAATCCGCTGGCTCCCTCTCGGGAGTGGGCTTGCTGCAGCAGTGTGGTAATTGCAGGTGTTTCGCGACATCTGCCGGCAAGCTGAGTAATCAAATATGTGCTGTGTTGCACTCCCATGACTTTCTCTACTCTTGTGCTAACCATTCTTACAAACCCTTATTCTTATATCTTCTTCGTGTTACTTCAGATAAACATTTCTTCAAATTATCTTATTGCTTATTTCCTTGTAGGTGCAAGGGTAATATTAGAATACAATCGGTTTTGAGCGATAGTCAAATGTTTTAAAGCTTTGAGATTCCGTTCTCTTTGCACGCTTAACATATTAAAAAGGGAACAACGATGTTCCATTTTACGAAAGTTTCAAAGAGTGACGGGTAAATAGTTCAGTGCGCGAACCGGGACGCATACTTTTTGGTATGCCCAGTGAAAGTGTGTGTGTGGGTGTGGGTGTGTGTGTGTGTGGGTGTGGGTGTGTGTGTGTGGGTGTGGGTGTGTGTGTGTGTGGGTGTGTGGGTGTGGGTGTGTGGGTGTGTGTGTGGGTGTGGGTGTGTGTGGGTGTGTGTGGGTGTGTGTGGGTGTGTGTGGGTGTGTGTGTGGGTGTGTGTGGGTGTGGGTGTGTGTGGGTGTGTGTGTGGGTGTGTCTGTGGGTGTGTGTGTCTGTGTCTGTGGGTGTGTGTGTCTGTGTCTGTGTCTGTGTCTGTGTGTGTGTGTGTGTGTGTGTGTGTGTGTGTGTGTGTGTGTGTGTGTGTGTGTGTGTGTGTGTGTGTGTGTGTGTGTGTGTGTGTGTGTGTGTTGGGACATACAGTTCTGGTATGCCCGGGAGTGACTGCGTGTGTGTATGCGGGTATATACATGTGTATGTAACGAAACAAAAACTTAAAATACAGATTAACAATATCTACAACAAAAAACTGTTCTCGGAAAACATCTTAGCTAGTGTAGTATGACACTCATTATTATAATGTAAATATAACACGCACTTTGAGTTTAGGTACAATTTTATTCGGAAAGAAACACAATTGGCAGTACCTCAACAATACTTCGGAGTCAGAACCGAACTATAGCATACAGCTAAACGCTAGCGTATACGCATGGGTATGTGAGGGACTTGTGGTGGTGAGAGGGGCAGGCCAGGCAGGAGGTAGGTGGGGGTTTGCGGGGAAGCCGTTCTAGCCATATCACATGCAGGCAGTGAAACGCTGAGTCGTCTCAGCGTACGCTGCTGTTTTAGAACGGAACGAATTGACTTATAAATTTTATGTTTGCTATTTTAGCTAAATATAGCTGCTCAACAGTATGATATGTGAAAAAAATCTGATGTGTTAAACTCACATGACTTTCTCTACTCTTGTACTAACCATTCTCACAAACTCTTATTCCTATATCTTCTTCGTGTTAGTTAAGATAAACATTTGTTCAACTTATCTTATTGCTTATTTCCTTGTAGGTGCAAGGGGAATGTTAGAATACAGTAGGCTTTGTGCGATAGTCAAATCTTTTAAAGCTTTGAGTTTCTGTTGTCTTTGCACACTTAACATATAAAAAAATGTACAACGATGATCCATTTCACGAAAGTTCTAAGTTTTCCGAAACTCACACACATAACAAGGAATGTCTCCGAAATGGTTCAACTTACAAGAAAATTTATTTAGACATAAATTGTGTATTTTAGCAAGATCTACATTTTTTGTATAGTATGATTTGGTCTATCTCTAACGGTTTACCAGTTATGCAAAAGTCGTCCAGAGTAAATACGACTACAGGGGCTATAGCCAGAAAATTCAAGATATACATTTCATTTGTCATAAAAATATCTCAAGCCTATGACATTTTAATCAAAATCGTTAGAGCCATTTTCAAGAAAATCAAAATTTTCGAAAAATCTTCCATGTAAAGGGTAGTTTAGGGTGGGGCTATTTTCTTTAAAATCTTCGTATCACATCCTTGAAAGACATTAAACTTTGGTTTTTAACCGACTTTTCGTTTTTGAGTTATGCTGTCCACAGACAGACAGACTGACACACAGACACACACACGGACCTTTTTCTAAAAATGCTTTTTTTTTTTTTGGATTCAGGGGGCCTGAAAACATATATTTCCGGTGAAATCTCGACATCGAATTTTTGGGTGGAATACAATACTTCCCCTACTTATCAGTAGAGAAAGTAAAAATCAGTGCTAAATGATTGTATAAAATAATTGTCCAGCGTTAAAACTATTACAAAACAAATGAATATAATACAATTAAACACGGAAAAATAAGGAGAGCGCTCAGCGTGCTAGAGTCATCCAAAGCTACGCCCCTTTTCAGTATAGCAACCGATAAGGGGGTCCTTGAAAAAAATGTATTGGGAACCACTGCTCCAAAATACTGTAATCTGTGAAGAAAGGGTAAAGTTAGGGACAGTGTGTTGAAGCGCGTATGTCGCTGTTGCTCGCGACAGTAGCACTGCCTTGCTGCGACACCTTTCCGCTACATTAATCTCTTAGTTAAAGCCAGCAGAGAGTACCATCACATTTTAACAATATCGATCAATAACGGGCGAGCGTATAGCAAGTAACCCCTGCAACTTCTATTCAAGCACGTTTAATTTAATTGGTAAAATATGATTCCTTCATTATGATGTGATCGCCGGAGCTGGCAACACTTTTTTCTTTCAGAGCGGAAAGTAATAAAAGCCTTGCTGCATTTTTCTGTTTAATTCCCCTTTTTCTCAATCATAACTGCATGTCGTTAATTACTTTACTAAGTTCTTAACTGTCTTTCCCCTCTGAGGGCTAAATTTATTATCTTATCAGGTTGTTAACGTGACTAACTGAATTTCCTATACTGATTGCTGACTGGTCTGCCAGGGTGATAGGTTTACCTGCCACGCTCTTATCAGTAAGTAGAGGAAATATTGCATTGTGTTCTACCCAAAAATGCGATATCGATATTTCACCGGAAATACATGTTTTGAGATATCTTGAATAAAGAAAGCAGTTTTAGAAAATGGTGCTGTGTGTGTATGTGTAAGTGAACAGCATAATTCAAAAACGAAAAGGTAGTTAAATACCAAACTTGGTATTTAAGTTCTGCGTCTTCCAAGAATGTGATATGAAGTTTATTTAAAAAATTCTCCATCCCAAACTATCATTTACATGGAAAAAATTTCGAACACTTTGGTTTTCTTAAATATGAATATAGAAGTTCGGGTAATATGGAATACAAGTTCTTATTTCTGCTATATTTGAGGTAATGGTACTATAATTTGATAATTATGTTTTTAGAGAATAAATTGAACCTTTTACAAACTCCTTGTAACTTACTTTGAACAAAAATTTAGAATTTGTTACTAATTTTGGATAAAAAGTGTCCGATTGTTTATTGCGGGTAATATAGAATACTATTAAATTTCCTTCCTCCTCCTCCTCCTCCTCCTCCTTCTTCTTCTTCTTCTTCTTCTTCTTCTTCTTCTTCTTCTTCTTCTTCTTCTTCATCTGATTATCCTCCCCTTATGTAGGACTTACACCTTCTAGGACTTACAAGTCAGTGTCTAGGGTCAGAAGCCTCTCAGGGAGCAGAGGAACCTATGGACTGGACAGAGTGAAGACCTAGAAGCGGGCGGTCAGCCAAGCACAGGGTATGATAGTGAGGAAGAGGATGATATAAAGTGCAGGCAAAATCGATGAATGGGAAGATGATTAGGCAGAAATTGGTGAAATGAGTGGCGGGGGAAACCGGATAACCCGGAGAAAACCCGCCTTGACGCCACTTCGTCCACCACGAATATCACATGCGGGTCCCTGGGATCGAACCCCAGCTGCCCATGTGGTAGGTGAGCTGTCTAACCGCTCGGCCACGGCGCCGCCCTCATAAATTTCCCAATTAATAATTTTTTCAAGGAAGACCACTTGAAGACCTGTGAAGCATTAAGATCAGAAGAAACTACAGTTCAAAGTATTGGAAAGCACGAATGCTAACGGCTTCATTGCCAGATGCAAGGCACTAGAAAACAACAACATAATTTTTTTCAAGTAACAAATTTACATAAGAGTTTATTTATTTCATGCTAAAAGTTCTTCTTGCATAATAATGCACTGAATTGGATTGCAATAGCATGGACATAAGTCTCAAAATATAGTGCTGGTTTTATTTTGCATTGAAAAATTTACTTGCAGAATCGCAAACATAATCAGGATTTTCCGCTGCTTGCCGACATGTTACACATAGACACTGTACCCAAACTTCACAGAAAATGCACTCTGCATCTATCCGATATAGATACATTAAAGCAACTTATTATATATTATTAAAAATAAAATATTATGTTGGTGTGCTGCAATTATCAGAAGTTAAGGAAATAGGTATATACTAATCGGACACTATATCAGATGGTATTATTGTCAAAGACGGCAACAGGAATTTTCGCCTCTTTTGCGTAATTATAGTTTCTGCAATAGTTTTCTCCTGGTTAGCCAGAAGTAAAAGGCTAAACACATGGCTCCTTTTATTGTTTACAGGAGTTTAAGGTGTTGATGTTGGATCTGCTTTAGGCATTTAGTACTGTAATTACTGTTTGAGTTGAAAAGTAAACTGGCATGGTAAAGCAAGAGAACATCAATAAAGGTAAAATACAAACGTGGTAACACCAGAGTCACAGAATAGAGAGTCTAATGCTGTCTATTCTGTGCCAGAGTATTGATGCTCAGTTGTTATTTTGACAAAACACAGTCCTTGAATCGGACGCTCGCAGCACTAGATTCCAAGGCTCATGTTAATGTGCGGATAGTATTTGTAGTTGATACATTTGACTGTGGACGGTAATTCGATGAATGGACGTGTTAACCCCCAAGGTATTTCAGTCTGTGCCTGCTGACAAGGTGTGTGTGCATCGCGAGTACGTGTTCTTCACAATGAATCATCGCACGAGGAACAATTGAGGTTAAACGACACTTTCTGGTGAGTGAAAAGGATAACAAATTGATTGTGATTAACATTACAAATTTATTTTCAAACATTTTGAGTGCTATACTTTCAATAATTTCTCTGCTTACTCTTCTATAAGCTAATTATAAAAACTTATTCCTCCATCTCTTCATAATCGAGGCAAATTATCATGTATAAGGATACAAGAAGCTAAAGCGATAGTCAGATTTTTAAAATGCCAATCGCTATGCGATGGGTTTGCAATTCCAGTGCTTTGCATAGAAAAAATTTGATGTGTTGCACTCACATAACTTTCTCTGCACATTCTTCAATAAATTATTCTTAAAACTGGTTATTTTTCTATTTACTTCATGTTAATCGAGCTAAACATTTGTAGAAATACTCTTACAACATATTTCCTAGTGTATTTAATGGGAACAGAAGAATACAGGAGGCTTAAGCGTTACTCAAATCTTGTAAGAGCTTGCTTTAAAATTTCGTTCTCTTTCATGCACAGAGAAAAAATAGAACTAAAGCAAAAAAATAAGCGAATAAAGAATTACCATTTTAAATATTTTGTATTTGTTAACGATGCTTATATTGCCAGGATATTAGCACCACCGGTGTGCCGGAATTTCGTCCCACAGTTCTTTTACATACCTACCAGTAAATTTACTGACACGGAGCTGTCGTTTTTAAGCACATTTAAAAACCATCGGTCTGGACCGGATTTGAACCCGCGACCGCTCAATCTAACCAATTGAGTCACCTAGATCGACACTTTGAGGAAAGTGTTTTAAAATGCACACAAATAAAAAGGAATATCCCGGTAATGGTTAAATATGCAAAAGTGCAGATCTACACTTCTTTTACAATAATATGTTGTACATCTATTAGGGTTTACCAGTTATGCAAAAGTCATTCAGAATGAAGGGAACTTAAGAGCCAATTCCTAGATACTTCAAAATATGGTGAAATATATTATACAACAATAAGGAAATACATTTTATTTTTCATGACAATATCTTAAACTTATATTTTAATAAAGAGACATTTTTGAGAAAATAAAAAATTTACGAAACATTTTGCATGCAAAGGGTAGTTTGCTATGGGGGAAGTTCTGAAAACCCTCATGTCGTATCCTTGGAAAACACTGAACTTAACCACTAAGTATATTTAACCAACTTTTTGTTTTTGAGTTATGATACCCACAGACAGATGTCTCTTGCACACCCACACACAGATCTCTTTCTAAAAATACTTTTATTTTATTTAGGGCATCTCAAAACTCGTATTTCCTGTGAAATCTTGGTGTAGAATTTTTTGGGTGAAATGCTACTACCTACTGTAAGTACTTAGTAAGGAAAGTAAGTTAATTTGTTATAAAAATATCTATGTATATGTATGTATGTAGCCAATGCTCTGGAATCAACAATGAAGCCATTCTCCTTCTTGCATTTCCCAGTAGTTAGATATTGATACTTCAAAATTTTTGTGGTCGTACAGTCTTGTAGATGTTTTTTATCTATTTCTATATCTGGAGAGCATAATACACAATTTCAGTTAGTCCAGATGTGTAATTATTACATTTTTCCTTTATAATCCTTTTAATTGTTTCATATGAAGAGGCTTTTTACTTCTTTCTGTTTAATTTTACATCTTTTTTTTTCTTTTGCTAATATATCAGGCTTTTCATTCCCCTGAATTCCACAATGGGCTGGAATCCATTATAAAACTACACGTTTTCAAAGCTTTTTAATGGTTTGGATTATATTTTGTATTTCTAGAATTTTTTCCATCTTTGGACAGAATGTTGACGCTACAGTTTGAATTGCTGCTTTAGAATCTGACAACATATCAATATTCTTGCATCGTTGCAGCCAAATAAGAATGTTTTGGAGTTAAAGATAAATAGCTAAAACTTCACCATCAAAATTCGTAGTATTTGTTCGAGCATGTTGGTAGAAAGTGAATTTGCACGTTCCACAGCTCCAGCTCCTTATTCATCTAAAAGGGTACTCTGTATAAATATGGGTCCAGTTTACAGAAGACTAATTTGTGCGTATAGTTTTTAAGCTAAAGCCTTAGCCATGTCTGGAGGGGTTTCTCTTTTATTAATGAAATTATTTAAATTTAGATTATAATCCATGCTGAAGTTATCAATTGGATTGATACCATATATTACGTATGTTATCTTTGTTGGTATTTCTAATTTTTATATTAATTTTGCTACTTCTTGTTTAAATCCAACTTGAGGTTTCATGGCAGGTTAGATATTTCATATTTTTCCCATTTATCTGAATTTGATGTGTTGCACTCACCTGACTTTCTCTACTCTTGTGATAACCATTCTTACAAACTCTTATTCGTTAGTTGACATAAGCATTTGCAGAAATTATCTTATTGCGTATTTCCTTGTAGGTGCAAGGGGCTTTGAGCGATAGTCAAATCTTTTAAAGCTTTGAGATTCCGTTCTTTTTGCACACTTAACATATAAAAAATGAACAACGATGTTCCATTTCGCGAAAGTTCTAATTTTTCCGAAACACACACACACATAACAAGGAATATCTCCGAAATGGCTCAACCTACAAGAAAGTTTATTGAGACATAAATTGTGTATTTTAGCAAAATCTACATTTTTTGGATAGTATGATTTGCTTTATCTCTAACGGTTTACCGGTTATACAAAAGTCGTCCAGGGTAAATACGACTACAGAGGCTATAGCTTGAAAATTCAAGATATACATTTCATTTGTCATAAAAATATTTTAATCATATGTCATTTTAATCAAATCGTTAGAGCCATTTTCAAGAAAATCAAAATTTTTGAAAAATTTCCAGGTAAAGAGTAGTTTAGAGTAGAGGAATTTTCTTCAAAATCTTCGTGTCGTATCCTTGAAAGACAGTAAAGTTAAATATCAACTTTAGTTTTTAACCGACTTTTCGTTTTTGAGTTATGCTGCCCACAGACTGACACACAGACACAGGTATACGGACCTTCTTCTAAAGGTACCTTTTTTGGATTCAGGGGGCCTCAAAACATATACTTCCGGTGATGAAATCTCGGCATTGAATTTTTGGGTGGAATTCAATACTTCCTCTACTTACTAGTAGAGAAAGTAAAAATGCCATTTTCATTTATTCAGGGGCTTCAAACTGTTTATTTCCGGTGAAGTCTCGTATCGAATTTAGGACAGAATGGGATAGGTAGAGTTTGGAGAGGGGACTTAACATCATGACCAACGAGCTTTTTTGTGCTTATGTCCCTGACAGGGTGTCCTCTGGGAGGGAGGTGTGAGATGAGTGTATACTAAGGGTGGTCAGACCGTGGGAGAGACGACAGCAAAGGCCAGGGTCTCTAATGACTACATGTTTGAAGTCCGCGGTGGCGGCTCTTAAACCAGCTCTCCTCCCCCCTTCGGGGTTACAGGTTCCCTGGGCTAGAAGAACTCTCCCGGAGAGAGAAAGCATCCGGCATGCACGCTGTAACTCCCGCCGACACTTGGAACCTTGAAATAGCCAAGCAGATGAAAGTGAAGTGAAATGAGACGTGAGGTGATTGACTCAATGAGGGGGGGGGGGACTTAGCACCTCGACCGAAAGGTGATCTTTTGTGCCTATGCCCCTGACGAGGCACCTCCCCGGAGAATGGACGAGGCGAATGGATCCGAAGGGCGGCCGGAACGTTGCCACGACAGAGCAGGTGGCAGCGTCTCTACATTTTCCCAATTAGAAGCACCCCGGTGGAGGCTGGCTCAACCCTGAAAGAAACATAACGCGATGAAGGGTGAAATGAAATTATTAATGTAACGAAATGGAGGGAAAGGAAATTCGAAGGATATGGAAATCCTTCCAAGCATTCACCATGGGACAGGAAGGTTGGAGTAAATGTTATTGTGTTGTGAAGGCTACAAATTCCTCATGTGAACGGTGTTTTAGTTCTGCTGGATTTATTTTTTTCAAAAGACGATATAATTTGGATGCTCACCACCTCAGTGATCTTGTGCCCTTGTATCAAAATAAAGATGATTTAACTTAAATTCCATGTGCGAGGTTGTTTACTGTTTGTTTCAGTTTAATTTTTGTAATGCAATTTGTGTTACTCGATGAACTGACAAAAAGAAAGTATAAAATAAATAATCCATGTGCATAAGATGTATATTTTTCTGTTGTCTTGGAATAATATATGCTCATTATATGTTTGTTTTCAAATTAAAATACTTTTATACTGTTAGCATTTATAGTAGGTATGCATTGTTATTTAATTACCAAGTATTAAGTACCTATTAATTTAATTTCACTTAATTATAATGAAGTTTGGTTTTGAATAGAATGGAAATAATTTTGTGATATTTACTACAGCCAGCGAAACCCGAATCTGTGTTTATTTCATGTATGTATTTGCACTAGTTTATACTATAAAGAGAGACAAGTTGGAGCGAAACTACAATATTATAAATGATACTGAGTTAATGCTTTTAGTGTTATTAACACAGTTTATGGAGCGAATTACGCAAGGACACTGCAGCGAGCCGTAAACACCAGGCAATGTCGACAGACTAGCTTATAGTAAGCCGCACTAACCAAACAAGACAAGCGAAGGTTTGCGAGCGTCTTGTTTCGATACCGAAACAAACAAAAGAATACCAGAAAATGGGTGAAAGTGCAATACTCTGCGCCGGTACCGGGCATTGAATCCGGGTCCTTCGCACCAGAGGTGTGCGCGCTACCACTGCGTACGGAGGTGGTCTATAATGATGATGATGATATCCTGTTTTGTGACGTATGGAACACCACTTCTCTCTGATTCTCTGGGTTTTAGGAATCTTGTCGAAACGTTTGCACTTGAGCCATTGCTTCACGTTCCTCGCTTCAGAAATCTTTCAGCAGACGATCACGGAATATCGACTGCATTCATCTAGACAGAAATATAATGAACAACAGCATCAAAACATGGGTAGCTGCATCAAGTTCCCTCTTTTTCTCGCAGTGTTGTTGCTTCGCAGGGTGAATGTGGGAGAAACGTACCCGTTCTTTCAGTAGAGCAACCTTACAATCGAAGATAAAGACGGCGTCGGATAGCTGAGATAGTTTGGAGAATGTGGAGTTATTCATAATCCTGTGTCGCAGTGGCTACGGCGCAAGGTTATTGGGAGGGCAGTGCCGGGCAGTCGGAACGGAAACAGATAAGCAGCGACTTGCACAGCGTAAACACATTAAGCAACATATCTATGGTTGTAATACAATTAACTTATAATGGAAACTCCGACTTACGCACATACAGTGCCTTGCATACAGGGTGTTAGAGTTATAAGTGCAGATATTTTGATAAATGTTACCTTGATATGTATTCATTTTGGCGTGTTACTTTTTCTCGTGGACTAACAGTTTTCCCGCAAACCGGTCATAAAGTTTACTACCCGATGTTTTTTGCATGGTCGTAACTGAGCCGGAAAATGAACAACGCCTGCCGTATGTACTATCCGTTTTACTTCAGACCTCAATGTGTGACCTACTGGCCTAGGTAGCGCGAGCTCATTGACCTTGCAAAAAGCGTTGAAAGTCGGTTCCAGTAGATCATGAGATCGGCCCACTCTGCGGCATGGCTTTTGTGCCACGCCTACTTGAAGGTGCTAACCAACGTGAAAACATACAAATGACTCTTAATAAGTCATCATCAATTACTCCATGGATTAGACACATTGCTGTTTCGTTTTTCACAGCAAATCTCTCCATCTCTTCTACGGCCTGCCCTTGTCTGTTCTCCCTGCTGGTTTATAACTTAGAAGTCTATCGACGCTAACCTCCCGATAACCTTGAACCACAGCACACGAAACTAGAAGTTTACCTGAAAGATGAGAAAGAAATGGAACGAAAGGGAAATGATGGGAAGGAAATCTGGTAGATCAGCGGTGCTCAACTGCAGCCAAGTAAGGGGAGGTTGAAATCACCTTCCACCCGCTGGTTACTGAGTTCCAATGACGGCACATTCTTACGTACAGGAAATCAAAGTCGTACACACTCATATTCTACTCTTCATTAACTCACGATGATTCTGAGGATACCTTTTGGCACGATTTACATTTCAGAAAGTCTTCAATATTTGGTGCAAAAGATGAAGTGCACAGTCTCAAGGTGATTGTCACTTATCTTGCTGCGATACTCACTTTTAATGTAGTTCATTTTTGAAAATGTTTGTTCGCAGATATAAGTGGAGCCAAAGACTGTTATTAAACTAGATACAAACAAACGTAATCTCGGATACTCACAGGGAAATGGTATAAATCTGCAAGTACCAGTCTTACAAATCAAGCACTTAACTTTATTGCCTTCATCTCGAAAACATTGCCTAATCTCTTCATCTCCTTCCAATCAATTGTATCTACTACTACTCCACACCATCCGCCTCTGATTAGCAGGTCTGGTTCTCCTTGCCTTGGTCAGTGGTGGGGAAGCGAGCGCATGAGCACCCCTGTAGTGGATGAAAAACCACCCTAGCATTCAATCAAAGTCAGAGTGGGTTTCGACAGTAATCGAATGGGACTGCATGAGTATTATGCTCGATTAACTTTTATTGTAAGGGTAGCCTGTATGTTCATTGTACTATTAAAAATTCTTTCTTTTTTTAATTTTCAAATAAAAAAATTACACTTTTAGGCACAAAAAGAACAACATATTTGTAAGTTAAAACATATGTGGAATCTAAACTAAAGCAGAGATAGAGAAATCTAGGACAATTTTACAAATTAGATCTATTTTGAGCCTAGGATTAAAATATTAATACCAAAATGTAAAAGTTTTGTCACGTGCGACATTGTTAGTGACGTAACAAAATATTGGATCATAATTTCTAAATTGTGAGAGCAAAATGGATGAAATTTAGTCTGTAACTTGTTTGCATTACGTTACAACTGTGGCACACATTTAAATAAAAATATGATGTGTTGCACTCACATGACTTTCTCTACTCTTGTACTAACCATTCTTACAAACTCTTATTCCTATATCTTCTTCGTGTTAGTTGAGATAAACATTTGTACAAATTATCTTATTGCTTATTTCCTTGTAGGTACAAGGGGAATATTAGAATACAGTAGGCTTTGTGCGATAGTCAAATGTTTGAGATTCTGTTGTCTTTGCACACTTAACATATAAAAAAATGAACAACGATGATCCATTTCACGAAAGTTCTAAGTTTTCCGAAACTCGCACACATAACAAGGAATATCTCCAAAATGGTTTACCCTACAAGGACATTTATTGAGACATAAATTGTGTATTTTAGCCAGATCTACGTTGTTGTATAGTAGATATGATTTGGTCTATCTCTAACGGTTTACCAGTTATGCAAAAGTCGTCCAGAGTAAATACGACTACAGGGGCTATAGCCAGAAAATTCAAGATATACATTTCATTTGTCATAAAAATATCTCAAACATATGGCATTTTAATCAAAATCGTTAGAGCCATTTTTAAGAAAATCAAAATTTTCGAAAAATTTTCGATGTAAAGGGTAGTTTAGGGTGGGGCTATTTTCTTCAAAATGCTTTTTTTTTTTTTTTTTTTTATTTTTTTTTATTCAGGGGGTCTCAAAACATATATTTCCTGTGAAATCTCGACATGGAATTTTTGGGTGGAATACAATACTTCCCCTACTTACCAGTAGAGAAAGTAAAAACAGCTGCTACCGAATTTCAAATTTTTCGTCAGACATATTTTTAACAAACTGCATGAAAGGCAGGGAAGAATGTATTGCTCAACAGCCTGAAATCGAACCCGGGATGCTTATATAGAAACGAGTAAATACAAGGTTCCCCAATTGTAAGATAGATTTTGGCGTTCGTTCGTGTTCGACAGATCCTTACGCCCAGCGACAGTAAAGAAAACAGCTGAAGAAAGATAAATTGGTGTTGAAATTAGAATATACTGAACAAGATTTTAACGTGCGTCTCCCTGAATAAAATGTTTTGTCCTGTCATCTTAACGGCAGCAGGAACAACAATTCGTTTTCTTTCTCCCTCCGGATCATTCGCCCCAGCTTCACCCCACATTGAAAGGGGGAAAAATTGCACTTTGGATCACTGTGTCTGGCGAAACGTTGATCGAGCGAAGATAAGCACACCGTGGAAGCAATTAAAAATAGTATAACAACCGTCAGGAGGGATCAATCACTAGGCGTCAAGTGTTATGTCAGTTAAATACTGCAGGCAGGGGTGCCATAATAGCATCCGTCGTTCCTTTAAACGCTAAATAAACTGAGAAACGTTGTAGTTCGGACGCGTTGGATCGCGAGCTTTCTCAGCATGAGAATATAATCACCAGACCGCACTCAAAACTCACCTTTAATAAGAAAAATCAAACTGTAAGTGCTGTAGGCTTTTGTCAGTCTAGCAGTGGAAGACTTGTCTACGTAGGCTTGCTCCAGCAGCAACATGAACACTCCTGCAGTACTAACACACATAACTTTTAATGGGCTGAAAACGAAGCAGCAAAGATGTACTCCTTGCATTTACGGACGAGCAAATATTCTCATAGTGCCATATGAACATTATACACGAGTTGCACGCAATGCATTACTCAATTACAGGCCTACAACTTCGAAGTGTGTACTCACATAACTTTCTCTATCCACTCTTCTACAAACTATTCTTAGAGACACTTGTTAATTTCTCTACTACGTATAGTAAGTATAGGAAGTATTGTATTCCACCCAAAAATTCGATGTCGAGATTTCACCGGAAATGTCTGTTTTGAGGCCCCCTGAATTCCTGTCAGTCTGTGGGCACCGAAAAGTCTGTTAAAAACCAAAGTTGGTATTTAACCTTAATGTCTTTCAAGGATGCGACAAGAAAGTTTTGAAGAAAATTGCTCCACCCTAAACTACCCTTTACATGGAAAATTTTTCCAAAATTTTGATTTTCTTGAAAATGGCTCTAACGATTTTTATTAAAATACCATATGGTATTTTTGTGACAAATGAAATGTATATATTGAATTTTCTGCCTATAGCCCTGAAGTCATACTTACTGTGGACGACTTTTGCATAACTGGTAAACCGTTAGAGATAGACCAAATCTTACTATACAAAAATGTAGATCTTGCCAAAACACACAATTTATGTCTTAGTAAATTTTTTATAGAGTGAACGATTTCGGAAATATTCCTGGTTATTTGTGTAAGTTTTGGAGAACTTGATACTTATGTTAATTGGAACATTGCTATTCATTTTGTTTCTCTACTGGTAAGTAGAGGAAGTATTGTATTCCACCCAAAAATTCGATGTCGAGATTTCACAGGAAATATATGTTTTGAGACCCCCTGCATAAAAAAAAAAAAAAAAAAAAAACATTTTTAAAAAAAGGTCCGTGTGTGTGTGTGTGTGTCTGTCAGTCTGTGGACAACATAACTCAAAAACGAAAAGTCGGTTAAAAATCAAAGTTGGTATTTAAGTTTAATGTCGTTCAAGGATGCGACACGAAGATTTTGAAGAAAATAGCCCCACCCTAAACTACCCTTTACATGGAAAATTTTTCGAAAATTTTGATTTTCTTGAAAATGGCTCTAACGCTTTTGATTAAAATGTCATATGTTTGAGATATTTTTATGAGAAATGAAATGTATATCTTGAATTTTCTGGCTATAGCCCCTGTAGTCGTATTTACTCTGGACGACTTTTGCATAACTGGTAAACCGTTAGAGATAGACCAAATCATACTATACAAAAACGTAGACAACAGAATCTCAAAGCTTTAAAACATTTGACTATCGCACAAAGCCTAGTGTATTCTAATATTCCCCTTGCACCTACAAGGAAATAAGCAATAAGATAAATTGTGCAAAAGTTCATCTCGACTAACACGAAGAAGATATAGGAATAAGAGTTTGTAAGAATGGTTAGTACAAGAGTAGAGAAAGTCATGTGAGTGCAACACATTAGATTTTTTAAATTCACACTTGTTTCATATATTCAGACTCTGGAGAGGATAGAAATAATTCTGGCTACAGAAACCTCCCCACCCTCTGTCCAGGGATCGAACCCGGGACCTCTGGATGCATGAGGAGGCTAGCATGCTAACCACCAGACCACGGTGTTAATTACTGTTGCGCTGGGAACATACGGAAGTGCCAAGTTGTGGAATCCCGAGTGGCTTGTTCACCCGTGCGCACTGGTGCGCGGTGCAGTTCGTACACTTGCTCGCTTGTTTTATTTAGTAGTTACTACAGGGCTGCTGCCTTTGATGGTATGTGCATTAATTACTGCACCAAGAGTCAATAAGACGAAGCCTCGTGCAGGATGCGCTGGAGTGGTCCTCTTGTGCTTCAACTGAAGCCTACACTCACCTTCTTCAACTCCAAACGAAGCAACACGGTGTGTTGCATTCACATAAATCTCTCTGCTCATTCTTTTACAAACTATTAGGTATTACAACATTTTATTCTATCTACTTCTTGTTAGTATCCAGAAAAAAATTCATTTTATTCTTACACATTTCGTTGCATAAGGATAGGTGCAATAGATAAGGCTATAGTCAGGATTTTAAAAAGCGGATCGCTATGTAATGGCTTTAAATTGCACGTTCTTTGTATAATCACGAGAAGAAAAAAATAGCGACTACTTACCATTTCAAAAACGTATAAGAATTTGTACATTCAACCCAGTAACAAAGAATATCTCTGAAATGGAGCACAACATTTTTGTTTCATATAAATGTTTTGTGTAGTAAGCTCTTACAGCTTACAAGTTATATCTACAGAACACAGAATGAAGAGAACTAAAAAAGACTGTTCATAGAAAATTCAAGATATGATAAAGGCTAAGGGCATTTTTCAAAATGAGGACCATACTAATTATTTCAGGACCACAAGTTCTTTTTAATAGAAACACTAAACATTTATTTAAACACTTTGAGTCTTCTGAAGTGTTAAAACAACATAAATAAAGATTAGTTGAAGCATGTTATAATGTTTGTTTACTCAAGCAACGTTTTTAGTCACTGTTATCAGTCGTACAATTATCATTTCCGCTCTCCACATGCTTAATATGGCACCAGTTTGCTAAATTGAGGCATTGCACTCAGTTCTCCCCCTTTCTTGTAACATTTTTGGCATTTCTTGCAGATATCCTCTTTCTCATAGGCAAGCTTCTTCTAGCTTTCCAGGCTTTCGCTGCTGCCGCCATTTCGTTTCCAGCACGGGCAGTTTTCCTAGCTTTTAGGTCCTTATAAGTTCTGGGCTACTCATAAAATCAGATATTGTGGATTTCCTTTTGATTCCGGGTTTACTTCTTATATTCAGAGAAGTTGGTTCCTGTGACCAGTTGGAGCTACTGGAATGCCAATTTTGGGAGTCTAGTTCTTTCCATTCTCATCAAATGCTTTTTCCATTCTCGTTGGTATTTTCCCATCTCATCAGTCAAACTTGGTTTTCTCTGACGTCCGTATTCCTTTAGTGGTCCAATCTAGTAACTCCTAACAGTGATCGCACTTCAAGTTTATGTGAATTTCTGTTATTTAAAATCCAATTGTCACTTTCGTACCTGAGAGCAGCTTTTGATGTGATATTATGTAGTCTTAGTTTTGTATCGGTCGCCATGTTTGCCAAAATGTCTGCTTATTACTCCGTTCAATTGATTATATTTTGTAATTTTGTATCAATGTATCACTCTTGTGATTTGCAAATGCACTTCCTATAGGTACGAGAAATCAGACATTTGTTCTATAATTTTTCTAATAATATCGATTTTGACACGTATATTTTTACCGTAGTAATGGTAATTGAATCAGAATGTTAGTTATTTTCGAAAAAAATTTTTTGTTGTTACATTTTTCATGTAAAGAGTAGTTTGGGGTGGGAGAATTTTTTGGAAATTCTTCGTATTGCTTCTTGGAAGATGCTGAACTTGGTTTGGTGTTTAACTTTTTGAGTTATACTGTTCACAAACACACACACACGAGTACCTTTTTCTGAATATTTTTATCATCCAAGAGTTTTAAAATATGTACTTTCGGGGAAATATCGGTTTCGAATTTTTGAAATGCAATGTCTTCTCTACCTAGATTCTATGTATGTACCTACGTGATAGAGAAAGTAATATGCATATTTTTGAAAGAGTTCACAAATAAATTTCGATATTTTTTAATGAATTATACCTCTGGTTATTTTATAATGATAACTAACATAGTTTTACGCAGGTTGATCTATATTAGATAACTTATCTGTAGCTACGTGAAATAATCAACATGTCGCTTCTTCTACGAGTAGTTTTATTATTTACAAACCTTTTAATATGATAAATGTTTAAGAAATAGACAAACTTTGCGGTATTATTCGTGTACATTACAATAGCAGATGACTTATCACCATTTTGTGTTCACGAGAGAAATAGAGTCTATGAGATTTAACTTGTTCAGTTTGGTTCTATCCTTGTCTTTAAGGTGCTTTACTTACTTTGTCTAAATTCTTGGAAAGTCCACACCCCCCCACCCCCCCCCCCCCTCAGCCCTCTGTTGTCTGTTACATGGCTACATGCACTTTGCAAATACCCATCACCCTAAAGAGAGAGACAACAAGAGGGAAGTGTTTCTGTCTCTTTAATTTTTGGACCTGACAAGTTAAATCTCACAGACTTACAACAATACATTTATCTACCACCATAATAATAATAATAATAATAATAATAATAATAATAATAATAATAATAATAATAATAATAATAATAATAATAATAATAATAATAATAATAATAATAATAATAATAATAATAATAATAATAATAATAATAATAATAATAATAATAATAATAATAATAATAATAATAATAATAATCAGAGATGCCTTAGTTCGTACTTAGTAGGAAACAAAAGAAGTATTTTATATTCTAACAAAGCACAAAATATAGGTTCAACAAAACGTAAAATATACTTTAATGATGATTATCTATATCTTATTTTTTTCCTTGACAGAGATATGCATTAAAACGAAAACGTTTTCCTATAATTGATAGTTATGGGAATATTACAAACATTACAATTTGTAATACTTATTGGAGGCACAATTTCTCTATTACCAGAAGTATTGATTTTCAAAACTTTGTAATTGAGCTTTCTTCCTAAGTGTAATATCAATACACCAACAAAGAATCTTCACATACATCTCTTCCATTACCCCAACATCAGTCCTTGAATTTCATAAATGAACTTTCCTAGACTTTTCTGGAAGTAAACTTATTAATGATTGCATCTTGAACTACTTTTAAAATTGTTCCCGATGAATCGTAAAAATCTCGTTCACTCATTTTTGCTTTAAATTAACCTATCAAACTATCATGGATTTCAAAATATAACAACAATATTTGTTTACGTATCGTGTCTTTTTTGAAAGCCCAAATTATTCTTTCTCTAAATATTCGTCTCCACAGTAAATACATTTCATTAAATATACTAAATATACAACGTATAGCAAGGAATCAAAATTTACAGTTGTGTAGGAGTGAAAGAACAGATAACTAAAAGCGGAAGGGAAAAAGAGGAAAAGGAAGGAAGGGATGGAAAAACATTAGCATCATTTTTGAGTTTGAGAAACTTACATATAAATAATATTTATAACTGTCGTTCACCTTTCTCCTAAAATGCATCATCTGCACTTTAAATTTAGCTTTCAAATTTGAATTTAATTCAGGCCAATGTCACTTTCTCTTTCACTAATTTAGAAAATATGTCGAAGTAAAATCAGCTTTGTTTTCTGAGTGGACGAGTATGTTTTTCCTGAAAAATTGTGTTGAATTGATATTACCACAAGAATCGATGAAGATCTTAGCAATCTGGCTTCTAATTTTTTGTACTTCCCTAAATTTAGTCTTCTAATACTTCTAGTCCCTGTGTATAACCTGTGAAGTCCGCGTATAACAAGATTTGTTTGGCTCCGTACGTTCGCACGTACCTCAAATAGTTCTTTGGATTGCCACCTGGGATCGTTGGTGTTATTCCTCACTCTCGATTGTTCGTGAATTGCAGAGTGGTGCTGCCGTCTGCGATGGAGTTCCTTGGCATTTGCCATCCTTCTGTTCTAGGTTGTTGTGCTGTAAGAAAACGCCCTACAACACTACTGAGTTGTGCTGTAACTTGTAGTTTCTTATAACTTGTATTTTCCCGCGTTGCACTCCCTTTGCCTTTCCCATGATAGATAACCTACGTCTTCACACACAAAGCAAATCACGTGCAATGCAACGATAGGCAATAAGAGCAATATGAACACTCATCATTATAGAAGCACGGCTTAGGTCATCTTGAGAATCAGATAAATACCGAAGGTTCCTATCATTTTTTTGTTGATAAGAATTTACATACATTCCAGATGTATTAACTCTGCTACGTAATATGGTGTTTTAGCTACCCCACACCAATCTACCTTGGTACAGAGACTATATAAGCAGACTGGCCCTTAGAGGAGTTAGTTAATAAATCAGAATGATTTGTAGACAGCTGAAAACTGCTTGTGTGACAAAGAGAGAAGTTTGTATTCCTGTAGCAATGTCAAGGTTATGATACAACAGAACAAATGTGAGTTGCAAGGTCACGAGTTGCAATTCAGTTTAAGAAGAAAGAAGAACCAATCGGACTTGTCATTTTGTCAGAATACATTTAATTTATACAGTTATTACAGTGTAAATCAGACAATTATTCTTGGACATAAAAAGATAAATGATCGCGGGTTCGAGTCCCTTCTCTGGCATAGGTGTTTGTGTGTATTGTGCATATGTGTAACAAACAAACAACAGGAAAGCACGGAAAAGTACAGCGGAAAAATAAGGTAAAGTTAAAAGGAAAAACAACAAAAATTGAGGCTAGTTGGCGATGTCGGCCTTATACTGCTGGCTAAAAACGCTAGTTTTCCTGCCTTAGCTTATACTGACACTGTGATTGGCTGGACATCTTGCCTTCATATGAAAACATTTGTCCACGTATCTGTTACATAGCATTTTTCGGCTTCTCGGACCTGTCTTGACTTCTTTGCAAATTGTTTCCCTCTCTCTCACTCCAGCGTCACTCTAGGTCACCTTTAATCAACTTGCTGTACCCGGAAAGGTAGACAATGTGCAGATATTTTGATATATGTTACCTTAATGATCCACTTCGGCGTGGTAGCAGTTTTTTCTCTTCGTCTGAAGTTTTCCTACAAACCAATCATATACTTTACTACCTGATGCTTTTTGTATGGTCGTAACTGCGCCGCAATGAACTAACGCCTGAGAGATAGACTAACGATTTTGCTTTACACCTCAATGCGCGGCCCACCGGTTGTTTTGTTTCTCTTTGTTTTTTATTCCGGGTACTTGCTGAAAAGCTATTAAGACTAACTATCCGAATATATAAGGAATTATAAGGTGTGCCATTTAAAATACTAAAGTTCATGTACACCGAGTTTCGTGTTAATCAACCACATGCTTCAAAAGTGGAACAGATGTTTATGATAAAGCCTTTGGCAAATTTTTGTTTAATTTCTGGTTCATTTGTTTAATTCTTCTTGATTCTTACAAAGGGAAAGGAGAATTTTATGTTACTTCGTTGTTTAGTAAGGAACTAATGGTTAAAAAAAAGATTATTTAAACAATAACTGAAATTATTTTTATAAAATATTGAACCACAACGATAGTGGCTTGTTTCTGTTCACAAAAACATGCGATCGTAAACATTTAGGTTCATTATATAATAATAATCTCTAGGGCGACACCGCTATACAGCCGCAGCTAAGGCCACGAAGGAGTGCAGGTTGGGGGTGGCGGGGCTCAGCACGCCGACTCCCCTAATCGTAACGCGACTACTTGACCTTTTAGGGACGCTACCTTTCTATCAGGATAACTCCTCAATTGACCTCTTAGGGATCTAACGAGGCTGAGTGCACCCCGTGCTAGAACTCCCAGTGGGGAAAAAATCCTCACGCCGGTACCGGGGATCGAACCGGATCCTCCGCGCCAGAGGCAGGTACGTTGGTTATATAAGACGGCTAAAGTTAATATTTGTAAGCTGGAATAATTTATCATTGTATAAACAAGACATCCAAGCTTTATTATTAATTAAGGTGAAATTAAATAAAAGTTCAACGTATTTTCATTAGTAGTGAGTGTTATTTATAGTAAATATACCATTTCCTTCAGAATTGGAGCTTCATCGCAACCGCTGAACTAGGCCGAGGCATGCAATGGGCGAGAAAACAGGTAAATAATTGTGAGCTCATAGAATTATCAACGCCAACATTTCCAGCCAAAAAATAGCAAATCAACTTTATCAAACCTGTAGACCACAAGGGAATCAAATACTCGGAGGGTGACTTACAATTGCAAATACTTTATGTCCCGGATTTAAGTATCCTTTAGATGGTAATTATTATTTATTAATAAATAATAAAATAAAAATAAAATGAAAATAAAATAAAAATAAATAATAATTACCATCTAAAGATTACTTTAGCCTGGAACATAAAACTTATGATTGTAAGTCGACCTTGGGGTATTTATCTCTGATGTGAGGTTCCCTTGAGGTCTACCGGAAAAATACGAATCGGTTGGGGAATTTAATGTCATACTGGCAAGTTGGCCATGGTAGCTTAGTGGTTAGAGCACCCGCTCGATAAGCGGAAGATCCGTGGTTCAAATCCCGGCTATGGCATTGAATTTTTCAGTCCTGATTCCACCTCTTAATCATTGCCCACACACGGCTTGTATTTAAAAACACCAGCAGTACCTAAGTTTGTTGGCATAAATATATAATAATTGAAGCATATTACATTTTTAGTCACTGCCATTACTCATACAATTATGATACACAAAATGCAGATCATTTCCGATGTCTAAACACATAACATGGTACCAGTTGCAAAATTGAGACATTGCACCCAAATCTTCTTTTCCTTGTAGCACTGTTGGCATTCCTTGCAAATATTCTCTTTCTCCTAGGCTAGCTTCTTTTAATTTTCCCGGCTTCGCTGTTGCTGTTGCCTTTTCCTTTACAGAATGGACAGTTGTCCTAGCTGATAGATCATTTCTAAAGTCTGTGCTTGTTGTAGAATCCGATTCTCTGGATTTCCTTTGGATTTTTGGTTTACCTTCAATATCCAGGAAGTTGTTTGAGGAGGAACTAGCTGATCGAAGCTTGTCGAGGATGTAGAAGCTCGAGTATGACCTTTTTGTGTTGTTTTGTTCCCATTATTCGGGATTGCCTCCTGAAGGTTCTTCAAGGGAGCTTCATTCTGAGATTCACGATTCTAATTTTCAACACCAGGTTCTCTATTTTCATCTAAAATGAACACGAAACTGGATTCAACTTGAATAAGCATTGTGAAAATAATTATTTAGATATGATTCACATCTATAAATGTTTTAAAAGCAGTATTGAGTTAATTCCGAGACGAAAAGTGGGATGTTCTTTTGCTCCACCCATCAGTCTACCCTGATGTGCGGTCAAACAGAGAACTCGGAAGACAAACATGCTGGAAACATTTGCTCTAGTAAGTTTCGCACTGATAGATGGATTTCAGATGTCACCAAGTGTGTATATAAAACGTTCTTTTATGCCTTCGTTTTCCAGAAAAAGCTTATGTCAACGGATGGAATCTTATAGTTGAAATAACTAAATGACAAATGTTTCTTATATGTTCCGTTTCTATTGCTGGATTACATGTTTTCTTTGCGATAATCACAATCATTTCCACAATATATCGACGCAACTCTAAAGAAACTATGGATTCTCAACTCACAGTAATACCAACATTGGTAAGAAAATTGCACTAAATTTTGTTAGCGGGTATCCGTCTGCCCCATGTTCGTTTGCTCCATGGGAGGGCTTTGGAATTCCGATCCGCAAACTTTTTGTGTGACTTGTGAAAAGTGGTGGGGGTAAACACTGTGTGGGGTACAGTGGGAGCAGTGTCTCGCTTGCCTTCGGGTATCGGAGAAGAGTGAGACGCTGTTCTCGCTCTGGAGAAATCTATGCAGCAGAATGTCGCACAGAGAGTGGTGAACTAAATGTTTTACCAAATCAGAGTATTGCAAAAATTATCAAGCTCATCCAGCTATACTAATTACATATACAGCAGCGGGGGCCGCAGACCTTGGAGTAAAGCTCGATGAAATTCCTATCATTCTGGGATGAGACATCAATGTCAATTTTGCTTCAGATAATGCAAAACCATTGATTCAGTTTATGGAAGAGAAACTATCATTGAGAATAAACAATTCACCAACAGAATCAACCACACGTTATGGAACAATTGATGCACAGTGATACATATGTGAATAAATGAATGATAAACACAATCTATGCTATTCAAAAGTGATTGATAATTAATTAAAATTTTTTCCCTGCAATACAAAAGTTTCACTTCTATCGTGTGTCTTTACGACACATCCTTTATTTTTTTTAAGGTTTTTTTAAGGTCTAACCACTTAGGTCATATCGGACGACGAATGAAATCGCTGAAATGATGCTCAAATGAGCCCGGAGTCTATAGAGCTTAGAGTTACCAAACATTCATCTTTCAAGATAAGGAAAAGCCTCGGATAAATATCTTATTCAGGTAACTCGCCCTAACCTATATTAGAACTCGGGACCTCTCCAATGTGAACCAGACACGCTACTCCTACACCACAGAGGTGGGCCACAAGCTTTCTTTGTTAGAAATCTGCGAACAGTAAACCTTCTTCCAACCGTTCAGCATGTGGAAATACAAAGCTATGCGTGTCACTTTGTTATGAATGAACAGAACCACAGATCTACCTGCATTTTTACTTTCTCTACTGGTAAGTAGGGGAAGTATTGTATTCCACCCAAAAATTCGATGACGAGATTTCACCGGAAATACATGTTTTGAGGCACCCTGAATCCAAAAAAAGCATTTTTAGAAAAAGGTCCGTGTGTGTGTGTGTGTGTGTGTGTGTGTGTGTGTGTGTGTGTGTGTGTGTGTGTGTGTCTGTCTGTGGACAGCATAACTCAAAAACGGAAAGTCGGTTAAAAACCGAAGTTGGTATTTAAGTTCAATGTCTTTCAAGGATGCGACACGAAGATTTTGAAGAAAGTAGCCCCACCCTAAACTACCCTTTTCATGGAAAAATTTTCGAAAAGTTTTATTTTCTTGAAAATGGCTCTAACGATTTTTATTAAAATGTCATATGTTTGAGATTTTTTTATGACAAATGAAATGTATATCTTGAATTTTCTGGCTATAGCCCCTGTAGTCGTATTTGCTCTGGACGACTTTTACATAACTGGTAAATCGTTAGAGATATACCAAAATCATACTATACAAAAAATGTAGATCTTGCTAAAATACACAATTTATGTCTCAATAAATTTTCTTGTAGGGTGAACCATTTCGGAGATATTCCTTGTTATGTGTGTGAGTTTCGAAAAACTTAGAACTTTCGTGAAATGGATTATCGCTGTTCATTTTTTATATGTCAAGTGTGCAAAGACAACAGAATCTCAAACATTAGACTATCGCACAAAGCCTACTATATTCTAACATTCCCTTTGCACCTACAAGGGAATAAGCAATAAGATAATTTATACAAATGTTTGTCTCAGCTAACAAGAAAGAATATATAGGAATAAGAGTTTGTAAGAATGGTTAGTACAAGAGTAGAGAAAGTCATGTGAGTACAACGCGTCAGATTTTTATAAAAGTGTTTTTATTCAGGGAGTACCAGTAAAGTCTGATCTCAAATGTTTGGGTGGAATAGAGTAATTCCTCTGCTTACTCTATGTGGCAGAGAAAGAAATGTTTGTAAGGTTATGTAAGAAGAGTAACAAATGACAAGCAGGTTTTGCCGTAGAGAGCGCCCGCCACCTGCTGCAAGTGGAACCGCTCCAACACAAACCTCCAAGTTTAAGGACCAGGAGGATGGGAGAGTTGAACAAGTATTCTGCTCATCTCAATGCATGTCTTGTATATTGAAACGCCTTGTTAGGGAATATTAAGAGGCAGACTGAGGAGTTGCGAGTAAAAATATTCATTCCAAACTTGTGAGGATGTGAGGAAGATAACCTGAGTATCTCACCAGCAATAAGTCAAAGTCAACAACCAACATCGCATTCTAAGCAGCACTTTGCAGCTAACTGGCGAAACATCGGTTCGAAGCTCTTCCCTTGTATGTAGCACACAAAATTAAACAGTTCAGATTTAAAATGTGCCTAAAACAAAGGAAAACTCTCATTTGTTACACTCACACTTACAGCCTTTCTCTGCCCATTCTTCAACAATGATTCTTTTCTTTTATCTACTTCTGTAGCTCTATCTTAATGAGGTAACATATGTAATTACAAGCAAAACAACATGATACTTAAAATGAACAGTCAACTTTCTGACTTATTACAGAACATGATTGTTTAAATAAACATCTTTACAAAATTAGAATAGTAACATTTCCAAACTGATTACTGTCCTACAAGGAAAATCTGATGTGTTGCACTCACATGACTTTCTCTACTCTTGTACTAACCATTCTTACAAACACTTATTCCTACATCTTAAGTTAGTTGGGATAAACATTTGTACAAATTGTCTTATTGCTTATTTCCTTGTAGGTACAAGGGGAATATTAGAATACAGTAGGCTTTGAGCGATAGTCAAATGTTTTAAAGCTTTGAGCCTCCGTTCTCTTTGCACACTTAACATATAAAAAATGAACAAGGATGCTGCATTAGACCAAAGTTTGTTTTCCCAAACTGACACAAATAACAGGAATATCTCCGAAATGGTTCACTATACAAGCAAAAAATTATTTAGACATAAATTGTGTTTTAGCAAGATCTACATTTTTGAATAGTAAGATTTTGTGCACTTCTTAAGGTTTACGAGTTATTTAAAAGTCATCCAGACTAAACAGGACTACAGGGGCTACAGCCAGAAAATTCAAAATATTCATTTCGTTTGACATAAAAGTATCTCAAATATATGCCATTTTAATCAAAATCGTTTGAGCCATTTTCTAGAAAATCAAATTTTTCCATGTAAAGGGTAGTTTAGGGTGGGGCTATTTTCTTCAAAATCTTCGTGTCGCATCCTTGAACGACATTAAACTTAAATACCAACTTTGGTTTTTAACCGACTTAGTTTTTGAGTTATGCTGTCCTCAGACTGATAGACACACAGACACATACGTGCGCGTGTACGGACCTTTTTCTAAAAATGCTCTTTTTGGATTCAGGGGGCCTCAAAACATATATTTCCGGTGAAATCTCAACATCGAATTTTTGGGTGGAATACAATAGTTCATCTACTTAAGAAAAGTAGAGAAAGTAAAAAATAGACATGGAAAATTTTAAAAACTTGTGGCTTTTGAAAATCTAACATCAAAATATTGCGAAGCTAGAAGGAGGATGCTTTTATTATTAACTCCTGAGCATTGATTGATTGATTGATTGATTGATTGATTACATACCGAGGAGATTCTACACGTATCATGCTGATTTGGCTTTTGTACGTGAGACCAGGGTGGAAGGGATGAGATGGTAGTACCCAACGGCCGGTCGGCGAACTACAAGGAGACGCCCACTGAGGGCGGGTCCGTACAAGTTTCTCATTAGTATACCTGCAATCATTCCTCAAGTATATGTGATAAGCATGTATGTATTCAATTTTTTCTCATACATCCATAATGCACCAGAACCTTGATAAAATCTAATTTTGTTTTTTATAAAAATTACGACTAGACGTTTTAAATTCATAACTTGTTTCTATTAGAATAAATAATTGTGAGCCAGTAAATAGCAAATTTACAACTTAAATATGCTTTCCTTATAACAGTTTTCAGCCTCTTTCATGTTTGAAAATATTTTACACTATGGGGTTTGTATTCTACCTGTTGAAATTTTGGGAAACATTTTATAAAGCTCAGCAAATAAACTTAAAGTCGTGGTTATGATTTTATTTGTTAAAAATATGCTCCTTCTGTTTAAAAGTTGTACATTTTCAATATTTTTCTTAAACGACTAGGAATACGTAACAAATTACTACTTTTGAAGTAGGGGCCTTAAAATAGATCTTAATATTTAGCTGTTACATAAATTTGAACGGCTTTTACCAAAATATTTCAATTTTACTTTTAAAGTTCATATTCTAAACGTTTAAAAAACATCGAATTAAATAATTTAAACGCTTCATGAGACTTTCTGTGCAGCATTGTCTAAAACTTGTTAAATTTTTTATTTGTGTTTAGTTTAATTTTTTATAAATATTGTCAATGCAAGTAAAATATTTAAAGTTTAGCTGGGTTAGTACTAAATAGGCGAATTTCATGATATTTTATCTCTGTTTAAAGATTTTGTTGCCTTTAAGCTCGTACGAATTTTTTGTGTAATATTTTAGTGCTTCTGTAAAAGAAACAAAAGACAGAGCAGAACAGAACTCTCTGCGGGAGATATTAATTAGGTCGATTGGGAATGAGAAATGAAAAATCTCGGTGTGGAAGACGTGAGGTCGGAGGAACAGGCTGGAACGATAAGAATGCGTGGCCCTCTATTGGCAAATTCTGGTACAAGAAGACGCTGCTCGATTGAATTAGTTTCACATAGTTGTGCACCGTCGCCATCTCTTCATCACTCTCGCTGCTATCGATCCATCGATTTCTACCTATCTAGGGAAATAGTTGTGTGTGTATCAGCACCCAGCGTTCCACTGCGTACCTATGTTTTCTGATGCTTAACGTCGTCGTGTTATCAAGTCCATTACAGAGAAAACCTTCAAAAGGACCTTAAACAAAAGCAGGATATTTGAAAACCTTATTTGCACGCATACTCAAGAAGTCCGAGAAAAAATATGTATTTGAGATCCTAGTTAATTTCTGAGATACATTAATGTTCACAGTACATCAATTCCACATCAAAATGAAAATATGTGCAATTTAAAAAGTTTAACAAAGTTATTTAGAACTATTGAGAAAGATATGTGGCTTTTATATTTTAATCAAATCATTATACGTAGCGTTCCTGAACCTCAGGAAGGAGGATTTTATATAAATGTTCTAAAATGTCCAGGATCAGCAGGAATAAAAAATAATAAGCGATATAAAAGTGTTATTTATGCCAAGAAAATGTGTTTTTACTTTCTCTATGGCAAGTAGGGGAAGCATTGTATTCCACCCAAAAATTCGATGTCGAGATTTCACCGGAAATATATGTTTTGGGACCCCCTGAATCCAAAAAAGCATTTTTAGAAAAAGGTCCTTGTGTGTGTGTCAGTCTGTGGACAGCATAACTCAAAAACGAAAAGTAGGTTAAAAACCAAAGTTAGTATTTAAGTTTAGTGTCTTTCAAGGGCGCGACACAAAGATTTTGAAGAAAATAACCCCAACCTAAACTACCCTTTACATGGAAAAATTTTCGATAATTTTGATTTTCTTGAAAATGGCTCTAACGATTTTGATTAAAATGGCATATGTTAGAGATATTTTGATGACAAATGAAATGTATATTTTGAATTTTCTGGCTATAGCCCCTGTAGTCGTATTTACTCTGGATGACTTTTGCATAACTGGTAAACCGTTAGAGATAGACCAAATCATACTATACAAAAAATGTAGATCATGCTAAAATATACAATTTATGTCTGAATACATTTTCTTGTAGGGTGAACCATTTCTTGTTATGTGTGTGAGTTTCGGAAAACTTAGAACTTTCGTGAAATGGATCATCGCTGTTCATTTTTTTATGTCAAGTGTGCAAAGACAACAGAATCTCAAACATTTGACTATCGCACAAAGCCTACTGTATTCTAACATTCCCCTTGCACGTACAAGGAAATAAGCAATAAGATAAGTTATATAAATGTTTATCTCAACTAACATGAAGATATAGGAAATAAGAGTTTGTAAGAATGTTAGTTCAAGAGTAGGGAAAGTCATGCGAGTGCAACACATCAGATTTTTTATCATTAGAATTTTTATCTATCTCTTGCAGTTTGCCAGGTATACAAAAGCCATTCATAATGAAGAGTTAATACGTTGTAGCAATTAATGATTATATCCCCTAATCACACGTTGGTGCGACATTTATAGCAATAGATTTATTCTTACTAATTCGTTGGTGTTGTAATATTATGTTATTGTACTTCCTGGTCTAGCTGCAATCTTTTTAAATTCTATCTATCCTGGGCGCGGAACGGATGAATTACTTTTATATGAAATTAGAAGTTGCTTTGATTACTCTTTATTGATATTAATAGACAGTAATCTTCACACTTTTCACGTCGCTAAATAATCCGCTAAATTATGGCGGATTCGTCGTTATTATACAAATCAATTTACATCTGGTCAATCCTTCCGATTAATGTTCAAATGCTATGCAGAACGTTCATAGTGCAGTTCAAACTTCACGAATATCACTTAATTCGTCGATAATCACACTTTTAAATATACGTACTCGCATTCAAAGACAAAAGTCAATTTCAAACAGTTATTTCCACCATTCCATGAACTGCAAGAAGACAAAAGAAAGTCAACATAGGCCAGCCATATAACAAATGATTACAGGAGGTAATTATATATTCTAGATACAAAGGACTTATAAAGAAATAAATTGTTGTAGAGGGCTTACTGTTGTTGTTGTGTTTAACCCTGCTTTTACTACTACGGCACCGCAGGCGGTGACACTGATGCAAGGCCATCTCTAAATAACAGGCCTGGATATGCGATTCGTGACGTCACAGCGCGAGGCTGACGTTCCAAGCAATTCATACGGAATAAACACATGTTTTACAGCATTTCTGCGCTGGAAGAAGCGTGCATTCATTTATATTTTCACATTTGGTATTAAAAGTTAATGTGTGTTAGTATGTTAGTGGAAAACATGCTTTGCATAGTTATTGGCAGAGCATCTTTCTTACGGGGGCCCTAATGACCAAGTTGTCGACGTGCCCTTAAGCCCAATACACTCACTCACTCCTTCTTACGTTCGCAATGCGAATATATTTCCAGTTTCTTTCTTTCTTTTCTTTTTTTCCTGTAGATAATACCAATATATTTTGTTTATAATAATGCAGTAGTTTTTCAAGAGGATGTTGGTTATTACTTTTATGATTTTCCTCGTCAAAATAGCAGACCGTTATCTTGCAATCACTAGCAGTACAGTCAGCACCGATATTATTAATGTCACATGTCTCAGCACCTAAATGTAGAATTAAGTTTCTCTGGTTTTCTACTTTAAGAAATTCTTGTTCATATGTCTTAACAAATTTACTATTTTTTCGTGATCACCAAGCATTTTCACCTTCTCTAATAAATATTTTAAATGCAACAGTTTCTATCAGGACTGAGGGGTTGAGAAAGTTGTCTGAGGTTATCAGGATGGGGTAAAGAAAGAACATTGGAATCACGTAACTGTCTGTAAGCTGATGGGTGAGAAAAATAAATTGAGTACGTCCATAACAGAGTATCGGGCGTATATTTAATTGGCTTTTGACTGACCAATTTTACCTGCTCTTTTAGGAATTTAGTTTTTAGATATTCTATGGAATCTTCATTCATGTCCTCCCAACATTCCTTTAAAATGTTGGCGGCCTGAAGTAGTTTATGTTCTGTTTGTTCACTTGCTATTGTGAACCAAAAGAGCATCAAATTTAGAGCATTTATCCAATATCATTTGTTTACCAAGTATCCATTTAAACTTACTATTAAGTATTACAATTTTCCCTATAGAACCTAAATACTAAAATTGGAATTAATTTTTAATGCTGCTACAATTTTAGGAATTTCTTCAGTATCAATTTTCACAAAAATTACATCGTTTTCTTTTATGATGACGGTGAATCCTTCTAATTTTATGTCACTAATTCTATTTTTAAAGCTCTGAAAATCAACATTTTTTTCACCTTCGAGTCATTTTCGAAATGCTATGGATTTTCAGTAAATTTAGGAGTTGTTCTGGGTGCTACAAAACGCTTTCATCATTTCGTGTAGCAGTAAATTCCTTCACTATGTGCTGTTCAGAAAAATGTTTAATACATACCACACCTGGTTCATAATTATCCCTTGAATAGCACATACCCACTGGTCTCTCCTGTGTGGATACTTTGGAAACGAAAACACTGTAACATACTTTTCTACACCTGTTTTATAGTTTGAGGTATAACCCGGCACACATTTCCTAGGCATTTTGTATTGAAAACTACACCACTTTGTAATTTAACTTTTCGCTCACTTAATTTTTACTGACACGTTATAAGGCACAAGCAACTTCTTAGCGTTCTAACCACGTACTGATGTGTTGCATTCCCGTAATAAACAAATAGGTGATAAACATAAGCCTCTCGTGATGACGTCATTAAAGTAATCTCTTTCCGTATACAGGCCTGTTAGATAAAGATGGCCTTGACTGATGATACATGGAATGAAGATGGAGCACCGGTGGAATGAGATGGCGGGGGAAACCGGAGCACCCGGAGAAAACTCGCCCTGACGCAGGGCTTACTGAGAAATACTGTGTCAAGGTTTTGTCAATAAGTTCAATATACATATTTCCTTTATCATGAAAATAGCTTAATTTTTTAACCCAAATGTTAGTCATTTAAAGAAAATCAACTTTGTCGAAAAATTTTCCACCATTTCCCATGGTGGGGGAATGTTCTTGAAACTTTTAGTGTGGCATCTTTAAGAGATGATGAACTAAAATATCAAGTTTAGTTTTCATTAAACAGAAATAAACACACATGGAACCTATATTGGAGTCGAGAACTTCTAAACTTAATTTCCGATAAAATCTCCATATTGAATACCTCTTATATACAAAATAGGTAAGTACTACAGGAATATGTCGGTCTGGGTGGCTCTGTTGGTTAGTCGCTGGCCTTATGATCCCAAGGTCGCGGGTTCAAACCGATGGTTTTTAAGTGTGCTTAAAAACGACAGCTCCATGTCAGTCAAGGTTGCCAACATTTAAAAGTAAAATTATCGAACCAACCACTCAAAATTATAGATTTGGATTCAAAATTATCATACATCATAAAGCAAACGCTGCAACAATAAAAATATCAGTATAATACTTATGAAAATATAAGAGTAATGATGTTTATTATATCCACTTACAAGATTGATGACCTCAACAAATATTGCAACTTTAGCACTAATGTTTCTCGCACTATTCATCTGAAAGTTCAGCTTCCTCAACCGTTGCAGCATTGCACAAATTTGTTGTTGAGATAAACCTTAACATCTTCTCGTTGACTTGCAGAGTTTAAGATCTACCACGTTCTTTCATAAGTTGAGACGACAAAATGAGTTCATTTACCGTATCTAGTGCCAATCTGTTTCTAACTTTGGTTTTTATTAAACCCAGTTTAGAAAAAAAAAAAAAAAAAAAAACTCTTTCACAAGAAGTGCTTCTGTAGGGCAAGGAAACCACTCTGATAATGCAAAGGCCGCTAGTTCTTTGAAATCAGTATTTCCACCAAGGTGACATGTGTTTAACAGCACTCCAGAAACTGTCAGGTTCAGGCATGTTCTTTATTTCACACAGAATAGTACGCATTCCGAGTTTTCTACATTGATCGTCAATTTTTTGGACAGTGCCTTCTTCATTGAGATTATCAGACCTGGGCACACTGGCAATAAGAGGATAAAGGCTAGCAGGCTTAGTAGCTATGGGGTGGAGACAGACAAGGAGGACAAAAGTGGTGTTATTTGTAATTAGTTTCACTTCGCTGGAGTGACAAACCAGTGAAAATGATATTTCACCGATATCGAACTATCATACATTCAAATTATCGTACACCCCTATAATTATCGTACGAATTGACAACCATCGTACAAACATTAAAATTATCGTATGCCCCCATAATTATCGTACGAGTTGGCAATCCTGATGTCAGTGGATTTACTGGCATGTAAAGAACTCCTGCGGGACAAAATTCCGGCACACCGGCGACGCTGATGTGATTTTGGCAATTAACAGCGTCGTTAAACAACAAAGTGTTTAATAAAACTGCAGGAATAAACAAATTTTGTGTTACATCATGGAATGTTTATAAGGAGTTACTGCACTACAGAAAATATGCTGAAACAATAGTTGAAGAATTTTGATGATAGAGCACATAAGTTCCCCATGAGTGAGAGCAATTAAATGTGGTCTCTGTGGGAAGGGTTTGAGCCATTAGCTGTAACTCTTTAAGAAAAGGCCGGGAGGCGATGTTCATCAACAGAAAATTCCATTACAGGTTGTGAGGGACGTAGTTGTGGGATCGGATCCCATTGTTCACCCAGGCGTCTGCATGCGGCACAAGCTTTAATAAAGTGTTGTGTGCCACATAGCATCTCACCCCATCTTCACACAGCTGAATGGAAACCTCCACCCTATCACGCATTCCGCCAGCCAAAGGATAATATAATAGAAAAAAACATATCCTATAAGAAAAAGAGTGCCTCTGGAGAATAAGGAAATTTCAAAGTCAATGCGGAGGGTGCCGCAAGGATGCAAGGCACGTTTATGAGTGTGCTTCCTCGTATCTGAAGCTAAATTCTGCAATGTCTGTTGTAGCTAGTCGGAGGAAAAGGAGTGTGACCTCTATTACTCGCATTCCGGGACGTTGTAGGTTCAAACCCCGGCATTGTTCGTAGATTGGATGTTCATACCACCATCAAATGTTCCACTCACAAAATAAAATAAAAATATAAAATAGATGGTGCAGAAAATCGACTACGCAACTGATACTTGAACTATTGACAGATACGATTAATAACTTTATAAAGAAATAATAGGCAATATATAAATAATTGGATAAATAATTTCCGTATGTTAAAATGAATGCATAAGTACACATTTCATTAGAGAATTGAAGTCATTAGCAAGTTCCATGTTAAATAAACCAAACGGGTTGGCTCAGGCAGTAACGTCTGTGGCCCGCATTCGGGAGGTCGCGGGTTCGATCCCCGTGGAGCGCACTCTGACATGGCTTTTTCTGTGGTTTTCCTGTCACTTGGGCGAATGCTGGTGTGCATTATTTCATACCACGGTTTCCTTTCCATCATTTTCCTTCATTCCACTTCCTTATCATCTTTCAGGCGAGTAGTTTTGGCAGTGCCGGACAGATGGCGCGGATGATTGCGCATGGTAACTGCTGTTCTCGGCGCTAGGTGGGGTTTGGCCGGTCTTGTCCTCCGTCGGGGAGGGGGGACGCTCAGTGCGACACCGGACCCACGGTGTGATGGCTGCTTGGTAGAGCCTGCTGCCGGGATGAAGAGATCTCAGCACTTGTTAGGGACTTCTGCGCGTCTCTGTGGCCTGTCTAGCTGCGATCCTGCGCGGCACCTTCGATTTCCTCATTTAATCCCTGCCGCCTGGTGGGGGGGGGGGGGTGGTAGCCACAATAGATCTGTGTAGGTCGAAGTGAGCGAGCTGCCCCCTCTGTGTCTGTGGCCTTTACCCTTTGCCTTTCCATGTTAAGGAGAAGCAATTACTAGTTAAGGTCGTTAAAAGTTCCGACGAAATCAAGTCGGCAAGAAATCCATTAGCTCAACGCGTTTGTAGAACTCAGCTCTCGCAGAGTTGTGGAAATGTACGTAGGTTAGTTTTGAAGATTTGGCAACACGGAACTTTTGTGTGATGTAGGTGGAACATTGATAAAAGAGTGCGTATTTCTAAAATGCGTGTCTTTTCTTGTGTGCCTGACAGTCTACTTTGATCGATTATTGGCAGTTCGTAGTGCTTAAAAACCGGTGGGTTTATACATACCTGGCGGTCGCCGCAAGAGAATTCTCCGCTTAGCACTTCCGCGACTCACGGCAACTTACGCATATCCTACGGAGATATTTATTATAAGCCCTAATACCCCAGATACGTCAGAACTTAGAAGATATAAAATGCCAATGGTTACAGTTTCTCGTCCAGTGATTCAGAAACAGTTTAATTTTATATTCTCAAACTATGAGCAACTCGATTGAAATAGTTCCTTTATTAGCCTCTATTAAATTTATTCGCCTCCGTAGCGCAGTAGTAGCGTGTTGGGAGGGAGTAAACTCAGCGTCATTAGGTCCCGGAGGGGCCAATTGAGGAGCTACTTGAATAAAGAAGTAGTGACCCCCGGTAACGTCTATTGCGTTTACATTCGGCGACTGCGCGGCTTATCTGTATACTGCTGTGACTGCTCGACAAGGACCTTGGGTCATAGCCGCTGCGTGGCAATATGAATAGCTTGAATATGACAAAAGCTGTGTTGAAATTTCAGTTGGTTTACGTACAATTCCTTTGAACTCATCATTTACATAAGTGCTTTCATACGAGGGCTGTCCCAGAAATAACCGAGCTAACAAAGAAAGCACAAACATTTCGGAAGAAAACATCTTTATTTCTCTACGCAGCCTCTTTTTAGCCCGATACACTTTTTCCAGTGATGCTCAACACCGTCGAGCTCTGCAAAATAGCCATCAACTGCATCTTCATTGTTGGCAAATCCTTTACCACCAAGCTGTTCCTTCAATTTTGGAAACAGAAAATAATAATCAGAGGAGCCTAAGTCTGGCGAATAGGGTGCATGAGGAAGCAATTCGAACTTTCACTCGTTGGTTTTGGCCATGGTGATAATAGACGTGTGAACTGGTGCAAGCTCTTGATGAAACAAAACTTTCTTTTTCGCTAGATGCGGCCGTTTTTGCTTGATTTTATCACTCAAACGCTCATAATACTCACCAATAGTCAACGAAAATCATTCAACATGTATCCCAAAAAACTGACCCTGTCTACAGATGGAACTGTCTTGGCCTACTTTGGGGCCGATTTTCCCCTTTTAATCCATTGTTTCGGCTGTTCCTTCGTCTGAGGTGTGAAGTGACGAATTCGTGTTTCATTCATGGTTATGAATGTGTGGAAAAACTCAGCTCTGTTCCAACGAAACATCCTCGCGATGCTGTTTTTGTTCCGTTGTGAGCAAATGCGGCACCCATCTTGCGCACAGCTTTCTCATACCCAAATTATCTGTCAGTATGCGATGTACAGCACTTTTTGAAATACCTTCAATGTTTGCTAGCTGGTGCGACAGTCATCCAATACCATTTTGTGGATTTTCTTTACAATTTCTGGCGTGGTCACCTTATGTGGTGGACCACTACGATGTTCGTCTTGGCAGCTCGTACGGCCTCGCTTAAACTCTGCCACCCAGTGTTTTACTGTAAACCAAGGAACAGATTCCCCCAGAGTAGAATCTGGCTCAACTTTAATATTAAGTGGGCTAAAGCTCTCAGATGGGAGTATTGTATCACATAACGATGACTAGTTTTATTCATGTTTACAAATTTGCCGAGAGCATTCATCATTGACGGCAAATACTAAACAACGTAGCATCGTCAAACTTCAAACTTAAGAGTTATAAGGTTGGTACCCATAATCATCTGTTTGAAACAACAATCACTATCCATACGTCAGGTAGGTTACTTCTGCGATGCTCCCGTATATAAGTTTATTGAAGCACATACATACGTATTTGTAGTACCAACCAGAGTTTGGCTCAGGCCACTGTTCAAGTGGGCAGTCAAATTCAATTTATAAATATATTACAATAGATACTATTAGTATCACTAAGCTCTTATATAAATGTTCATACGCCGCTGTTCTTTTTCTCTTTTTACATTCCAGTTCCACTTATTTATAACTTTTTATAAATATTTTCCCATGTTCTGGCAGCTTTTATCTGTAATTTTATTTATGTCAGATTCCCTATTCATTCTTGATCACACATCTCTCTGCTTACATTCAAATACTATAATGTGACATTGGTCGTACAACAATATGCGGACGAGAGGGGGAAGTGTGACCTTGGATACGGGGAGTGGCTGTGTGTGTACGTGACCGTAATCATGGCGGTAAAATACAAAGTCCAAGACTACAGGGCAACTAGCGACTGTGTGTATGAGAGTTGACCACTCTTCGTGCCAGCACGACAGCACCGTTCTCCGCACATCGAACCTAAAGTCTTCCGAAGTAACACGTGAGATGGTAGTACTGGGTTCGATGGTTGCCGCCTTTGCTGCCAAATCCGCTATTTTATTCCCCGGCAAACCTACGTGACCAGGAATCCATGCTAACGCCAGAAGCGTGTGAAACATATAGGGCATCCTGGATACGTTGTACAATAGGGTGGGGGTTGTACAGCTCACGAAGACTCTGAAGTGCGCTAAGGGAATCACTCAAAATCAGACAGCCACCTAATTTACGACGGCGCACATATAAAACGACTCGGTAAATTGCATACAGCTTTGCAGTATAAATGGAAGTGCTATTTTGGAAACCGAATGTGTGTGGTTCGGCTCCATATACATACGCACATCTACTGTTCCCAAGGTCATTTACATAATCTTTTCACTTCAGAACAGGGCTGCTAATGGACGGGTGACGAGGTTTAACCCTTCCCCTGTTCTATTCTTCGGCTTGCCGACCGTCCAAGGAGCTAGTAATCTCTTAGCACCATTGTATCGCCGTTAAGTCCGACCACCCACAACGCCATGGTGGAGGGGGAATTAGGAGAGTGACATCACGGCTCACAAATTGGCGTGCCTGCTTTAGAACGTCTGAGGTTGAAGTTTCCACAAAAGGTGCTGATAACTGAATCGCCAACACCCTGTAGATTGTCAAGGGAAGGAGAGTGAAGTCGAAGAAGGGAAGGATGTGGAAGAGTCTTAATAAAATTGGGAATAGAAGCGAAAATAAAGAAATAGAGAATAAAAGAAGGCCGATGGTGCACACTATTCTCTCTGCGGCGGTCCTTATCGATTTCTTCCCGCCCGTTGAGAGGCGCAGTCGAACAGAAAGAAAATTACCATTCGTATTCTCTTTCAAAGAGTGAGTGCGCATGCGTGTTAAACAGCTTGCGATTCTTCGTACTACCTCGCACCATCTTCATTTCCAACAGGTTAAATTGTCACTCCTTCCATGAAAGGCGGTGTAATCCTTTCTCCCCCCGCCACCCCCCGCCCCCCCCCAAAAAAAACCAAAACTGCAGGGCTTCTGGTGTATAAAAAATTGTAAATGCACATGTGCAGTTACTTAAAATACACGCGCAATATTTTGTCTTCCGTTATGGTATTCAGTAGAAATTTCAGGGAACAATTCTAAAAATCTGTTGTGTAGCAATCACATGACTTTCTCTACTCACTATTCTTACAATTTTTTTCTTCGATTTCACTTTAATCAAGATAAACATTCATTCCACACTTCAGTGTATGTTTAAGAATAATACAGTAAGTTAAAGTGATATTCAAATCTTTTAAGAGCTAGTCGCTATGTGATAACTTTAAAATTCCATTCTTTTTGCATGACCAAGAGAAAAAATCTGATGTGTTGCACTCAGATGACTTTCTCTACTCGTGTACTAACCATTCTTACAAACTCTTATACGTTATTTCTATATTTTCTTCGTGTTAGATGAGAGAAACATTTGCAGAAATTATCTTATTGTTTATTTCCTTGTAGGTACAAGGGGAATATAGGAATACAGTAGGCTTTGAGCAACAGTCAAATCTTTTAAAGCTTTCAAACTTCGTTCTCTTTGTACGGTTAAAATATAAAAAAATGAATAATGGTGTTCCATTTGACAGAAGTATAAGTTCTCCAAAACTTACGCAAATAACAAGGAATATCTCCGAAATGGTTCACTCAACAAAAAATCTATTTAGACACAAATTGTGTGTTTTAGCAAGATCTACATTTTTGTATAGGACCACTTGAAGATCTGTGAAGCATTAAGATCAGAAGAAACTACAGTTCAAAAGCATTGGAAAGCACGAATGCTAATGGCTTCATTGCCAGATGCAAGGCACTAGAAAACAACAACATTTTTGTATAGTAAGATTTTGTCTATCTCTTACGGTTTATCAGTTATGCAAAATACATCCTGAGTAAATAGGACTTCATGGGGTATAGCCAAAACGTTCAAGATATACATTTCATTGGTCATAAAAATATCTCAAGCATGTCATTTTAATAAAAATCGTTAGAGCCGTTTTCAAGAAAATCAAAAATTTCGAAACATTTTCCATGTAAAAAGTAGGTCAGGGCGGAATAATTTTAATTTTCCTCAAAATTTTCGTGTCGCATTCTTGAACGACATTAAACTTGAATACCAACTTTGGTTTTTAACCAACTTTTCGTTTTTGATTTATGCTGTCCATAGTCTGAGACACACACACACACACACACACACACACACACACACACACACACACACACACACACACACACACACACACACACACACACACACACACACACACACACACACACACACGGACCTTTTTCCAAAAATGCTTTTTTGGATTCGGGGGGGGGGTCTCAAAACATATATTTCCAGTGAAATCTCGACATAAAATTTTTGGGTGGAGTACACTTCCTCTACTTTACTATACGTGGTAGAGAAAGTAAAAAAGAGAGATAGAATAACAACAGCTTCCCTTTGAAAAAGTATTGGAAAATTCAAATCAACAACAAGGAATATCTCGGAAATGCTTAACTCCCAAAAATACATTTTACACGAAGTGTGTACTTTTTACAATATTTTGTTTATTTCTTTCGGTTTACCGGTTATGCAAAAGTAGTTCAAAATGAAGAGAACTTCAGAAGGCATCCCCAAAAATATAAATGTGTACATTTCCTTTGTCACAAAATATCTTAAAGACATGGTATTTTAGTCAAAACCATTAGTCATTCTTGAGAAAATCAAAAGTTTGAAAATGTTTTTATAACGGGGGCTATAGGCTAGGGGATTTTGTGGAAAATGAATTAAATAATACATATTAAGTGCCCCAAAAAACGCAAAGCTATTGGACAAGTTGGGCATGTTGTAGGGAGAAACCATTAAACCAGGGATAGGTAATTAATTGATGCCGTTAATCTTATTTGTGTAAATTTTAAGAGTTCTTCGATGTCGTTAAGTAGCCAAGTAAGGTAACGCAGGACTTCTTTACCAAATTACCCTCCAGTTACAACCCCTAGGACTTACAAGCCAGCGCCTACTCATTTTTCTTTCAGAAAACGCAATTACACTTCTGTCTCTACTCTGTCTATAAACAATTCATACAATTTTCTATATGTTTCAAATAGAAATGTGTCATTGATTCTCGTGGTTTTTTCTACTCGCTTTTCTTGTATGCAACACATTCATATATCCTTCTCTACTTACTTTTCCTTTCTCTACTCGCCCTTCAACATAAAAGTTATACAATTTTCTATATTATTGAAATAGAAATGCAACGTATTACATTCATTCGATTTTTTACTTCTTTTTCTTCCTGCGGTATTTGTATTTCTTCAACAGTGCTGTTGTATAGTGTCTTCCTACTGGTTTTATTTATTTATTCGTTTTGTTTATGTTTTGTTCTTTATAGTGTCGTAAAAGTTTTAATTAACTCTTTGTTTAAGTGAGTTAGTATGTTATAACTAGGGCTCGGAAGTTCATGCCCTAAAAACACTGAAATATGCATGCAAATATGCTCTTAAAAACTTGAAAATATGCCAAGAAATATGCACTATTCAATTAAAACAATTAATATCCCTTTGCAGTAGACAAAACGAGTTAGTATAAATAATAAATAAAGTTACCTTATTCCTTAGAGGTTGAAGCAGAAGTGGTCCCGCTGCTAGTATTAACTGCTAAATTACAGATCACAACCAACACTTTGCTCAAATGTTCAACTGTAAAACATCGTCTGTTGTCTCACAAAACACTTTTGTAACGTGAAAAACTTCTCTCCACGTCACAAGATGTTATCGGGGCATATTTAAATGATGTTAACTGCTTCACAGAGAGAGTCAAGTCTCTTGGTGTGACAGATTGTTTTCTTTCGAGGATGTCTCGAATATTGCACATCTGTTTATAACCAGAATTTTTTGAAATTACATAATTCACTTTCTCTTTCACTTTTTGTCCTATGCTACCAGGAACCGAACTTAGATCACATATTGTTTTTTCAAAGACAGTAAGTGATTCATGCAAAGGAGATCCTACAGCTTCCAATGCCGTTATGGCTGTTGGCAAGAAAGAAAAATGGGCAGATATGAAACTAAGATCCTCTTTTAACCCAGTGTCTGACAGAATATTTTGCACAGTTTCTATTAATGAAGCATCTTTCGAGTCCAATGACTCGACTTCGACTATTGCTATGTGCTCAGGATAATATAAAACTGCATCCACCCATGTTCCCCATCGAGTTAACACTGGTGCAGGAAGAAGTCAGATATTAGGTGCTGTTGATCTAAACAACTTAACTCTTTTAGGAGATTTAACAAAAATTATCTTCGTACTGGATACAAATCTATCTACCAATGGGAAAGAACCATTGTCTCAGAAATGCTACCAATATGAAAAATATTATACAGATCAAAAAATAAAAAAAGCATAAAAATCATTAAAATATGCAATATAGGGGCAATAATATTGAAATCTTCGTGAATTGCATCATCATGTGCAGTACTGCCAATATAAAAAATATTATCCAGATAAAAAAAGTAATAAAAAACCATAAAAATCATTAAAATATGCAATATAGGGGCTATAGTATTGAAATAATATGCATTTATCAAAAAGCAAGAAAATATGCAGTTATATGCAGCATAAAATCAGGTCCAAATAACTGAAAATTCCGTAATTCGTGCACATAATGTAAAAGCATACATTTTTAACCGCTATGAAAAAACATGCAAATGCATGAACTTCCTAGCCCTAGTTATAACACAATTTATACAAACGTTTAACTCAATTAAAATGAAGTAGATTGAAGAATAGGAGTTTTTAAGGATAATTTGTGCAAGGGCGAGTAGAGAAAGTCATGTGAGTGTACACATGGCAATGTTCAATCTACAAACAAGTGAATATAGCGACAGTGTGTGATAAATTTGATTTCCATTGGTGGATTGCCTCGCAATAGGAACAGTTGAATGAAAGAAACCGTTCAGTAAGCAAGTTAGGAGTAGATTAAATGCAAATATGGGGTTAGTAAAGCTTATAGCTAGCGAAGGGAACTGGTTGCCCCAGGAGTTTTCACTTGCAAGCAGAAAAATGGCAGTAGGCAACTGTTTTTTGCAGTAACACAAGACGGGAGCAGGGTTCCCTATTGACTGCCTATTACTCATTCATGTTCCCTACTGCTACATGCTTGTTTTTTGTTGTTCACCGTGAAAAGCGATCCACAAGAGCGATAAAAGGAAGAGAATACCCACCTCTAGTGAAATAACCACGTGTCTTCTTTGTTGCATTATCCTGTTCATCACGGTCTCTTTTTACTGTTTCCTTTCTTTACCCACCAGTGGTTACACTTCCAACACCTAGTAGCCCACCACTGAACTTTCATAACCGTCCACTCAGACACCTTCTATGTCCTCTTTCATCGTATGCCATTACATCATGGCATGTTGCTAAGTACGCCAAAATACGCACTTACATAAGGAGAGGAAATATTGTATTCCACTCAAAAATTTGATACCCAGATTTCACTGGAAATGCGTGTTTTGAGACTCCCTGAATCCAAAAAAGCTGTTTCACTATTGTATTGCACTCACACGACCTTCTCTACTCTTGTACCAACCATTCTTACAAGCTCTTATTCCTCCACGTTAATCGAGATAAACATTTGCAGAAATTATATGATTGCTTATTTCCTTGTAGGTACAAGGGGAATATTAGAATACAGTAGGCTTTGAAAGATAGTCAAATCTTTTAAAGCTTTGAAATTCTGTTGTTTTTGCACGGTTAAGAGATAAAAACGTGAATAACGACCTTCTATTTGAGATAATTGCAAAACTCACACAAATAACAAGGAGTATCTCCGAAATAGTTCACTACGCAAAAAAGTGTTTTAGCAAGATCTACATTTCTTGTATAGCAAGATTTGTTCCATCTCTTACGGTTTACCAGTTATACAAAATTCATCAACACTAAACGGGACTACATAGGCTATAGCCAGAAAATAAACATATATATGTTTCGTTTGCCACAAAATATCTTATGCATATAGCATTTTAATCAAAATCGTTAGAACCATTTTTGAAAAATCAGAATTTTCAAAACATTTTGCATGTAAAGGGTAGTTTAGGATGGAGGAATTTTCATCAAAATCTTCGTGTCGCATCCTTGAAAGATATAAAACTTAAATACCTACTCTGATTCTTAATAGACTTTTCGTTTTTGAGTTATGCTGTTCACACACACACACACACACACACACACACACACACACACACACACACACACACACACACACACTCACACACGGATCTTTTTCTAAAACTGTTTGGTTTTTTTTTTTTTTTTTTTTTTTTTGTTTTTTTTTGTTTTTTTGCGATTCAGGTGGCCTCAAAATATATATTCCACCCAAAAATTCGATGTCGAGATTTCACCGGAAATATATGTTTTGAGACCCCCTGAATCCAAAAAAACCATTTTTAGAAAAAGGTCCATGTGTGTGTCTGTGACAGTCTGTGGACAGCATAACTCAAAAACGAAAAGTCGGTTAAAAACCAAACTTGGTATTTAAGTTTATTGTCATTCAAGGATGTGACACGAAGATTTTGAAGAAAATAGCCCCACCCTAAACTACCCTTTACATGGAAAATTTTTCGAAAATTTTGATTTTCTTGAAAATGGCTCTAACGATTTTGATTAAAATGTCATATGTTTGAGATTTTTTATGACAAATGAAACGTATATCTTGAATTTTCCGGCTATAGCTCATGTAGTCGTATTTACTCTGGACGACTTTTGCATAACTGGTAAACCGTTAGAGATAGACCAAATCTTGCTGTACAAAAATGTAGATCTTGCTAAAATACACAATTTATGTTTCAGTAAATTTTCTTGTAGGGTGAACCATTTCGGAGATATTCCTTGTTATGTGTGTGAGTTTCAGAAAACTTAGAACTTTAGCGATATGCAACAACGTTGTTCATTTTTTTATATGTTAATCGTGCAAAGAGAACGGAATCTCAAAGGTCAAAAAGATTTGACTGTCGCACAAAGCCTTCTGTATTCTAATATTCACCTTGCACCTACAAGGAAATAAGCAGTAAGATAATTTGTACGAATGTTTATCTTAACTAACATGGAGATATAGGAATAAGAGTTTGTAAGAATGGTTAGTACAAGAGTAGAGAAAGTCATGTGAGTGCAACACATCAGATTTTTTTTATATTCAAGTTTTGCTGGTCCTACTTCCAAATGCTATGATAGAGGTAACTTTTCTCTTTATATATGCAGCTGAAACGTTGGTCGCACTTAATATAGGAAGTGAAATACTCACTTCATTCTGTAGCCTTCGTCACCATAGGCGGCCGTTCCATGAGCAAGGTTCACTGGATGTAGGAAACAGGCCGCTACCCTCGAGGCGATGGGTGTCACTCAGTTCTTGTGTTACTCTCGCCAATTGTTGCAAATATTATGCGTCCTATTCAAGTCAAAACATCGCCCTGAGCAGAGAGCATTGTGATTTAATACCCCAAATAAAACTACTGGCAGGGGTACAAACATGATCTGAAATGTTCGGGGGAACTATTTGATATCCATTACGCGTCACCAATTCTATGTGATTTGTTAAAGAGATTTAAGTATTCCTGACCTCTTTAGTCAGTTCTTTGATAAGTAAAGGTGTATGGACCATAGTAATATAATTTTTACTTTCTCTACTGGTAAGTAGGGGAAGTATTGTATTCCACCCAAAAATTCGATGTCGAGATTTCACCGGAAATATGTTTTGAGGCACCCTGAATCCAAAAAAAGCATTTTTAGAAAAAGGTCTGTGCGTGTGTCAGTCTGTCAGTCTGTGGAGAGCATAACTCAAAAACGAAAAATCGGTTAAAAACCAAAGTTGGTATTTAAGTTTAATGTCTTTCAAGGATTCGAAAATTTTGATTTTCTTGAAAATGGCTCTAACGATTTTTATTAAAATGTCGTATGTTTGAGATATTTTTATGACAAATGAAATGTATATCTTGAATTTCCTGGCTATAGTCCCTGTAGTCGTATTTACTCTGGACGACTTTTGCATAACTGGTAAACCGTTAGAGATAGACCAAATTATACTACACAAAAAATGTAGATCTTGCTAAAATACACAATTTATGTTTGAATAAATTATCTTGTAGGGTGAACCATTTCGGAGATATTCCTTGTTATGTGTGTGAGTTTCGGAAAACTTAGAACATTCGTGAAATGGATCATCGTTGTTCATTTTTTTATATGTTGAGTGTGCAAAGACAACAGAATCTCAAACATTTGACTATCGCACAAAGCCTACTGTATTCTAACATTCCCCTTGCACGTACAAGGAAATAAGCAATACGATAAGTTATACAAATGTTTATCTTAACTAACACGAAGAAGATATAGGAATAAGAGTTTGTAGGAATGGTTAGTACAAGAGTAGAGAAAGTCATGTGAGTGCAACACATCAGGTTTTATTTTATCTGTTACGTATAGATAGTGGAGAAAGTGTTGTATGTTATACACCAAAATTCGATACTGACGACATTGTATTGCTCGTGTTTGCGTGATTTTGTCTTGAATATTTTAGAGCATTATATACCTATAGTTATAGTTGTAACTTTTGTGCTCGCTACACAGCAGTGCATTGAATATATATTACGATATTTAGTGTTCGGGAGTGATTTTATCCAAAAGTGTTTTTGCAGAACAAGATTTGCCGAAAATAAGTAAGTTCATGTGTTGCATGGTAACAGGCATCGGCAAATATGTACTCAATGAGGCCTCGCAACTATGACGTGTCAGGGGCAGCGCTTATTCTGTCTCCCCCTCCCTCGCAGCCTTAACTGGCCCTGCATACACACCGATCATGGGCGAACTGTCCTCTCGTATTTACCTGCACTTCTAAACATGTCTGTCAAAGTGTAATTTAATACTAAGACTTAAAGATAAATTTCTGCGCTTTAGAGCGCATGTAATTATTCCTAGTCTATTAAATTTGATAACTAGAATAGCACTTTGATGATTTCTTCTCTCATCATGTAAGGAACGTAAGGTGTTTGTTGTGCTCTAAAGTTCAAAAAGGCACTCATCAATGGAACATCAAGCGGCATTATGATACATGTCCTAAGATCGCCATACAATTATAGACAAGCATGTATTCATAAATTTACACCACGATTTAAAGTAGCATAACTCTGACGTAGTGCCGTTCATTCATTTTTTTCAGATCTAGATCGGACGAACCAACTGCAACAGCTCAAAGAGCAATATTCAGATAATACACCTAATATTAATTCAAATATTACAACTGATAAACAACTTCACGCCAGCTATGCTGTTGCTTTGGAGATTGCTCAGTCACTGAGGTGTTTTAGTGATGGAGATTTCATAAAACATGTGAGAGTGAAGTTGCCAACATAATTTTCCCTGAGCAATATGATATTTTTAGTAATATTGCATTATCACCACGAACCATACAGAGAAGGATATATAAAATAGGAGAAATAGCCGAAAAAAGACTACAAACCGAGGTCCATGAATTTATAGCCGTTTCTCTCGCGTTGGATGAAAGCACTGACAACGTTGACACAGAACAATTGGTAATTTTCACTCGTGGAGTTACTAACAACCTCTCGATACAATAATAATATATGCTTCAAGTCATTCCACTTAGGGGACATACAACAGGGACAGAATTATTTCAAGCATTTAAGAAATGTGTAGAAGGAAAGAAACTGAATCCAAAAAAATCTTGTATCGCGATTAAAAGATGTTAATTTGCGTGCTATCCGGAGAGTGGCTACTTGTGATATATATAACTAGATTTTCAAGGTACATTGCAGATAGAAGTGAACTGAAATATATTGCTCAAATATCTAGGCCTACCTAAAGTATCGTAGACCACTCGTAGCTGGATTCAAGTATGTGTACTATTCCTTATTGTACTCTGTAACGAGCGAGTCCAGCACTGACACTGAACGAAGGTCAATGCCATCCCCTGTTCTACATTACGTCATGTGTATTGCGGGTTGCATGTTGAGACGTCATACTCACCCCTCATTGAGTACATGTTTGCCGATCCCTGCATGGTAACGATGTTCAAGCATTGTTATCGTTTGAAAGTCTGATACTTTAACCCTGTAATATTCGAGGTTAGAAATAGTGCTTTTATTATGTACGTTGCCAGTACTGCTTTTTGGCGTAACGTCCTCTGCAGTTTAGTGTAATGTCGGCCATATTGAATTCTTGGAAACTGCCAATAAGCTATTTCTCCTATACACGTTCACCTGTTGATTGGTGTCTGCTAGCTGCACCTCTGCGAAATGCATGTGACCACCATGTCATTGTTACCACTATTAAATGACCATGTGTGTGTGTGTGTGTGTGTGTGTGTGTGTGTGTGTTTCTGAATCGGTAGAATCATTTTACAATAAGTAGACCATGAGTAGCTTCAACAAATGGATGCTGGTGTGTATGAACTTGATACTCCAACATCGGCTGACCGATCACCATGAAAATTAGCATATCTAAGTGCATCTGCACTCCTTCGTGGCCTGGGTTGCGGCTGGAGAAGGCAGCGGCCGGGCAATGAGGTTAACCTCTGCTTAGAGGAGACGCCCTAGGGGATTAAGTGCTTTTCATGGAGAAGGTTTTTATGCTATTCATTTTACTATGAAGCGTATTACATTGACATGGTTTTCTCTACTCGCTTTCATTCTATGCGTATCTTTCTCTACTCGACTTTCAACACACAAATCATACAGTTTTCTATGATTGAAATAGAAATGCAACGTATTACATTCTCAGGGTTTTCTCTACTCCCTTTTCTTTGGCGCATCATGTTCACATACACTCTACTCGTCCTTCAACATACAATTTTCTATGATGGAAATAAAAATGTAACGTATTGCATTCACACGGTTTTGTCCACGTTATGTTGAGTAATACGGTAGATATCAACAGCTAGATGCACAGTAGACTTCCGTGCTGATGACGTCAGCTGGTGTAGAAGTCACTAGCCGGCTAGCCGCTTGCTCTGATTGAAATGCCAGTGTTTATGTGTTATGTGTTTATTGTTCTTTATTGTAATTAACTTTTTGTTTAGCGTATTAAATAACTGTTAAATGAAACACAAGGCTTTTGGGAAACTAAACCCCAAGTCTAAAGATTGTAGTAATTGCCAAATCACGGGCAATGCCTGGTATTTCAGCTACAACAAAGATAATCAACACAGTTTACAGTCCTATAGTATACTTTTAATATGAGCTCCCGTTTAAAAGCGAATTTCTTAAAGGAATATTATTTTTTGTAGTTTATAAGCTCTCGTCGCGTAACATGCCAGATTATCAAACAAAGAAAATGACGGTTTGCGTAGCCATGCTATCACCATTCATATTTTTTTTTTTTTTTTTTTGTGTTAGGATTTGATTATCTGTAAAATAGTTGGGCTCTGGCTTTTTAAAGCTTTAGCGCCAAAATTAAGCCGCAGACAAAAGAACAGTGGTATCATTCAGTATTAAAATTCCCGTGGTTTTGAACCGTGGACAAGAGAATGATTCATGCGGAATGTTTTCCAATAATGATAGCGGACATAATCAACTCTTTCACCGTAGAGTCATTGTTAAGCGCTCTTTTATGAAATGGCAATCGAACAGCATATAAAACACGCAACTCCACCCTCAAATATTAATATACAGCGTTGTGCATTATCAACTTGTTACCAACCTTAGCTTCAGGTGTGACTCTGAGAAACAAAAGCACATCTGCGAATTCGTTGTTCTTAAGTTTCATTTTTACTTTCTTTACTACGTATAGTAAGTAGGTGAAGTATTGTATTCGAACCAAAAATTCTATGTCGAGATTTTACTGGAAATATATGTTTGAGGCCCCCTGGGAGAGAGAAAAAAAAAAAAAAAAAAAAAGCTCTTTTAGAAAAAGGTCCGCGCGCGCGCGTTTGTCAGTCTGTGGACAACATAACTCAGAATCGATTAAAAACAAAAGTTGGTGTTTAAGTTTAACGTCTCTTAAGGATGCGACATGTAGATTTTGAAGAAAATTCCTCTACCCTAAACTGCCCTTTACATGGAAGATTTTCCCAAAATGTTCATTTTGTCCAAAATGATTGATTAACTTACCATATATGTAACATATTTTTGTGACAAATAAAATGTATATCTTCAATTTTCTGGCTATAGCCCATGAAGTCCTGTTTACCCTGGATGACTTTGCATAACTGGCAAATGGCAACAGATAGACCAAATCTTACTATACAAAAAAGTAGATCTTGCTAAAGCACACACTTCATGTCTAAATACATTTTTTGTAGAGTGAACCATTTCGGAGATATTCCTTGTTATTTGTGTGTTTTTGGAAAACAAGCCTTCGTCAAATGGAACATCGTTATTCATTTTTTATATGTTAGCCGTGCAAAGAGAACGGAATTTGGAAGCTTTGAAAGATTTGACAATCACTCAAAGCCTGCTGTATTCTAATATTCCCCTTGTACCTACAAGAAACTTAACAATACGATACTTTCTAAAAATGCTTATGTCGATTAACATGAGGGGAATAAGTGTTTGTAAGTAAAGTTTGTGCAAGAGTAGAGAAGGTCATGTGAGTGTAACACATCAGATGTTTTTTCTATATGTGTAATTCATAATAATCGAGATAAACGTTTGCTGAAATATTTTCGTTACATATTTCGATGTAGGTACAAGGTGAGTCGAGGAAATCGACTCGAGAGTCAGATTTAAAATCGACTGGCTAATGCTGACTTCGAAATTCCATAGGCGTTGAAACACTAATCGTAAAATCCTCTTGCCAAGTGTGTATCAGACGAGCGCGATCTTTAGGCGCTATGGACTGGCGATAGTCGATCACAATAAAATACTTCTGTACGACACAAAAGAAAAGAAACTAATTTTTTAAATGCACGCTCTTTTATCAACAAGTCCCACCAAATTCATGACTCTCCACCACAGTTCCTATTTTACATTGCCAAATTTTAAGCTACTGATTTGTATCTGAAATAGATACAATTTTTACTCTGTGACTTGCTAAATACCAAGAATTGCATTTCATTTTCTAATTTTCATAACTGGCATATGCGCATTTCACATACCTTAGTGATCCCTGCGCTTCAGGAATGACTAATTATTACCTTAGCTACACTGACTTCTAACTGCCTTTTCCTCAACACAACTTTCCTTGATAACTGCTTCTTATTTCCTGACAAAAATTAGGACTCATGCTTGTTACATTGTGTTGGGTTTAACAAATGAAATTATTAATTCAAGTGTTTATCTGTCTCCCTATTATTTGTTTATAAAGTTATTAATTTTATCGGTCAATAATTTTGGTATGATGGTGGTGAATAACATTCGGCTCTCCCATCTCATATTTTCCTGTTTCCAATAACACTTCGCTACCTATCTACGTTCATCGAGCAATAAATGCACAGCCATGTTTATTTATAAACAGGTGAACATAACCTCTGTATTTTCCATTGTGTCCAGAACAAAAGCTGTGCTTCTACCTCATCAAAGAGCGTATGAATTAATGTCAGACATTCTTGTATATTTCATACGCGCGGTATTAGAAACTTCTTTGGAAGCTTAGTTAAACCAAACCAAAAAGTTTAACTGAGGCGTCGTTTTATAATTTTCTAATTAGTCAAACCGCAATGCAATGGTGTTGGTATACCTGTAGACCGAGAAAAGAAGACGAGCGTTAGTCTTTTTTTACTTACACAACTAAATATCGTTGCTACAGCTCCCAGCTTATTCTGAAATAATGTAATGTTGGCGGCGCGGTTAGACCGTTCGCCTACCACGTAGGCGGCCCAGGGACCCTCATTGGTATTAGTGATGGACGAAGCGGTGCCTGGGTGGGTTTTCTCCGGTTTCCCCCGCCACTCATTCCACCATTGCTCCATCATCACCTTTCCAATCATCAATTTCGTCTGCATTTCATATCATCCCCTTCCTCACTATCATACCTGGTGCTTGACTGACCACCCGCTTCCAGGTCTTCACTCTCTCCGGTTCAGAGGTCCCTCTGCTCCCTGACAGGCATCTGACCCTAGGCACTGGCTTGTAAGTCCTACATAAGGGGAGGGTAATCAGTTAAAGAAGATAATGTAAAGTTAAAGTAGAGTAAACCGAATATTAGCGTTTATAAAACAAAACAAGGTCTTAAACTATAGCTTAAACCTAACTGGGAGTTTTAAACTACTTTATAATGTCGGCCTTTAACGGTACACTCAAGTGATAAAACTGATTTTGTTAAGTATTAAAGTTAGAGACCTAATTTTTTGCACAGGCGTTACTACTAACCAACGAAATGTGTGTATCAAATTTCATTCCAATATCTAATCACATTCTTGATATATTAATTTATATCAATTTGATTGTGTATAATGAAACTATCTCCTTCAACGGAGTTGATTTTTTAAAATTGTATCTCTTATTACCTTTGTAACAACTTATGGAAATTTTAATATAGTGAATAGGTTTTCTTAAAAATATTTAATAGCGCAAATTGTAAAAATGCCTTAAAACAGCGCATTATTATATTATTTTTTTAGAAAAGGGGTATAAGCAATATCAAAATTCCACTACTACATTTTGTTACCGATATTCTGATCTATATTGGAAACAAATTTAAATCTATATCAAGATTAAAACTTAGCAGATATATCCTTTGAGGTATGGTGCATTTTTTGCAATAAAAATCCAAATAGATTTTTCTGACCAAACAGGCACTTCGGTGCACTCACATACTTTAACAGGGTTTGTACACGATAAGTTTAACAAATATGTCTAATACAATTACTGTCAATAATGGACCGTTTTACCGCCCCCCCCAAAAAAAGAAAGAAATTGGATACCTACTACTTCTTGAGGAATGGATTTAAATGGTTTATTATTTCAGTAACTGTCGCGCAAATATTACGTGAACCAATCTGAAATGCATTTTTGCCTTAATTTGAATGAATTTAGTTAGAATTTAATGTTAAAATATCATGCAAAGTTTAATTTCTTACGAGATTTGATGTCATGTTAACATTCAATTGTGGCTAAATTCTCACTAATTAAGATAGAAATGCATTACACCATTGTTTACACAATGTGCGACAGTCAGTGGAATAATAAACTATTTATATCAATTGGTCAAGAAGCTATACGCTCCAAGTATTTGACACAAATTATTTTTTTTCGGCGAAACAGTTCTTTATTAAAAGTAATTGTATTGGATATCTTTGTAACATTCGTCATGTGGAATCCCTGGTTAACGTAAGGTTAACGAAGTAGCTTCGACCCTGTATGCAATACCTATATTATTAAGGTAAAGTTCCAATACTTTCTGTTCTGACTGTAACTGCAAAGGAGGCTTTTAGCACGATGGGTAGTAGCAACTGAAGGGAGGCCACCTCACCTTACTGCCAGAAGAGCCCGGTTTTGACAAGGCTCACCCTGTAATTTGGGATAATCCTGTTGTAACGTGAGCAAGCTTCCGGGGTGAACTTTTCGCTAATAAAACGTGCTGTTTCTTTTTATACGCTTAAAGGACCCAAGCGCTTCATAAAATATAAAAAGACTGTTTCTTTGAAGTGCTTTATGAAGTGTGCAGATAAATATTAAATCTTTTTCTTATTTTTTGCTCTTACCTGGTAACTAGTCAAGCGCCTTTTCGCCAGCACTAGTCCCTCGTCATTCAATTTTGTTGAAAGGTCCACTTCCTTTCAGGATATAAACATTGTAATCCTCTTGTCGATCTTTCACGGTGTGCAAACACTTGGACATTGTGTTTCTACAAAAAGTGTTGCGTAACTTCAACGTCAATACCTACATGGACTGTCATTTTCACATTATTTTAAAACTGCTTGGGTTTCCTGAGCAATTTATTAATTGCATATTGTATACAAACACTTTCCAACTGTATTTATAAAATTCCATCTCCTTGCGTTGAAAGAATTAAAAGCAACCAAGGCTTCCTATGTTGTAGCAAAACAAAATTTCTTTTTAGTTTCTCTACTAGTTAGTAGTCAAATCCAAGAATTCAGTAATTGAGATTTCACATGTTTTGACTCCCCCAGAGTAAAAAAAAAAAAAAAAAAAAAAAAAAAGTGTTGCACTCACATGACTTTCTCTACTCTTGTACTAACCATTCTTACAAACTCTTATTCCTATATCTTCTTCACTTTAGTTGAGATAAAAATTATCTTATTATTTCCTTGTAGGTACAAGGAGAATATTAGAATACAGAGGGCTTTGTGCGATAGTCAAATATCTTAAAACTTTCAAATTCCGTTCTCTTTGCACAGTTAACATATAAAACAATGATGTTGCATTTGATGAAAGTTTGTTTTCCGAAACTGACACAAATAACAAGGAATATCTCCGAAATAGTTCACTCTACAAAAAATTTATTTGGACATAAATTATTGTGTGTTTTAGCGAGATAGTGCGATTTTGTCTATCTCTTACGGTTTAACAGCTATTCAAGTCATCCAGAGTAAACAGGACTACATGGACTGTAGTCACAATATTCAAAATATACAGTTCATTTGTCATAAAAATATCTCAAACATATGCCATTTTAATCAAAATCCATAGAATGTTTAAAAAATCAAAATTCTCTATGCAAAGGGTAATTTACGGTGGAGGAATTTTCTTCAAAATCTTCGTGTCGCATCCTTGAATGACATCAAACTTAAAAACTAACTTTGGTTTTTAACCGACTTTTCGTTGTTGAGTTACACTATTCACAGACTGGCAGACACGTTGACAAACACACACACGCACACAAACACATACACACACAAACGAACCTTTCTTTTTCAGGGGGCCTCAAAACATATTTCCGGTGAAATCTCGACATCGAATTTTTGGGAGGAATACAATACTTCCTCTCCTTTACATAGAGAAAGTAAAAATGACTCGTGTGTGTGTGTGTGTGTGTATGTGTGTATGTGTGTGTGTGTGTGTGTCTGTGTGTCTGTGTTTGTCTATAAACAACTTAAGACAAAAACGAAAAATCGACATTTAAGTTCAGCAACTTTCAAGGATGCGACAGAAGATTTTCAAAAAATTACCTGGCCCCATGCGACTTTTTACATAGAACATGAAAAGTTTCATTCTCTCAAAAATGGCTAAAACGTTTTTCATTAAAATACAATAAGCTTAAGATATTTTCATGCCAAACGAAATTTATATCTTGAATTTTCTGAGAATCTCCTCAGTGCTTTTCATTCTGATGGACGTTCGTTCATCTAGTAAATCGTAAGACGTAGGAAACATCGTGTTACACAAAAATGTAGACCTCGCTAAAATCCACATTTATGTCTAACATTTCTTTTTTGTGAAGCTAATTATTTTCGAGACAGTTCTTGTTATAAATTTGCATTTTACAATACTTTTGTCAAATTTGAAGCCTTTATTCGTGCTTTTATCTGTTGGCCATGCAAAGAGAATGAATTTCAAGCCACCACACAGTGACCAGCTCATTAAAGATTTAACTATGCCTTAAAGGCTACTAATATTCCGCATATTCTTATTGGGTGTAAAGCAAATATGAAATGAAATAAATTCTAAAAATGTCTATGTTTTTTGTTTTCTTTTTGTACATTAACGTCCTCAAACGTAATATCGTATCGAGCGATGAATGAATGAATGAGATTACTGAAATGATGCCCAAATGAGTCCATAGATCTTAAAGCTATCTGAGATTCGTTTTCCCAGGATAAGGGAAATCCTTGGAAAAAACCTTACCGGCTAGTTTACCCTAACTGAGATTCGAACTCGGCCCCTCTTGAATGTGAGGCAGGCACGCTACCACCACGCTGTAGAGGAGGGCTAATGTCTGTTTTGAGTAACATGAAGTAGACGGAAGAATAAGCGTTTGTAAGATTGGTTTGTATAAGGGTGAATAGAGAAAGTCACGTGAGTGCAACACATCAGATTTTTTAATTCCGGTCCAACACTATTATTTCAGTTTCCTCATTTTGAGAAGGAAATGAATTGAAAAAAAATAGAGGAGCTGAGAGGTAACCACCTGAAATTCGATTCGTTTATTTTTGGGCCTAATACAGAAGTGCGATGAGTCAATAGACAACTCTAACATGGTCCCAACTGAAAATGTCGCTTCGGGTATACTTATTAGGTTTCCATGTTATTTTTCTTTGAGTGACGCTGTATTTCTGCTATTTCGTGCGTTTTCTACGTATTTCCCATATTTACACTGAAGAAAATTTAGAATTCCAACACATGGTTTGTTTCAAGGAAACCCATGTCTACCAACATAAAGTTGGTGATTGTAATAACATACAATGTATCTACACAAGGGCGGGAAGTAAATTATACCTGAAATTTAAATTCTTTTAGTAATTATTTTAGCAATAACACATTACAGTGGATGGCACACTTGAAACAGAATATTTTGTTATTTTAAACATTACTGAAACTAGTTAAGTATAATTACTAAAGGAAACGTGTGCATTTTTCCATAGGTATAGGTAATAACATACAGAATCCTGCAAAATATAATGTGCAGCGCATTGTTTTGGAACAGATAAGAGAATATCGGAAATCTTCTGGTCTTTTCAAACAGTTATGTACTTCCCACATTCATATCTCAGTAATACAGTATCGCCAACCACGCATCTAACAGCATCACCCAAAATGCATTATGCGGTGTAATTAATTTGGTAGACATGGCCATTTGCAATCTTTATATGCAGCCATGGAAAAATGATGAGCGCTGTAACATGCTCTTTCATTTTTCCCGTGACTGTACTACCTCACACCTTCATCTTAGGACGTACAACCTAGCGCTACGAACGGTCCGAGTCAAGATAGATCTGTGCTTTTCCAAAGTAACAACTGAGCATCGTGGTGCGTGCTCCAGTGTCACCATTTCTGCATTTCACTATGTCGTGTTACATTTCGGGCTGTTCTCTTCCATTATATCGGTTTACGCTTGTGTTTTACTTCTGTGATTAACCAACTCAGACAGTAATTTTAAGTACTAATTGCCTGAAGTAGATGACACTACAAAGTCCTGTAAATAGTTGAAGAAGGAACCATGTGTTTAGTTTTCTGTTTTAGCCGTTGGCTGACCTGGAGAAAACAATTGCGGAAAATACAACTCGCGGCCTTTTATGGTACAATTTAAAGCACGAATGCGTAAAGGATATAAAAATCCTCTGCTGTCTTCGACAACAATGTCATCTGAGAGCTCAAGATACAGTATGCGAGTAGTATATGATAAATTATTATTATTATTATTATTATTATTATTATTATTATTATTATTATTATTATTATTATTATTATTATTATTATTATTATTATTATTATTATTATTATTATTATTATTATTATTATTATTATTATTATTATTATTATTATTATTATTATTATTATTATTATTATTATTATTATTATTATTATTATTATTATTATTATTATTATTACTTTATTATTCATTAAGTGCTTCTTCCGTTACTTGAGGAGTTAGTACAGGCAATTTAAATTTGGTACAAAACTGCAAAATATAATAAAGTAACTATGTATAAGTACCATATAATATACCTACACGCATACATGCAATTATTCTTTTACTCTTAATATTCAAAGCGTACTCCCAAGAAATTTGGCATGTATCACTATACGTCACGGGTCAAAGAACTGTTGGCTCAGCTGATTGAAAAGGGAAACAGTTGCATTCGATAGTATCGAGAAACAGGTGACAGTCGACATTCAGGCTAGACAGCGAGTGGGAAGCTAGTGGTTAAGTTTGTCCAATTCGACTGTTTATAGTTTCTTGTGGGGAGATAGGCTTTATTAGTGTGTCTTAGCTGTTAATCAAGTGCTATTCTGGCTAAACATTAATAAGTACTGCAGGATCGTTTAATTGTATTCTTGTCAGTGTTTAAAAATAGTGCCACATGATACTTTCTAATGCAATGTTGTGAGGATGGATAACATACATCTCTGTAATTCAGGTAAGTTCTTGTCTGCTTTCAGTGCTCTTGTTTTGGAATACTCGCCTGTAAATGAAAAAGCACGATAAAGGTGAAAGAGAAGAAAGTAATTGCCGTCACATAACGACGTACTCTTAAAAAAATGTGACTTGCTTTACCTGCTATATCGTAATACCTATTGTATTACAACGAAACGGTAAATGTGTATTGAAAGTTTATCTGGATTAACAAACAAAATAATACGCTTTTGTAAAAATTGTTTCTATGCAAGATGCCTGGTATTTTAAAACCATAATAAAAAATATGACTATCGCTCTAGCCAACTACATGCTTTTTACACATGCTACGAAATGTTAAAGGTGTAATGTAAGTTTATGTCGATTAAGAACAAGTCCAAAGCCCGCCTGGGTGGTGTGGGGGTAGCGTGTCTTCCTTATCTTCAAGAGACCTTGAGTTAGAATCTTGGTTAGGATAAATTATCCGGATAAGGTTTTTCCGCGGTTTTCCCTTATTCAGAGACGAGGAAGGTCATGTAACTTATATATGGATCCCGGGCTCACTTGAGCACAATTTCATCGATTTCATCCATCGTTCGGTGCGATCTATCCGGCTAGAGGACGTTAAAACCTTTAAAAAAAAAAAAAGGAACTAATCATGCAGAAAACGAGTCGCTCGAGAAAATGAATGAAATGTAGTGGAGTTCATAGATTTTTCTATTCTTGATTACGATTTTGAAAGTTTTATTTGACGGTCAAGCTTGGTTTTTGATTTACGAGCAAATCCATACGTGTGCTGCAACGATTTTATTTCGTTTGTGCGGTGGATATTTAGCAAATAAATATTTATAAACGACTATTACATATAGGATGCGCTAAACTAGTTTATTTATGTATTATGAAGTATTTTACATATATAATGCGATTACTGTATAAACATCATGTTTCTTCAGAAAAACTTTGGTTTCGTGGATAGCGGAAGACGCTGAAACTGTTGTAAACTGTACAAATTCTCTCACACACGCGCTCTGAAACAGACTACGTCTGGTTGGCTGGAAATCACGTAACTGTGACGTCATGGAATATTTGTCTACTGCGCAACCACCTTCGTTCCTGACAGCAACTATAGAAGATTAGCGTAAGGCATCGTGTTTTCCCTAAGCACAATTCTACAGCCAAGTTTAGCATGTGTTAGGTTAGGTTAGTGTGTTGATATGACCTGATGACGTCTTGTGCCATTGAAATTTAGCTCGTGTTAGGTTAGGTTAGTGTGTTGATATGACGTGATGACGTCTTGTGCCATTGAAATTTAGCTCGTGTTAGGTTAGGTTAGGTTAGGTTAGGTTAGGTTAGGTTAGGTTAGGTTAGGTTAGTATGTTGATATGACCTGATGACGTCTTGTGCCATTGAAATTTAGCTCGTGTTAGGTTAGGTTAGGTTAGTATGTCTATATGACCGGAATGACTGGGTCCTGTCATCGAAATTTAGCCCATGTTTAGGTTAAACCTAAACTAAACCCCGGCACGACAGCCCACGAGGGGCCAAGGCCTACTGCCCAGCCGCTGCGTCCCCCACCTCTGCCCACTACAGGCGTCATCGGTGAGGTGCAGTACTGGAGGGTGGGACGTGGTCAGCGCCCCGAGCCCTCCCGGCCAGTTATGGGGTCTTCTAGACCTGGGGTCGCTACTTCTCCATCAAGTAGCTCCTCAGTTGGTTCCCCCGGGACCTAACGAGGCTGAGTGCACCCCGTGCCAGACCTCCCAGAGGGGATAAAATCCCCATGCTGGTACTGGGAATCGAACCCGGGTCACCCGCGCCAGAGGAAGCGCGCTACCAACTGCACTACGGAGGCGGTCCCATGTTTAGGTTATTCATCGATAATGCATAAATAAACCATTTTAGCGCATACAATAGTCGTTTATAAATATTTATTTTCTAAATATCTGCCGAAATAAAACTGTTGCAGCACACGTACGAAATTCATAAATAAAAAACGAAACTTGACCGCCAAATAAAGCTGTCAAAATCTAATAAGAAATATAAAATTGTCGATTGGAGTATATTTCATTTTCTCGAGCGACCCTTTTTTATGTAATTACCACCCAAAAAAAAATCGAAGAGTAATATTTTGAAAGATTTTTCCATAGAAGAGTGAGTAGAGAAAGTCATGTGAGTGCAACATATTCTATTTTTTAGTGTTGCCAGAATATTTTCTGCTGTGACAATGTGCTAGAAGTATTTCTATTTTTCATATGGTGCTACAATTTTCCTGTTATCATCATTTCTGCTCTCTGCTGATTGATCTAGTGATGGTGTTGCTGAAACTAATTTCAGTATAACAGCTCTTGGATTCCAATTAGCGAGCTGTAGAAACATCTCGCAAGAGGGGAAACTCGCAAAGATCACAAATACCTACGTTTTCAGAGGTGCGAAAACTATTCATTTCCTAGTGTAAGCGACGTCATTATTTTGTCATTTGAAGAGAACGCAGCTCTTAATTCTGCTGGATGTTGGAAGACTCCGAGAGCCTACTTTGATGTTATAATCTGTTTATTTTGTCTCGCCGTGGAGTTATAGAAAAGCGAGCTACGCCGCTGAAACTGTCGCGCTCCAGTGGAGGTAAAACAAAAGTCTGCCTACACGAGAAAAACAATGTGATGTCGGTAATGGCTGCCACAACGCTACTGAGCTTGAAGTAAAACATAACACATGGTTTATTTTTTAATTTGAAAAAATAGGGTGTGTTTGAGACTAGCTGCCTGCGCACATGGAGGTCTTTTGCTCGGTGAGTCATTGACGTAAAACTGCAGCACACATACGAGCAGAAAACAGTCCAAGCGGAATGCAGTGTTCGCTCAGAACACACAAACGTGCTCCCCTCTAGTCTTCCACTTTCATAAATAATTATACAAAGTTCAAACTTTGTAGTAGCAGTAGCAGGATTTTTCTTGCCTTCCCTTCCCTTCCCTTCAGTTCCCCCCACCTCCCACTTCTCTCTCTCATCTCGCACGAGGCAACGTTTGTGTTATTTTTCAAATGCATTTTTTTAAACCTCGTTTTTTCCTCCCGTGCGAAATGGCGTGGGAAGCAGCACTGTCTAATCTCTTGAAACGCTTGCAGTCAAGTTCAAACTGCATGGGCATACGACATACATACGCAGCTCGATACAGAAACCGTTCTCTTAACACGTATCTTATACTTAACTAGTTTACCTCAAAGTTTATGGCATAACAATGAAGATTCTTTTTTCTTTTTTTTCCAAAGTTTACATTGTTATGCCATTTTATAAAGCAACTTTCTTTTCACTTGCTCTATTACGTACTTAATTAAGCAGAGCGAACGTTGTATTCCGCCCAAAAATTCAATATTGAGATTTCAATGAAAGCAAATGTGTACATTTATATTTATTTATGCCAACAAACGCACTGTTGGTGTTTTTAAACACACAAGCCGTGTGTGGGGAATGTTTGAGAAGTAGAATTGGAACTGAAAAATTCACTACCACAGCTGCGATTTGAACCATAGACCCTCCGCTTACTAGGCGAGTGCTCTAACCATTAAGCTACTGTGACAACCTGCCAGAATGATATTGAATTCTCCAGCCAACTCGAATTTTGGTACGTTGTCATAGTAGCTTAATGGTTAGAGCACCCGCCTAGTAAGCGGAGGGTCTGTGGTTCAATTCCCAGCTGTGGCATGGAGTTTTTCAGTTCCAGTTCTACATCTCAAATGTGTACATGTCTTTTCAAGAAAACCTCCCAGCCCAAACTACCCTTTACATAAATAATTTTGATTTTCTCAAAAACGGCTCTATTTTGATTTAAATGCCACATGTTCAAGTTATTTTCATGAAAAATGAAACGTTTATCTTAAATTTTTTGGGAATGCCTCCGAAGTCCTCTTCATACTGAATGACTTTCGTATAACTCGAGGCAAACAAAATCTACACACAACAAATATAAATCCCGTTAAAGCACACCATTTATGTCAAGTAATTTTTTTGCGTGGATTTAACCGCTTCTAGGTATTCCTTCTTATTAGTTTGAATTTTAAGTACATATACCTTTGTCAAATAGGAAGTCATTTGTTTCTTCTTTCTTTGCTACGTATAGTATGGGAAGTATTGCATTCCACTCAAAAATTTGATTTCGAGATTTCAAATCGAGATTCACGTGTTTTGGAGCCTCCTGATTATAAAGGAACATTTTTAGAAAAAGGCCCGTGTGTGTAGTCTGTTTGTGAACATAACTCAAATACAAAAAATTAAACATCAAACTTGATATTTGAGTTTAGCATCTTCCAAGGAAGCGAACTATTCTTTACACGGAAAGTGTTTTGAAAATTTTGCTTAAGATATTTTCATGAAAAATGAAAGTATATCTTGAATTTTTTGGGAACAGCCTCCGAAGTCCTATTATGCTAAACACTTATGCTGTTTCTTGTACTATTTACAGGAGTTTGCGGTGTCGATATTGAATCTACCTCAGGCATTCACATAGTTTACAGTCTGAAGTCTTTGCATGGTCATAATGAAATGAATTACGCCTGTGAGAAGGCTATCCGTTTTGGTACATACCTCAATGCGTGGTCATTGACCTTGCAGAAAGCATTACTTTTCTGTGCCACGCCTACTTGAAAGTACTAAAACTTGAAAACATAACTGCTATCCTTGAATAGAACTATAAGTCCGCAAATGAAGCAAATATTGATGTAATATTGTTCCTTACACTGTCCTCAGTTCCAGTAGAAATATATTACCATTCTGTATTTACATGGCAAATAACATGTTAACTTGAATTTTTGGGAATAGCTTGTGTAGTTCTCTTCATTGGCCCGGAATGAAAGGAAAGAGGTGCAGAAGTTACTGTGCAAAAATTGTCCATATTTCTAAAGCACAGTGTATTTCAACCTTTTTTGTAACGTAGCCATTTCCGAGATATTCCGTTATAATTGGTTAGATTTTTTCAAAGCGTTTCCAATTTTTGATGTGCTGTAAACATTCAGTTATTTCTGACGATATCATGGAAATAATATGGAATTTCAAGTTCATTTCATTGCGACCCGCTTTTAAAATTGACTATCGGTTTTGTTTCTTATCTCGCTCTTGCCCGCCTCTGTAGCGTGATGGTTAGCGTGTCTGCCTCATGTTCAAGAGGTCGTGAGTTCGAATCTCGCTTAGGGTAAGTTATCCGGGTAAGGTTTTTTTCCAAGGTTTTCCCTACCCTGAGAAGACGAATGTCGGGTAACTTAACCATGGACCTCGGGCTCATTTGAGCATCATTTCACCCATTTCATTTCATTTCATTCATTCGTCCGATATGACACAATGTTGGAGGACGTTAATTAAAAAAAAAAAAAAATCTCGCTCTTGCACCTGCAACAAAATATATAATGAAAATTCGCCGGTTTATCTCTGCTAACATGATGTAGAAATTAAAATTATCTTTCGTAAGAATAGTTTTAAAGCTACATAAAATAAACGACAGACCCAGTGCCAGAGAAAGCCATGGAATGTAGCTTCACAACATTTTTATGTATTCATTTGTATGAATAGCGCTAAAAATGTAATATTCACACATTATCAAGAGAAGATAAGATTAAAGAGAATTCTGGAATTCTATGAAAATTAAACGTAGTCCGTTGTACAGTTTTCATGTGAAAAATCGTAGAGCTTCATTTACCAGGTAGTTTTCGGAGAAACATTTGAAAATCGACAAGGCTTAAAAAGAATGCCAAAGGAATTGAACAATTCAAACCATTAACAACAGATATCTCAGATACAGCTTATGGTACAAAAAGGGGCACCCCCATCCTAAACTACCTTTTCACATAGAAAAGTTGTTAGTTTTTTAATGGCTGTTATGATTTTGACTAAAAGATCCTTGCTTGAGGTATACAACTAAAGAGAACAGCTCACGCACTGTGGCCTTCGTGAGACCTATTGCGGCCCACCACGGGGAGGAATGTATGAAGTGAAGGAAAGACAGAGATAGATGGATCATAGAGAAGTTCCTGGCTCGAAGATCCGCTCCACTATTGCAATTGCATGGAGAGAGCGATGAACGACCCTTTTAACCAGGTAGCCCTCTGATACCCACGGGGAATATTGTTTCCTTGGAGCAAGCATTAACCGGCATGAAAGGGAAATGAGGGAAAGAAAGCCGTTGTAGATGAGCAACCACCCCAGCATTCGCCTTCCTACCAGGTAATATCACGGAAAGCCGAAAGTCAGAATGGGTGGTCGACGGAAATCGAACCTGGGATCTCCCGAATGCCAACCTCGCACGTTACCGAGGAGCCATCTCGCTCGTGCCCTGTCGTTTTATTCAGTAGGCCTTTGAGGACCTTCGAAATATTTCCTCAGCCTTATGGTTGGTACTGGTTGCAGATCGTAGTTGTAGTGCTGCTGAATAGCAGATTTGTTTCTAGTGTGTATTCTGTAAAAGGCGTATATTTATTATAGGAAGCATTATAGTTATTTATGTATCTAACTTCCTAGTGCATACTCCTAGAGTCGCCGTCATGAATGTAGATGGTTGCGCACGAAACAAATATTCAACGCCGTCACAGTCCACAGTCACGTGTTTCCTAACCAATCAGCGTAGTCTATTTCAGAGTGCGTGTGATACAACACAAAGATTTGTACGGCATTTTTCCCACCCCTTACTTTTACACAAAGAATTTGGGTATTTTTATCCCCTTAATGCCTCTATATATTTTAATTAAACATCACATGTTTGAGATTCTGACAAACAAAATGTGTCCTGTATTTTCTAATATCTCTGCTTCAATCTTATGATGTTTCCATAATTTTGTATTCCCAGGAAACCATAGGAGATAGACAAAGATAGGAAACAGGTAGAACCCATCGCGGGGCCTTTCTATTCGCAACTCTTACTATGGATTCTCAGTCTCTATGGTCACACAGGTTCAGCGACGTCACTGTCTAGTTGGCTTGTTTAACAGCCGAGGTTCTGCGACATACTGGAGTTATGTTAAAATTACTATATCACTCTTCTGTCCTCTTAGATCAACGAACTGAAGTGTCGCTGTCCATAACAGCGTTGCAGCCGCAGTTAACCCTTACCAAAGTAAGAAACACCCTTGAGGTAAACAAAAGCAAAAGGCAGCCCCAAGCACGTGGCCGCAGTGAATGTTCTCATTAACCCCTGACCCCAACACTCAACCTAAGAGTAGAAAGTTGATAAAACATTGTCTTTATGTTGTTACCTTTAAAATGCGCCAATGAATACATTTAAAGATTTCACTGCAATGTCATACATTGTCACTGTTATGTGAATATAGAAACCAATCCATTTGCTGAAACTGAGCAGTTAACGCAAATCGATTGCAAACGCTGTTGCGCGGATTATCTAATACAAAAGTATGTTTCTTAGAGTGGATCCAGCCCACTATTTTCAAACTCAGGTGACCACAAAGCTTCGGTCACTCTGTACCAGATATCTCACTTTTTCGAGATGAAGAAACACAGATGAATTAACATACTTATATTTCCCAATCGCTGCAACCCGCAGATTTCCACTCTGGCAAATTTTGGCAGCGGAACATAGCACCTCAATTTATAGAAACAATTTTTTACTTTCTCTGCTACGTATAGCAAGTAGAGGAAGTATTGTATTCCACACAAAAATTTGATGTCGAGATTTCACCGGAAATATGCTTTGAGGCACCTGAATCCAAAAACAGTATTTTTAGAGAAAGGTCTGCGCGCGCTTGTGTGTGTGTGTGTGTGTGTGTGTGTGTGTGTGTGTGTGTGTGTGTGTGTGTGTGCGTGTGCGTGTGTGTGTGCGCGCGCGCGCGCCTGCCTGTGTGTCTACGTGTCTGTGTCAGTCTGGGACAGTATAACTCAAAAACGAAAGATCGGTTAAAAACCAAAGTTGATACGTTAAGTTTAACATCTTTCAAGGATGCGACACGAAGATTTTGAAGAAAATTCCTCCAACCTAAACTACCCTTTACATGGAAAATTTTTTGAAAATTTTGATTTTAATGAAAATGGCTCTAACGATTTTGAATAAAATTACATATGTTTAAGATATTTTCATGACAAATGTATACTTTGAATTTTCTGGCTATAGCTTATGTAGTTGTATTTACTCTGGATGATTTCTGAATTGCTCGTAAACCGTAAGAGATAGACCAAATCTAGTCGGAAGCTTTCACGGCCGGAGTTAGAATTAAAGCTAGAGATTTCTTCCGGCTTTAAAAGACCAAATCCCGCTATACAAAAATGTAGATCTTGTTAAGACACACTATCTATGTCCAAATATTTTTTTTTGTAGACTGAACCATTTCGGAGGTATTCCTTGTTATTTGTGTGAGTTTTGGAGAACTTATACTTCTGTCAAATGGAACATCGTTATTAATTGTTTATATGTTAACCGTACAAAGAGAACGGAATTTGAAAGCTTTAAAATATTTTGCTATCGCACAAAGCCTGCTGTATTCCATTATTCCTCTTGCACCTACAAGGAAATAAGCAATAAGATAATTTGTACAAATGTTTATCTTAACTAACAGAAGAGGATAGAGGAATAAGAGACTGTAAGAATGGTTAATACACGAGTAGAGAAAGTCATATGAATGCGACACATCAGACTTTTATAGCTATGTTTCTAACGGGGTGACCCCAGGGGAAGAGGGGTGAGATAAGGCGTTATTAAGGGTGGCGAATCTAAGGGGGTAGGTTCACAAACAACTACAGTGCTTACACATCCCTGGGGCTAGGAATTTTAGAGAGCAAATTCCTTGCCATGCTTACCGACTGTTAGAACCCTGAAATAACAAACCAGAATGAAAGCTGAGTGAGATGAAATGAGGAGGAAGTCCGGGTGATGCAATTATCTTTTCCAGCATTCGCCTAGCCACCCGGAGAAACCTCCGAACCCATGGATCAGGAAGGTCAGCCATGGGAATCGAACCCACGACCTCCCAAATGTGGGCCACAGACACTACTGCCTGAACTACATCTCACGGTAGGCGAACTTATGTAAAAACATGACCGTTTTGCCAAGTACGTTTATCCGTAACTACGATTCCTGTAACACATGCATTCATTAATTTAGGTTTGTAACTAATAGTGTGGACCAAATGGAAGATGTTTAAAGAAACTTAGAAATAGTGAATTTGGAATACTATAGAGATGTTTCCTTGTGGAATCTTTTTGGCTAACTAAATAAGGATATCTCTAACCCTGTTCTTTTAATCTTTTTAGACAATACCGATAGGCTGATGTCATTACATTTTGAGAACTGTTTGTGATATAGGTGTAGGCCTTTGCTTGATTTACAGCTCCGTGATACTGTGACAAAATTATAAACTCCAGTCCAATTACTTTTTCTTACTTTATTTCCTCCTAGCTGGATGCATAACAACACAGCCCTTTTTTCCTGACGTTAACACAGTATGCAGTCTTTAGTTACATTACAACACACAACTGTTTTTTCTCGTGACCTTGTCTCACTCCTTTCTGTCTTTGTTCACTTTCTCTCTTTCTCAAACAGCTGACTTGTACGATACAACCACTCAACACTCAGTAACGATTCGCTATCTTCCTTTCGACGCGACCGTAACCACACACTAAAATTAAAAACTGACTGAATCCAAACTCTCGTTGTCTCACCTCCTTATATAGCGAGTATGACGTACAACGGACCTTTCTCGAACCTCTACAAATACGCCTGCTATCGCACACTTCTCGAACAATCTCGAAAATCCTTTTGACGTGCCGCTCCAATTCACAAAGAGTTGTACGAGGCAGCCTGACCTTGAGCGTCTTTGATGTACGTACTGCCTATGGTGGTGTGAGGTAGCTTGGCCCGATCTCCTTTGCTGTGCGTCTCAGTCGGTGTCACAATACTTTTGTTATTACTTTTATCTGAAACACTTTATTTCTTAAATTTTTTGTATTATTTGAATTAGAACCATTATGCTGGCCATTTTTAATATCTACCAGAACTTTTTCCTAGGTACAAGATCAGTTATTTTTAAAAACAATACTTGCTGATACATTTTAATCAAATCATGATTTAATAAACAAAATAATATATAGCATGAGATAAAAGTCCCGCATCTCCTAAATAACTTCCGAAGCATGTGGCTGATTAACACAAAACTCGGTGTATGGAGATAGTCAAGTACAGGGATCTCAAAAATTATATTAACCATTTTTTACTACTTCTGGTTTAACAGAAAGCGAGTCCAACTTTCTTATTTTAAATGGGACACTCTGTTTTTTGTTTTTTGCACATTCGGATAGCAGTCTTTAATAACTTTTCAAAAAGTATCCATACTATATATTTCTGTAAACATCATTACTGCTGCAAAGATAAAAAATAAGGAAAAAGAAAAGAAATAGTGTAGGCTTAGTGGAGTAAAACGTTTCTTTCTTTTTCTTATGTGATTTCACTGTACTTGTTTTATTTGCGAAAACAGGTTTATTTGAGGAACACATTTTGTATCTTAAGTTTTTGTCTCTGTACGGATATATTTTAGTTTTATCGAAAACAAGCTGGCAACACTGCAGATTGTGTGAGTGTCACTGTCTCTAGCTCAGTATATAAATAAACAACGCCTTGAGAACATAAACACATATATTGCCATGTCCTTCCTGTGTTTAGTGTGCGAGTGTAGGCCAATCACAAGCGTTAGCTCCCAAAACATTGCTCGAAAGCGAAAATGCCGGACCTTTTACATCCTAAAAGCAGGTCAATTCCGTGACCAACCTCAACGCAACGTTGTCGACTTATTTCACGTCTGAAAGAGCAGCTTAGGGTATTCCTTCATGTCTATTAAGTGATTAATTATTTCGAAACTCTGTGAGATGTTCCATAATTACTACCAAAGTTATGTCAGAAATAAGTTATTCTACGCATCTTACAAGTAACTAACTGTTATCTTCGTACATTCTTGTGTAATTACGCATCCAATTTGGATCAAAAGCCATTTATTTTTTCGAAATCGGCTGGTCAAAGAAGAAAATGCCATTAGACTTTTGTTTACAATGTTTCTATAAAGCACAAATTAGAAGGGACGTAACGACTTCCCTTCCCCCCTGTATGTGTACCACGTGGGAATCTGAACGACGCAGGCGAATCTGATAAGTTGTGTATTCACATGGCGTTATGAGTTTTCCACAACTCGATTTTATTTTAATATTTATCTTCACTGATTTCGTCTTTGCCGATCAGGAGGTATTTTTCTTTGTTCCGAGTTCCCCCAGACAAGATTTTAATTCAGTTTCTTTATTAAATATATTTCCCACTTTTCGAAGGGAAGTTTCAGTTTTTTACCTCTTGGGCACAACTTTGATTAAAAATTCCCAGCGTTGTTAAAGAAGAATTAAAAGTGCTCTGGGGAAAAAGAGATTTTCGTTGTTCTTTATAATGGCAGAGAAACACAAAAAGAAAGATTATGCCGATTTTTAATATCATCGCCTACGAGAACTCAAGATAAAGAAAAATAAACAAATGGAAAATTATATACAACCGTAAATGAGGTTAGAAGCACAAGTATACTCGCTTCCAGTCAGTAAGTAGGTTTGTGTGCAATCTGTACCCCTGATGGTATATAACTATTCATATTAGCCGCAAATAGTTTGCAATGTTTGAAAAAAAATCATTAATTTGTTGTGTTGAACTTTGACATACATTTGTAATGTAATTTGAAAATTTCGGGGTACACTCAGCCTTGTTAGCTCCCTGAGGGGCCAATTGAGGAGCTACATGATTGAGAAGTAGGGACCCCTGGCTGCGAAGACCGCGTAACCGGTTGGGAGGGACCGGGGCGCTGATCACGTACCACCTTCAGTGCTGCACCCCACTCATGACGCCTTCGGTGGGCGGAGGTGGGAAACGCAGCGGTCGGGCGGTAGGCCTTGGCCCGGAAAGAGCTGTTGCGCCTTGGGATTATTATTATTATTATTATTATTATTATTATTATTATTATTATTATTATTATTATTATTATTATTATTATTATTATTATTATTATTATTATTATTATTATTATTATTATTATTATTATTATTATTATTATTATTATTATTATTATTATTATTATTATTATTATTATTATTATTATTACTATTATTACTATTATTACTATTATTATTACTATTATTATTACTATTATTATTACTATTATTACTATTATTACTATTATTATTATTATTATTATTATTATTATTATTATTATTATTATTATTATTATTATTATTATTATTACTATTATTAATTTACAAAGTAGTGCTGTAAAGTTATATTGCTGTATAATATTAGTTTGTTTTAGTGCAGTTACCAAGACTGTTATTTTCATTTCTGGAATCAGTCCAGAATGTTTACGGACATCGGCAGAGCACGTCTGCAGTGCATGTATATGTGTGTGTGTGTGTGTGTGTGTGTGTGTGTGTGTGTGTGTGTGTGTGTGTGTGTGTGTGAGAGAGAGAGAGAGACAGAGAGAGACAGAGGGGGAGAGAGAGAATGATCTAATGTACAAACAACCTAAAGATCCACGATATAACATCATTGCCTATAGGCAATATGTTCCAAAGTAAAGGCCACCAATTGAAGTTAAATTTATAAATAGAACAACTAGAATGATCTGCATTATGATACGATTAAAAAAAATAGAGCGCATGTGTAACGCTCACATTACTTTCTCGCCCTACTATCGTTTATTTGTACAAACTTCTGTAAACTATTCCTATGCTTCTATTACTTCGTACTAATTGGTATAAACCTTTCCAGAAATCCTTTCGCGAGACTTTTTGTTTGTTATCTACAACGGGGATACAAGAAACTAAACCAATGGTCAAATGTTTAAAATCAGTACACTATATTCTATACCTCAAATTCCATATGCACTATTGTGACAAAATGGCAATATGACAAACCCCACTTCTGATACAGTGTGACAAAATAACAACTAAGTCCAACTAATGTTGTGTCACTATTTTCTTCTAAACTAAAGCACAAAGCACACTTATATTTTATCTTTAATACAGCCTACAGTTTTTCGTGATTTTGCACACACTTTTCTGTCTTTCAGTTCTGTCCAACTAACTGTTGGGCTTCGACGATCATACTCAGTAAAACTTCATCTCTTTATAACAATTCCGACGTGACGTTAAATGTCCCAAAATGCCTCTGTCGACACATACAGTTCTCTCACGACGGTGACGACTGTGCATACACACGCACTGCTAACATTTGTCTCGTTAAACACTTACAATTCAATACTATTCTTTCCTTTTGGCTCACAAAGCTGCCTATCATTTTCACAAAAACTACTGTGAACTCGCCGCCTCTCCTCCTTATATACCGGAAATGACATAGCATGGATTTTTCTCGAAATTCGCCTTCTCGCGACGCTTCTCCTGAACAAGCCGGCAGCCAGAAGCCTCGCAAATACTCTGGAAACATTTTGTTTTGCAGCGTTCCTTTGTTGCTTGTTTACTCGGTAAATTCAAATCAACAACCACAATATCTCGGAAATGACTGATGCTACAAAAAGTTATTTTAAAAAATGGGTGTTTTAAAGAGTTCTACTTTGATTAGTACGTTTTTATCTATCTCTTATGGTTTACTAGTTCTACACACTAACAAAATTGTTTCCAAATTAATTGGACTTTACATAGTATCCCAGAATATGGAAGATATAGTTTTATTTATGTGAATATATATGGTATAACATTATTGTTTAATAAAAGACTTACGTTTTGACCTTGAAGATCTTTGTGTAGTATCTTTGGAAGATGCCAAACTTCATATGAAGCTTAGTACTTATTCAACATTTCGTGGGCTTGCAGCTTTAATAAACATGTTCTGTTTTGGCTTCAGGGGTCTCAAAAGTATATATTTGCGCGAACATTTCAATATGGAAAATTTAAGTAAAATTCAATGCCTACTAGGTACATGATACAGAAAGTAAAAATAACTGTTTGTGGCATGTAAGAATGTTTGCTTTTATTTGTTTCGTTTTGCATTCAATGGTCGCTTATAGTTACAATATTGTTAAATTAAAAACATAGTACGTAAATTGCAAGTTATAGCTCTATCACTAATTACTTTCCCTACCACGTGGATAGTAGTTAGGGAAGGTGTTGCGCTCCACTAAAAATTAGGTAAAAAGATGCACCGGAAATACACGTTTTGAGGTTCCATAAATGCGCGCGAGCGCGCCTGTGTGTGTGTGTGTGTGTGTGTGTGTGTGTGTGTGTGCGTGCGTGCGTGCGTGTGTGTGTGTGTGCGTGCGTGCGTGTGTGTCTGTCTGAAAACAATATATTGCAAAATGAATAGTCGGTTAAGCAAGGATGCGTGGTGTTTAAGTTCAGCGTATTCTATGGATGCGACACGAAGGTTTTAAAAAAAATCTGCTAACACCAAATTACCCTTACACGGAACATTTTTAGAATATTTTGATTTCTCTGAAGAAATGGTCTTAACGACTTTGATTAAAATACCATACGTTTAAGATATTTTCCCTGCAAATGATATGCAGTACATCTTGAATTTTTTTGAAATAACCTTTGAAGACCTCTTAATTCTGGATAACTTTTGCATAAATGGTAAACAGGAAGAAATAGACATACTATTTTACAAAAGGTGTAGATTTCGTTAAAGCACACAATTTGTCAAATATATTTTTTTATGGTTGCGAAGATCGCGTAACCGCGTTCCACGTCCAGTACTGTACCCTATTTATGACACCCAATGTGGGCAGAGGTGTGGAACGCAGCGGTTGGGCGGTAGGTTATTACGTCGCGGGGTTAGTTACACTTTTTATGTAGTTAACAATTTTCTAAATATGCCTTATTGGTGTAGAGTTACCAATACGTTTCTCAAATACGAAGTGGTTATTTGTTTTTTATTTCTCTCTTGGTCATGCAAAGAGAACAAGATTTCAAAGCCATCACATAGAGACCAGCTCTTAAATGATCTGACTATTCTTTAAGCCACTATGTTCCCCTATTTATACAAGGAAATGCGTATTAAAACCAGTTCAACAAATTTGTTTCTTGGTTAACGTGAAGTAGATAGAAAAGTAGGCTGTTTATGAATAGTTTATTGGGTAGAGAAATGTGAGTGTAACCATCTACTTTTTATACAGCTGATGTAGGTATGTTATTATGAAAACAAAGGAAGTTTATGGGTATTTAATTAGCAAGTCTGAGGAACAATCTTCAGCAATTATTGTGTTATCATTAGGCAGTTTACAACAATATGGTCCTTTGCAGCCGTCAGTCTGTTTGTGAAGTTAGTTTATAGGAGTTTTCCTGGCACATCCAACAACACGACGCTCTTCTGTTTATAACAGTAACCTTTGCCTACTTACTGCTGCGGTCGATATTGAAATGAATCGCATTTCAAGTATTTATTCGAGAGATTGCCTTTACACATGTTCGTTCCATCAAAGGTGAGATGTAAGAGAAATTTCTCGGCATCGGTGGTTCCCCAGCGCAAAAAGAGAAAAAGAAAAAATCGCGCACGTGAAGCGAGCTTTCAATTACAGTCTGGGTCATTCAACCTCTTCAATAAGCCATGTTCGGGATGGAGGGGAATTTCAAAAACACAAGAGAAAACTTCGCAATACGTTTTAAGTTTTGGCTTCCTTTGTTTATTAAAAATGTTTCAGTTCGTGAAACGATTTGCAACTAGAGCGTGAGTTACCAAGTGCTGGAATATGGAAAATGAAAAGTGCAGGAATAAATCAAAAGAAAGCAGCGAGAAAAGTCTGATATGTAACAGTCACTTGGGATTCTATACACTTAAGGCCGGTTTCACCAATCAATGTTAAACCTTAACTCGATGTTAAAGTGATTTAGCACTGAAGTTAACCCACGTTCTATTTCAATGTTAGCTTTAACCAAAAGTTTAACTCAATGTTAATTTAATTTTCTATATTTTATGGGTATGAAATCAATACTTTGCACACGTAAGGGTACCTATTCATGTTATAAACTACCACACAAAGTTCCAGCACAATCTGTTTGATAATTTTGAGACAATTATTCAAATTGTGATGAAATATACACAAGAAAAGTCAATGCCACTTAATTCTGTTTAAAAACATATCGACTTATTGGACCATTAATACCAACTGCTGAATTGTGAACCAGTGAATAAAGTGCAGACCCTTTGGAGATTTATGCCACAATGTTAGCTGCATCATAAGAACTACAAGAACTTCAAGGACCTCTAGTTGATATTTATCCCACCAATTAATGACCAAGAAATTATCATGCTTCTTTTTCCTGAAAATATAATCAGCTTATAGTTGCCCACCCTATCGAATGCAACTAATGCCAAGAAGGGCACCGAAATAATAATGGGATGCAGTGGCTTTAGCCAAGGTTATCGGGAGGGCACGCCGGACAGTCGGAACCATAAACAAGATAAGGTGCGCGCTCATCCAGAGTGAGCAGGTAGGTGCTAAGGTCAGTTTCGATATTTACAGTGTGCTGGAAAGTTGCTACGGTTGTATAAGTGAGGGCTTTCGCGAAGCAGTTCAGTGAATAGTTCTAGCAACCAGCGAGTCTTGTGGGTTCGAGACTCAGTCACTCTGGCGGCGAGGAGATTCAGTGAAGTGAATCTCCCGAAGCAGTGAGTTAGCGCAGTTAGCCTGTTCTCCGAGTGAGTTACTGACGATAGCAGTGAGAGGTGTGGTGGGTCCTGTTACTACAAGGGAATAGAGACGTCTTGTGTTCGACCCCCGCATAAGTGAACCGTCCGGAAGAAGAGATGAGTGTTTCCTTACGTCATTACGTCACGGAAGAGGGTGAAGTGAACGTCGCAGAATAAAGTGACGTAACAGTGAACACGAAGTCTAGTTCACATTATTGAAGTGACAGTGAGATAAGCGAACTCTGGGCGAAAACTGAAGGAGATTAAGTGAAAGTGAAAATTGAATGAAGTGACAATTTGAAAAATGTGATGTGTTGCACCTCACGTGACTTCTACTCTTGTACAAACGCTTCTTCTATCTACTTCAAGTTCATCGAGATAAACAATTGCAGAAATTATCTTCTCCTTCTTCCCTCATGCATTAGACATTAGACATTTAATCTACATATCTTGATTGTGCTTCCTTTTATTTGACTTTCCAACATTTCTTTTCCCTGTTGGTTTGTAATTATTAAAATAGAATGGTAATCGCACCTACTCATTTCGTTTACTTCGAGCCTCCTTTTGTTTTTCTATGCCATGGCATAACCCATGCTTCTCCCTGGGACACTAATTTTGGCATTGATATTATTTTCTAAAATTTTAATATTGTATCCTTTCTTGCTTTGTTTATCATACATCTTTTTATAGTGTCATTGAAATCATTAGACGCTTCCATTTTTTGAATCGATAAATCTGTTTCTTTATACGATATATTACATATTAAATACTTTAAATTCGACCACCTTTCCACAATATTTTCTTCTATAAAATATTTGATCTTACACTTTCTTTTCCGTTTTTGTTTTACTTAGGGAGATTGTCATGTTATATTCATTTGCTATTTTATTCAGAACATGAGTTGATTTTTGAACATTTTCTTCTAAATTAGATATAATAATCTGGCCGTCTGCGAACATTCAAGTTAATCCGTAGCTTTTTATTAAAATTATTTGAATAAAAGGGTGTACTATTAGTCAATTGTCTAGCAATTTTATCAATATATAGGTTAAAAAGTAGTGGAGAGAGTGCATCGTTGTCTTACACCATGTTGCAGAAATTATTTTATTGCTTATTTCCTTGTAGGTGCAAGGGGAATACGGGAATACAGTAGGCTTTGAGCTATGGTCAAATCAGGAAGGAAGTATAATTTAAAAGAAAGATTGAATATGGCACGCTTCTTAAACGGACTAAATTCCCAGCCCATACAGATTGTCCTGAAAATTTTGTGATCGTGAATTTTTAATACCAATGAAAATACTTGCAATATTCAAAACGAAATATGTGGGGCGCATGCAACAGATAACAGTAAGGAGTGTAGGAAATAGCTGTTCTTGAGAAAACTTGCATAACAGTTCATACTTATTATTTGCAATGTAATGAAATAGTGACTTAGTGAACTATTCAGCATCAATTTATTGCAAGTAACACACGATTTAAATCTTGAGTATTTTCATAGATATTAAAGATATACAATCACAAATTTTCAGGACAGTCTGTATGGAGTTAGGAATTTGTATGGGGCACCGTTTTCCTCCTTCCCTTCAATATGTTTTTATTATTATTTGTTTGTTTGTTTGCTTCTTTCTTTCTTTACCTCCCTCATTCATACCTTTTTACACTACTTAATTCTTCAATCTGAAACGCGTTGCGAACTTTTAAATTTGGTATATATTATTTAAATATACAATATTTATTTGTGTGCATAATACACACACATACATACGTATATATATATTCTGGTTGGTTCTGAGCTATGTTAAAGTTTCAAGTCCCTAGCTCATCGGGACGTTAGTTTAAAATAAATTGCAAATTTGTACCGAAATCCAGCCAAGAAAGAAAGTTTATAAAAACGTGGTAAAAACGGACTTCCTGTTTTAGAGAAGTATAAATATTTGAAAATTCAAATCAATAAGAAGAAATATCAACTAAAAAAGAAGAAAAAAAAATGAAAATAAAAGGAAAGAAAAACTAAACTGAATTGTGTGGTTTAACAAGATCTAAATTTTTATACACTAAGGTTTTGCCAAACTCTTAGGGTTTACTAGTTATACAAAAGCCATTCACAATGACGGGAACTTCCGAGGTTATTGCCAGAAAATTCAAGATATAAGTACATTTCATTTTTTATGAGAATATCTTAAATATACGGTAGTTTAATAAAAATTGTTCGCCATTTTTGAGAAAACTAACTTTTCGAAAATGTTTCAATATAAAGAGTAAATTTGAATCGGGATTATTTTGAAAATCTTCGTGTCGTATCCTTGGAAGACGCAGAACTTAAGTACCAAGTTTGGTATTTAATAGTCCTCTCGTTTTCGAGTTAAGCTATTCACAGACGGACAGTCGGACGTTGTTGTTGTAGTGTTTAACGCCCGCTTTTACAAGTACGGCACCGCAGGCGGTGACACTGATGATACATGGAATGAAGATGGATGGCGGGGGAAACTGGATCACCCGGAGAAAACCCGCCCTGACGTCGCTTCGTCGACCACGAATACCACATGCGGGTCCCTGGGATCGAACCCGGGCTGACAGTCGGACGGATGGATAGACAGACACACAGGACTTTTTCTAAAAATGCTTTTATTTTTATCCAGAGAATCTCAGAACATTTAGATATTTCCAGTTAAATGTCGGTATTGAACTTTTGTGTGAATTACAAGTAAACAAAAATACAAAAATGTGCGTGTCTTGTGTCTGTGAACAGCAAAAATAAAAAATTGAACACTATTGTTCATTATGTTCCAGGGATGCGACACGACGATTTTCAGGAAAATCCACCCAATCCAAGCTACACCTTTAGAACGAAAACTTTCTTTTCTTTTATTCTCTCAAAAATGACTTTTATGGTTTTCATTAAAATGTGGTAAATTTTAAGATATCTGCAAGATCAATAAAATATTTACAAAACATGTTGAATTTTCTGGGAATAATCTGTGAAGTCGTCTTCATTCTGAATTATTTTAGTATAATTTGTAAACAGTAAGAGAAAGACAAAATATTTGAGTATTAAAAATGTGTTCAACTTTGGTTTTGTTTGCATTATTCGTTCTTCAAGAAAGATCTCTGTATGATAATGTTACAGCGTACTCAGTTCCGTGGACGCTACAGATAAGGGCTATGAAAATAAGCTGAGAGCCGCGGGGGTTTCCCCGTTCTGATTAGGCAGTACGCGAGTCTTCCCCGGTACTAAGAGAGTGTAGCGTGCACAGTCTCTCATTACGAACAATTTAGGTTGCCAACGTAAAATAATCACTTCTAAACATTCATTTCCTTTTAATTCAAGCAAAGCAATATATAGCAGGAGGAGGATGAAGGGGGAGGAAAAGAATGAAAAAGTACGGTTTTATGAAACTAAAACCAGTAGAGTAGAATACAGTAGGCCACGCTTGAATACTTGCTTCCGCGACTTTTGTATTCAAAACCACACGCTGCGCTTTACAAAAGGTGGAACCGTTGTTCCGTATAACGTGCCCATAACACAGAAAACAAAGACCCCCCTCGGAGGGTTCCAAGAACCCACTCCCACTACCGCGTAGTACCAGGGAAACCGACAAACCACAAGTACACATCTTGTCACTGCTTAATGTAAGCCACAAAATGTGCTTTCTTTGACTGCTTTAACATTTAGCTTGGGTAGGTAAATAAATAATATTCTCCTGTTGGCGAGCCTGTCTCTAGAATAGTAAAACCTAGTGGTTATCTCAATTAGTTTAACTTGCATTTGCAGTAATATCGACTTTTAGAAATTATCCCCCTTAAGAAGAGAGATAGCTCAGACGGTAGCGTCGCTGGCTCTCGATTGAAAGGTTGTGAGTTCAAACCCCTTTGAACTACTTTATGTGGCAGTTAGATATTTAACACCATGACGCGGCGTTTCTCTCTTAGAATAAATAATTAGAAAAATGTGTAACAGGAAGGCGAGCACTTAACTGAGGCCATCCGTCTAGCAGTCGATAGCAACAAACTAATAACACAGGAAGATCACTGAGGCGATCTCGCAGCAAATTAATTACACATATTAAAACTTGTCACTTCACTTTTATCTCTTTCATTCCAAAATTTAGACATCATTTCACTCTATTTTCTCCATTCCACCCAATAGATTTTTTAGGCATTTCCTCCATCTTAGCGTTCATATCTCACTCCTGACACCTGTTCCAGCTTCCACGGTCACTTTACTAATGTGAACTGTTCAAGGTTCCTTGTCATTTGAGGTTTATTTACATTTAATTTGGGTTTATTTTTCTTTCTTGTTTGTACAAGTATAGGGATATATACTGTAATATTATTTTATTAGCGGTGTAATGAAATGCACACGAAGCAGCCTCTTCTTTCCACTTCACTCGTTGGAAAGTCGAACGCAAGACTTCTCTAATTTCTCGCAGTAGCAGCACTCACCGTACGATACACACGCACTCGTAGAACCGCACTCACCAACTCACTTCCTAACTAGCTCACTCACAGGAACGTTCGTTTATATGGCTGTAGGAATTTTTCACAGAGTTCTAGAATGTTCGGTAGGAGAGGGGAAATAAGGTTACAGAATTATCACCTTACGTCACGAGCGCTTGGAGCCATACACGTGATAATGCTCTGGCTATAGCCACTGCGTTACAGTATGGTACAGGACGGCGACTACGCTGCTAAAACCATGTCCTGTAGAGCGTGTCCTAGATATTTAAGCCTGAAGATGGGGTTTAAAGTCCAACACGTAGCGCTTGTGTCATATCCAAGTTTGTTTACGTCAGCTGAATATGTTGGACCTATGTTTGTGGTTCCCAGAATTGTTTTTATTGCTATACACTCAAGGTGATAAATCATAGGATTTCCCCGAAATCCGCTATTTTGCGAAGATCCCAGACAGAACACAAAATAATGTTAATAATGAAACTTCATTATATACACCATCTGATGTAATATCTACAAGTCAGCAGATAGCGATAAGTTAGGTTAGGTTAGGTAAAATTAGCTTATTTTGGGCTGGTTTTGCTAACTGATGTTAAAAGTACGCCTAACATCTTGTTAGTTAACACTTAGTTAAAAGTTTGACATGAATCGTCAAGCTTTTACAGCAATTTGTTAGTTCAAAACTACCTAAGGTCAAAAACAACTGCAAACGATAGCTTTCGAGATGTTGGTAACCACACTACACTTCCGAACTCGTTTCAATGCACATTTGTCTATGTATTACAACGCTTCCAGAGTCAATAGTAGACAACTAGGTGCAGAAAGCGAATTTATTAAAATTAAACTGTATCATGATTATTTAACGAGGTCTTCGTAGCTTTCCCTTCTTTTCCTCTCTTTACCCCTCTCCAATGACAGCAGTATTCAAACTACTGGCTGGACATAGTTATAACCAATGACACGTTTCTGACAGCTCAGTAAATCGTTACTCAACTGTTGCGATTCACAACATGTCGTATACATCAGAAACCACACGTGGCCAGATCATTGATCTATAGCAAGCTGGTAATACAGTTGGACAAATTTCAGAAACTGTGCAAAATTCACAGAAATGTCATTAAATGTTAATGCCACCCAAGAAAGGCGGATTATTGCATAGGTATTAGAAGAAACCCTTTCGTTAGAAAGCAGAATCTATTATAATATAACGTAATAGACAAACATGTTTAAAGTTATTTCGGTACGAATTTTAATGCCAGTATAAATGCAAGGAGAATTTGTAAAAGCATTAAAAACGTTTATATTTTTCAATATAATATTACGTTATGTTTACTGTAAAGCTTTGCACGGTTTTGTGATTATAAACATAAAGTTAAAGCTTTTCTTATAACACAGAATCATTTAACCCGTAAATGCGACATTTGCAACATTTTCCATATGTTGAATTCCTCATTAGGAATTTGGAGATAAAAAAAAGTTGAAACGTGGTTTTTTACAAGGCCAGGTGTATTTACCCTTCTCCCCCCTCTACTGTCCTTGTTTTTATTAAAGCGCTACGCCTCTAGGTGCGTATTGCAAGCTCAGCTGCTCATTGGTCACCAGTTACGCCTCACCCCTTGTGAGACTCCGTAAGACGATATAAAACTGAGAGATGCTCCAAAACAGTGCATTTTACTAAATTTGTTTTGTATACATTAAGGTAATTAATTGCCATATCACTTCATGATTGTTTGAGGTTAGGCTCTTAATGTCAATTCAAAAATCTAAACACGGAGGAACTAAATGCTTGTATATATTTATATGTTGATGATAGAACTGGTTGCTAAGAATTGAGGTATTGCGAATGCGAAAAATCCGGCGCACTCACATTAAAGCATGATTGTGCAGCTAGCAGAAGATTCGTGAGTAATTAATTTTGATTTTCTTGAAAATGGCTCTAACGATTTTAATTAAAATGCCATATGTATAAGATATTTTTATGATAAATGAAATATATATTTTAATTTTTCTGGCTATAGTCCATGTAGTTCTATTTACTCTGAATGACTTACATAACTGGTAAACCGTAAGAGATAGACCAAATCTTACTGTGCAAATAATGTAGATCTTGAGAAAACACACAATTTATGTCTAAATATATTTTTTTGTAGAGTGAACCATTTCGAAGATATTCCTCGTTATGTGTGCGAGTTTTGGAAAACAAACTTTCGTCACATGGAAGATCGTGATTCATTTTCTTATATGTTAGCCGTGCAAAGAGAACGGGATTTGAAAGCTTTTAAAACATTTGACTATAGCACAAAGCCTTCTGTATTCCCTCTTGCACCTACAAGGAAATTAGCAATAACATAATTTGTACAAATGTTTATCTCAACTAACACGAAGAAGATATGGGAATAAGAGTTTGTAAGAATGGTTAGTACAACAGTAGAGAAAGTCATGTGAGTGCAACACATCAGATTTCTTAATAAGTGGCCAGCGATATTTAGAGACTCATGTGAATGATTGCATCAGATTTCGTTTCTCCACTTGTTATGACTCAGATAGTTAATCTAGAACAGCGATGTCCAACGTCTCCAAAGAGACAAGGTCGGACATCGCTGAACAACAGACTTTAATTTTGTTCCATTTATACACCATCTTTAACTTCAATGGTCATATCGGCATCCTTTCCTTTTAGAACATACCAACCAGCCATTGGATTTCTTTGGGTTACATACAGGGGATTTCACAGACACACACACACGCGCGCGCGCACGCACACACACACGCACGTACGCACACACACACACACAGAGACACAGACACACACACTCTCTCGCATTCATACTTTCAGGCTCTGGAGTATAGGGAATAATCTTGGCTAGAGAAAAATTGCCATCCCCTACCAGGGAATCGAACCCGGAACGTCTCGCAAAGCAGGCAAGGGCTCTACAGACCGAGCAATGGGCCAGCCTTGGCACTTTTATTCGCTCTTAACAGCATACTAAATGTTAAATGCATTTATCTACATTATATTTTAAATGTAGATTATATTGTAAGTGCAGTTTAATTCTGGTTATTTTTAAAGCCTTTCTTGCACCTGGCGCCCTTGCCCTTTGGTTTTCATTTACCCCTTATTCTTTCCCTTCATTTCCCTATTCTTTGATTCTTTATTTTTCCTCAGTCTTCCTTGAAAACTCTCCCATGATCTTGCTTCTTTTTATGCTTTCAAATGTTGACATTTTTATGGCTACCATTTCCTTAGCCATCGATGCTTTTATGAAGCAGCTGCTTCTTGGCATGCAGGACTTGCGTTCATCCTTCCGGCAAATATGTCTTCTTAAAATTATTTTTTGAAAATCGGAGCAACTGGATTAATGCTAAACAAACTTTGGCGCCACGTCCTAATAATGGAAAAACTGAATGATATTCCAATGGCTGATTCCAGAGTTCATCACGAACATTCCATGCAAAGGACTCCTTGAAATCAGTCTACATTCTGCAACAAAATTGCTAAAATTCGATCTTCCATTAATTGAGATTTACAGGAGCAGCAACACCAACAATGGCCTTATTGGTGACAATGGGAATCTGACCACTTGATTTAACTGTCAGGAGGAGAGCGGCAGTATACTGGTTAAGAAAACAGAATATAACAAAGGTAGAGTCAATAATACGTCGACAATGTCATAATAAAAGGAAGATAAGGGAAACTCTGCGAGCAGAATGGCAATCATCATGAGATGAAGAAGCTGTTGGCAGGAGAACATGAAAGAGATTAAAACTCAAGAACTTGCAATCCACACAGGGTTTGTTGCATCCCACACAGGGCTTGTTGCATCCCACACAGGGATTGTTGCATCCCACACAGGGCTTGTTGTATTTCACTACGGGCCGTGGACCGTTCAACACATATTTGTAGAAAATAAACAGAAAATCTACAGATAATTGCGGAGATTGTAATGCTGTGGATACCTCTGAGCATGGCATATTCAAATGCATTAAATATAAAGCTGGAAGGAAAATAATTTAGCATATTTTGAGGAATCCACCAGACCTTAAAATTCTATGCAGAATGACAGATGCTGTAAGCAAAACTGCTTCTCAATAGTGCGAAAAATACCTCACTACCAAGATGCAATGCAATAAAAGACCAACAACCTAGCTGAAGACTGGTAATAGAGCCACATTTTGACAAACAAGATCAAGAGAAGCACATTCGACTACTAACCCGAGCAGAAGACAATTTTGGACATCAAAAGGAAGACAAATGGACCGAGCGAAGGAGATTCAGACCAGCTAAGACCCCAAATGAATCCTCGACGGAATACAGGAGGAGAATTGAGCACCAGACATGATCATCTACAAGAGCCCGGATTTCTATCATTTTACAGTGACATATTTTAAACCTATGTTTTTAGTTGTTAAGCTTTCTCTGTAAAATTATTAAACGATCTGTTAATGTATTTTGTAGCAAATTAATTAAAAAACTCATACAGGCTCTGGTTTAGTTTCCAGGTACCAGAGTGATGGAGTGCAGAGGTTATTGTTGCTGTTGTGTTATTATTATTGTTGTTGTTGTATTGTCTTCCTTGTAAAAGGTATTCCATTTTATATCTAAAAGTAAAAACCTCTTTATTGGAGGAATCCAATTATTATTATTTATTATTATTGTTGTTGTATTATTATCTCCCTTGTAAAAGGTATTCCATTTAATATCTAAAAGTAAAAACCTCATTGTTGGAGGAATCCAAACCCTAATACTTGCCAAAACTTTTGTGTTATTTGAAAAATATTTAAGATAAAGTGGCGGTTAGCTCATTCATGTGCACGGAAAGCTTGCTTGTGTTTTCTAGCTTGGGTCAATGAACAATAGATGCCACCACCGCCTGAAGTGGGGTGAAGCAGAAGAAGAAATGATTAGAACCTTCTGTATTTGACCCAAAGACTCGATTACGTCTCGCAGACGGAGCGTAAAATGGGGAGGGTTCCGGAGTGTGTCTGTGGCTTTTTGCCTGGGGGCGCACCGTATCCATCAGGGGTGCAATAAAGTGGCACGATTAATTCCTTACACTTCCACATTGACTACTTTCCCGGTGACATAAAGCTTAAAAAATGGAGATGCCTCATATTTCATTTTGGCATACGATGCGTATTGCGTTCAAAAGCAATCAATGGATGCACTGCAAGGGTCATACCACAATGAAAGGACTAATATTTATCTACAACGTAAAGTGATCTATTTTAATCAGGTATAAAGGAGCAGCCAGTGTTTCTGTTTGGCTCTGTTATGAAATTGGCGAAGTCTAAATCCCAGATTACCTTGTCTAGTCTTCGATTAGAAATTTCAAAGGCATTATCTCCTAACATTGATAAAGTGGTTAAAGAAATACGAAACAGAAAGTCTCGAAAAATCCCACGTAATTTTGTTATGTATGAGTCTCTTCTAATTTTCAGAGAAAATTACATTATGTTCTATTCTATTTGCTTTATAACATGACTGTCCTTCGCATAAACTAGAGTTGCTATATATTTTTACTTTCTCTACTGGTAAGTAGTGGAAGTATTGTATTCCACCCAAAAATTCGATGTCGAGATTTCACCGGAAATATATGTTTTGAGGCCCCCTGAATCCAAAAAAAGCATTTTTAGAAAAAGGTCCGTGTGTGTCAGTCTGTGTGTCTGTGTTTAGACGCTGGCCTACGGTTCCCAAGGTCGCGGGTTCAAACCCGGCCCAGGCCGATGGTTTTTAAGTGTGCTTAAAAACGACAGCTCCATGTCAGTAGATTTACTGGCATGTAAAAGAACTCCTGCGGGACAAAATTCCGGCACACCGGCGACGCTGATGTGATCCTGGCAATTGACAGCGTCGTTAAACAAGTTTTTTTTTTATTTTTTTTTTTAAATTTTTTTGTGTGTCTGTGTCAGTCTGTCAGTCTGTGGACAGCATAACTCAAAAACGAAAAGTCTGTTAAAAGCCAAACTTGGTATTTAAGTTTAATGTCTTTCAAGGATGCGACACGAAGATTTTGAAAAAATAGCCCCACCCTAGACTGCCCTTTGCATGGAAGATTTTTCGAAAATTTTTATTTTCTTGAAAATGGCTCTAACGATTTTGATTACAATGTCATATGTTTGAGATATTTTGATGACAAATGAAATGTATATCTTGAATTTTCTGGCTATAGCCCCTGTAGTCGTATTTACTCTGGACGACTTTTGCATAACTGGTAAACTGTTAGAGATAGACCAAATTATACCATACAAAAAAATGTAGATCTTGCTAAAATACACAATTTATGTCTCAATAAATTTTCTTGTAAGGTGAACCATTTCGGAGATGTTCCTTGTTATGTGTGTGAGTTTCGGAAATGCAACAACGTTGTTCATTTCTTTATATGTTACGTGTGCAAAGAGAGTGGAATCTCAAAGCTTAAAAAGATTTGACTGTCGCACAAAGCCTACTGTATTCTAATATTCCCCTTGCACCTACAAGGAAATAAGCAATAAGATAGTTTCTACGAAGGTTTAACTTAACTAACATGGAGATATAAGAATGAGAGTTTGTTAGAATGGTTAGTACAAAAGTAGAGAAAGTCATGTGAGTGCAACACATCAGATTTTTTGTATAGTGAACAATTTCGGAGATATTCCTTGTTATTTGTGTGGGTTTTGGAATACTTAAACTTTCGTCAAATGGAACATCGTTATTCATTCTTTTTATGTTAGCCGTGCAAAGATAACGAAATCTGAGAGCGTTAAAATATTTGACTATCAGTCAAAGTCTACTGTATATTCCATATTCTCCTTTTACCTTCAAGGGAATAAGCAATAAGATAATTTC